>OY728153.1:1413419411-1414044411 GCA_963277665.1 Viscum album | reverse complement strand
AAATATATAAGGATTTCCCAATATATTGTTACACAAATAAATTGAATGAATTTTTTAATGATGTGGATGTCGTTAAAATGTGATTTAATGGAAGGTAATATTCATTGGAAATTTATGATTAAGGTAATAAAACACATAATATGCTCCATATCTCAAAAAATAATTAGTTTTGGTAAACATATGATTGATAAGAATAAAGTAATTTTGATATTACTGATATACTTAGAAATTATTAATGATTTGTAGACACAGTGGTTTATGTTATCATTTACAGAGATTAATATTTAAGAGTTTTATAGAATATATTAAATAATATTTACTTCAATTCAACGAATGGGTTAGAAATGATGTTTTAATTTACTTTCATTTTGTATTTTTGTTTACTATAATATTTCTAGTGATTATAAGACCAACCTTTTGACATATTTGGGATATGAAAAAAATAGATACATAATGATATTTGAAAATATAATTTGAAGTATATTTTTGAGAAATTTAGTGACCATCATTATAATGTTTTTTAGAGGTTTATGAGGTTAATCATAAATTTAAGGGTTTAAGTAGAAAATTGGTTGAGTTGATAGATATTATAATATGACATGAACAAAAAAATATTTATAAAAATTTGATAACTAGTGTTTTCAATTATTTAACAATAGAGATAGTGAATTAGTTATCATTATTTTGTGTATCCTATTATCTTTTATTACATTATTCAAGAAAATCACTTTCATTTCTTAGAGTAATAGATGATGTTAAAATTGATCACGTGAAAACGAAGGTTTGGGATTGTACTTATGTAATGGGATAAAATGATATAAGAACATATTGTCCTAAAAATTAATATAATTTTGGAAAAGGATCTTGAAATAAGGTATTGTACTTTTATCACTATTCTTGATGTTAACAATGACCTATTTTATTCCTCTTTATATTATGGATTTATAGCCATTTAATTCCCCCAACCACGTTATTCATGAGTTTATACTAGTATTTGGGGTTTATTTTTCTATTTTATGTCCTTGTTCAACCATCCTGCTTATGTATTCCAATTTAGAATCATTTTATGTGTTATTTAAGATTAATTTCACACTTTTTTTCACTTTTTCAAGTGTATGTTTTATTATCACTATTTTTAATGTGGTTTTCTATTAAAGAATTATCCAATTACAACCCTTTGATGGCCAAGATGAATATTGAGGGAGAAATTAATTATAAGGTGTGGAGAATGTTATAGCCTTAGATTGTGTGGAATATTTTAAATAAATGAAATAGCCCTTTTGATAGTTCTTTTCCTGAAAAACTGAGTAAAATCCGTGTTATTCTAAACCATGGGGTTGTCTTTTGTTACACACAACAACTTCTGTAGTATTAAGTCCACTCATCATGAATCTGAGTGAATATTTAGTTGAGGAATGTTTTTAAGAGAATATAATTAGGTGAACATATTATATAGACACAACCCCATTTCAATACCTAAAAAATATTTAAATATATGGAAATCATGCAATATCTACTCCATAAAATATTTAGGATGCTATCTTAGACATTGACATATCTTTTTCAATTTTTAATCAAAAAATAAGAAAAATAACCTCTAAAATAATGAAACCCTACTCTAATAAATATTAAATAGGACACTCAAGAACATAACAGTAATAATATAATGCATTAACTATTAAAATAGTGCATTCTATAAAGTGATGCAACACACAAGGACCTCATGGTTTTGTGTCTTTTAGATTACCTACATATGCATATTATTTTACAATACTTGGACATATTTCCCAATAATTCATCTCATATAGACAAATTTTCAGTATATATACCATTATTGTAGAGACCCGAGGCTTGACGTACATGGACATTACATTAATTTTGCATAATACTTAGTACATAACAAAAACACAAACCCAAGGACCGTAATATTTTAGTGTCTTTAGAAACTTGGAACGTAATCTTCTAATCATGGTGAAAGATCTTCAACATCTCCCATAAAGATCTTCCTTTTTTTTTCTTACCCAAAAACATTATTTATATCCTGGGGAAAAGAAAACATAAAAGGGTGAGCTCAAATGCTCAGTAAGGGTAAACAATAGAAATATCAATCATATCGTATAAACAAGCACATAACATTTGGAAATCTTAACCTGCAAAAGAGATCATAATTTCATAACATGGGGTAAATCTTGGCAGTGAAATGTAATCACAATAATGATAACTTAAAACATGACACTTTGTGGCATACACACATAATCATAGATAATCATTTCTTGTTAGTCAAGACTCATTGCCAAGACTATCTTATTGGACATAGTCCCTTTCTGAACCGAGTCACCCTCATTCCAGTCCTGTTTCACTGAACCGGTATAACCTACCGTTCCAGCCATGTCTATCTCATGAGATATAAAATCTTTACCCAATGAATTGGATGGAGATATTGATACCACCCGTCTCATAATGATACCATTCTTATGTGTGCCACAAAATCATAAACCATACATCATAGCATAACCCATGTAACAAAAATGGGAATCTTAAACATCGTGACATCATAAAACAATTCATATAAGATAAAGGGATTCATAAAAATATAATTCCATCACAACATAAAAAAATCAATGTAATAATAAGGATTTAAACCGAACCCTTTATTATCTTAGATGGAAAATAGTTTTGATAAAACATTTGAAATTCATTCTTGAGGAAAATATCCTTTCTACTTCAAAAAAACACTTTTCCTTTCTTAACATGTCATACAATTCTAAACTAAAAGAAGTTGATTAAAAATAAACTTGAAAAATTTTAAAGGAAGCTTCATGGAAATAATGTTCTAAAAATCCATTCATGACATATATGTTAAGAAACATTCTTCGTACTTTTGTCGGAAAATTTAAAAAGTACCGCGTACGAAAAACGACAAAAGATTCATTTCATATCTTTTACTAAAAACTCACCGAAGGGTAAAATTGGATTTAAACAATTATAGGTGGATGGAAATAACATTACATATTGAGGAAACATGGATTTGGATGATAAAATACACCCCAGTAAATGCCAATTTATAAACAATCTCGGATAAAAATGAGATTGTGATATTTTCCTTACCTTAGGTCCGATTTGCTTCGTACGTGTCCGAACCTCCTGTATAATTATTTATATAATGTCATTGACATATTACAGAATCATATTCATTGTTATGATATCATATATGGTTCACTTATGACTTTATATTACCCGTTCTTTTGTAAATTCCATGTTGAAGAGCGTTTTGGGTAAAACTGTTTCATTTGTCGTCTGTGTTTTGACTTGTAATTATTCATATTATTACTTAGATCACGATTACTTAATTCCAGAACATAAAACATGATATATATATATATATATATATTCAGAATATACATATATATAATGGATCGATAAATGGAAAGAAATACACTGTTCCTGGAGATGGTAGGTCGTACGTACGCATGAACGCTGTTTTCTTTTCGTTATTGAATTTAGTGGAATTAAGTAGATGACATAAATATATATACACATAAATCCAGTAGCTTTATAATCTCATATATTTCATTATTATTGCTTATATATACTTTATAATTATTCTTAAATGGTTAACATGGAGAATGAATCTCATCGCGTCGTGGAGACGGTATTCCGTACGTACGCACGAGCGATGATATCATTTCCATAATTATTGAATTGAATTGGAGTGGATGATACAATATATCAGAATAAATATTATGTTCTAAAAACTATGTATAGTTATTCTTTACACCAGTATACCCATCAATGTAAGGTGGTGGTGGAAAATAGATTACACCACGGCGTGGAGACGGTATTCCGTAGGTACACACGCGCGGTGATTTATTTCTCCGTAGGATGGATAGATGGTGAAATAGGGGTGTTTCATACTTATAATAACATATCAGTATATTAGTGATACTGATGTGATTACTTCATAATGAAACAATCTAAGAAGAAGAAGTGGAAGAAGAAATAAAGATGAAAGAATCGGTAACGGACATTACCTCTTCTTTGAAGTGCTTCTTTGAGACCTCCTTTTAGGGCACAAAAATGGGTCTTTGAAGAAGACCAGAGCCTGTAGTATGTTTCTAGGGAAGTGTAGAAGTGAATTTGGCAGGGTTTGGCCGATCATTAAGGCTCAAAGTTGTGTGAGGAAGAGAGGGAGGAGGTGCCCTTTTATAAGGGAGGAGAGGGTCACCTTTGGAATAACTAAAAATATTATTTTATTATAAAGTCAAGTTCGGTTTTAAATAGCTCCAAATTGATTAATGTCGAGGATAAGGTGGGGATGTGTCTAAATCCTCTAATCCAATAAAATTTAGACAAGTTTAGGTTTCTTTTTGAACCTTATCATTTAGATTTAACATTAAGTTAAATAATTTTACTTTTACCGTGTCTTCTTGTGTTCTTACACTATAAGGTTAATAAACTAACTATAATAAGTCAAAAGAACCCCAAATTGTATATTATTAATATATATAACCTTATCTAAGTCATTTGGACGAAACATAGATTTTTAGGAATAAAATAACAATTAATAATATAATATTTGTTTTAAAAGCTATTTTATGTCAATTTTGACACTATTTAGTAATTGATTTTTGTGAAAATCATAAAAGAATGATAAGTTCGAAAAAAAGTTAATTAAATCAACACTAACATGTCATATTAACCTAGAAAATTAGTGGAATTCATAAAAAGTATCAAATTATATTTATTTGGGTATTTATAACATCAATTATGTCAATATTTCATTAATAAGATAATTACTGCATCATTGTTGTGTCATAAATAAATTTAATTATTTAATGTCTAAAAATTACAAATAAAATACCATTATGTAGGAAATCGTTTTATCTTTCTAATGAATATTTATAGTAGAATTAATATTATATATAACCCCATATGAAAAATGTTTTAGTAAAAAACATTGATTTTAACTCTTTTAACCCTTCTTTAAATAAATTAATAATAAATGTCCTAATCTAATCCATGTGGGCCTAAATGGTCATATTTTATTCCTAAGTTGGGTTTTGGTCGAATTACACTTGTCCAATAGAATTAGGACATGTGTTAGGGTAACAATAATATCATTTCTACCCTTAATTACCCTATTTATTTTTAACCGTGGTAAAAAAAAGTAAAAAGGTACTATTCACCAAAAAATTATATTCATCTCATTGAACCACATTTTACTTACTGAAATCAACCATGTCTCTCTGATTTTTGAAATTCCACTCACAGAAGCGGTAAAATTATGTTTTATGAACAATTCAGTTTTTTTAACTTCCACTTAGTGGTTTCACTATTCATCAAAAATTGAAAGTTTTCAGAAAAATACCAAAAATTAGGCCTAAGCTATATTTGATATTATGAACTCAAAAATGATGTCTATTTTACCAAATTCAAAACATATCAGTTGCATTATCTAATTTAAAAATTAATTCCCGTTGTCAAAACAAATAGCGTGTTTTTAAGAGATAATAACTATCAAAAGATTGAAATTTGTTTATAACTGTTTTAAATGTGAAATTACATCCATTGACCATAATTGTATTAAATTGTAAAAATATATTCTAAATATACTTTAAAACCACCAAAATTAATAATTGAATAATATTAATTATTTCGATTGAAAAAGTAGTTTTTAATTAAAATTTAGTAATTTCCACTATTCATCAAAATATGAAAGTTATCCAAAAATTACCAAAATTTCACCCTAAGCTAATTTTAATATTATGAATACAAAAATGAAGTCCATTTTGGAAAATAAAATTTACAAAATTTCAAAAGGTGGTTATTACTATTCATAACGGCTAGTTTTAATAATATTTTAATAGCATATCGTTGTTTAGTGAAACTCGGTATTGCGTACTACACACGCTATCAAGGAAGGTCGCGATTGCGTGTAATGAAAGGCCAGTCAAGGATGCGTGTTGTGAAAGCTCCTTTTGGTGTAGTGTACAACACAAGACATTAATGAAATTAAAAAGAACATTTTTCATAAAATCTCGGGGTGTTACATTCTACCCCCCTTACAATTAATTTCGCCCTCGAAATTCATCGGGGTTATAAATGAATTTCCACATAGGTGAAAATCTGGATATGGAAGAGAAATCTAACCATCATGTTCTGATGGAGAGTGGTAGAGAACATGGCTATAGAAAAGCCAGAAATCACAAAGCCATAAATTTGTGACGATCTAAGGTACCATCTGATTCATCAGATATAAGAGATCTAAGACAACATTTTTGGTTTTCATGATCATTTCCCTAATGTTTATGAAATTGGAATTTGAAGAAATACTTTCGTGATTTCACTGTTTGTCGTTCTTTGGATAATTTCCAGTTCATCTATTAATGAAATAAAGTAGAATTTGTCATTCGAGATGTGTTATCAGATCATGTGATAGAATGATGGGTCATTCCATATCTTTCAAATAAAAGGTTAGCAAAAGTTATAAGTCCATATTACGGTTAATCGTATATGGTTCAAAAAATGAACTTATACTTCATATATCATACCGCTTAATAAAATAAAACTAGTTTCTACTAACCAGGGACTTACTGTAGGCCAGTGGTAGGCGATAAAGGCTAGTCGCACTTCGGCTGTGGGTTCCACTAGTGCAGAAAACATTTTTTACGTCGGTTATTTTTTATTATTTACGTTGGTTTTTAGGCGACGTTAATACGGACGACGTTATAAATAACGTTTTTTACGTCGGTTATTTAAAACCCGACGTAATATCCCTAACATCACGGTGGTTATCACGTCGGTTCATATAATAACCGACGTGATAAATATGCGCGGGGGGGGGGGGGGGGGGCGGGGGGGGGGGGGGGGGGCTTTATCACGACGGCTATTCCCTAAACCGACGTGATAAAACGCCTGGGATATCGTTTATCACGTCGGTTATGTCATAACCGACGTGATAAACCCTTCCCCTGGCCTATTATCACGTCGGTTTCTTAAATAACCGACGTGATAAAAAGGCCTGGGAAACGTTTTAGCACGTCGGTTATCCAATAACCGACGTGGTAAATCGATTCCCAGGCCTTTTAGCACGTCGGTTATATTAAGAACCGACGTGATAAAAGCCCCGGGAACGGTTTATCACGTCGGTTCTAGAAAAACCCGACGTGATAAACCCCTGCCGATTTAATTACCACGTCGGTTATAAAATAACCGGCGTGAAAGAAATTTTTTTTTAAATAATTGCACTGCTCTCACCAAAAAGCAACCAGAAACCAAACAAAAATAACCATGCCAGCCCTCCCCCAAGCCCCAACTGAACCCCACCCTCATCTATACCCACCTAACAACCTGGCCAGCCCTCCCCCACCACATTGGAGCCCCGCCACAACCCTCGGACACCCCCCCTTTGGACAGCCCCCCCACCCTCATTTACACCCCCACGACCCCTAGTACAGCCTCAAACACCCATTGGACACCCCTCCCATATCCCTTGGACACCCTCCACCCTTGGACACCCCCCACCCCTTGGACAGCCCCCCACCCTCATTTACACCCCCAAGACCCCTAGTACAGCCTCAAACACCCATTGGACACCCCCCCCCCACACCTTGACATCCCTCCCAGACCCCTTGGACACCCCCCCCCCCCCCCGACCCCTGGACACCCCCCCGAGCCCTTGGACAGCCCCAAACACCCCTTGGACACCCCTCCCATATCCCTTGGACACCCCCCACCCCTTGGACAGCACCCCCACCCTCATTTACACCCAACCGGCCCCTTGGACAGAACTCCCAAACACCTTGGACACCACTCCCATATCCCTTGGACACCCCCCACCCCTTGGACACCCCCACCCCTTGGACAGCCCCCCCACCCTCATTTACACCCAACCAGCCCCTTGGACAGAACTCCCACCTCATTTACACCCCCCGACCCCTAGGACAGCCCCAAACACACCTTGGACACCCCTCCCATATCCCTTGGACACCCCCCAAACACCCACCCACCCCCTTGGAACCTCTCCCCCCATACCAAAATCCAGACCAGAAAAACCATCAACAGTAGACCAAAACAAGAAGTAGAGAAAAATTAAACATTCACTTATATAACATTCAAAACTTACACTGTCAACTTCAAAAAAAAACTAAATCCAACCTAAACGACTACGAAATACACAATTACATTGACAATATTCAAAATTACATTTTACATTACAAACAACTTAAAGTCAATCAAACCTGTAAAATAATTTGACCACTCCACTTGTATGTGTTTGATATCTTCAGCAGTAAAGGGTTGAGGGTCATCAAAAAGCTACAAAGGAAAAGGATAGTAGTCAACGTGTATAATGAATAAATCAAATTGAAATATTATGAGAAAGAGGAAATCTTACCAGGTCAAAACTCAGAACTGTCCCAGTTGTTATTATTTCATACATAAATCTTAACATGTAATATCCGCATTCGATGATGCCTTGTTGCTCATGACATTTCTGTTTGAATGAGTGTAAATTCAATATATTATTTTTATTTAATAAATCAAAATGTACAAATTATAAATGGATATTTACCTTCGCATGTACATATTTGATCTTGAAATTCCTTTTCTTTGCGCTTTTTCGAAAGTGGACCCATGCCCTGTTAGAAAATAATACGAATGGGGTAAATTTAAAATTCATTATAATATATAAAACTATTGTGAAATTGAAACTTACGTTTCCAATATATTCTTAAAACTTTCTCGCACATCATCATGGAGAGAGCATATCCAATAATGTGTTTTCTCCCTAGGGCAAAAAACCCCTAACATCCAATGATCCCTGATAAAAGGAAATTTAACGTTAGTGGTTTTTTATGTTAAAAGATAATTAACTCTTTGAGAGGGATGTGTTTCATACCTCTCACAAAAAGGAATCATCCAACACTGTGTGATTACATTCTTTTCAAATCTATCAGCAATATAAAGCATTCTTTGTTCCTCATCCAATGCACATGCTTCAGGGGAAATCAATTGTGGGTCCACGAATCCATATACATCTGTCAGCTCATTCCTCTCACAAATTTTATACAGATACCTAATACAAAGCAGACATAAGTATACACTTTTAATAAATATAACGCAAGGAATAGGTGTTAAGACTTACATGATAAAAATTTGCACCACGTTGATGCCCAACTTATCTCCAGTGACAAACTCCATGATATCAGTTTTCATAATCCCCACACATAGTTCACGTCCACAGACATGAGCTTCCATTGTAAAATCATAATGATCCGCCAAAAAATTTGAATATCTTGACAATTTGTCAAGACTGCTACTATCTGCATCTGATGTCATAGCTATTTGTCTTTGTTGATTTCTATACAGTATTTCTTTACCTTTGAAGTATTCCTGTAAAAATAAATTGAAAAATATATTAGTTTTAAAATGATAAAACATTAATAAAAATATAAAATAAAAGATATAACATCCATACCTCTATGGTAATGAGTCGAAGAAGTCTGGATGGCCAAAGTAAAAAATGGCTGATACTATGTCCAACTGTCGTCACCTCATCTGTAGGTAATGGTATCCGAGCTGATCTATCTATAATATCATGTACAGTGACCCTCTCATTCTCTACCTCTAACTGTTGATGATGAACTGTATCTCCTATACAATATACCATCCCATATGCAACTATATGATGTTGAGGATCATCAACATACAACTCACAATAAGTAGGTAGCTGCGGCGGAGGAGGAGGATCAAAAATGGGGTCCGCAGGCTGAGGTGGGGGAGTGGGAGCTACTGGGAGAGGTGGAGTGGGAGCTGCACCCTGAAATTGTCTTTGCAAGTCTGCAAACATTAACTGCACCGATGCTCTAATCTTGTCCTCCATTGTCGCATTAATATTATGGACTTCAGCCTCCAAGGATTCTATTTTTATTTATAAACTCCCTCAACGTTAGAAGTTGAGGAACATGGCAACACTTTTCTTACCGATACACCTGCCGGATATCCTCTTACACGGCCAGGATGTTCGGGCTTTCCCAATGCCACAGATAAAATATGTTCCCTCTCAGATGGTGTAAATGTCCCATGTGAACTCTGCTCCTCAAGAGAGTCCTGTAATAATTAATTTAACATTTCTATAATGATTGGAAATATATGACGAAAATAGTAAACTTAAATAAATAAAATAGATATCTTACAATCCTCTCAACTACGAGTCTCGATTATTCCGAAAGATATTGTCCTTTTTTGCCCTTCCGAGCTCTTTTCCATTTCTCATGTCTAGATGGAGGGGATGGAGGGGCCACCTCTCCAGAGCTTGAAGACTCAGCTCTCAGTTGTTGAAATTTTTCTGCCATCATTTGTTCTTCCAATAATGCATACCCTCCCCGAGATAAACTATGAGGGTATACATTTGTAGATTGGATCTCTTGATGAGATTTCCTTGGTTGCTGTAAATTAATAATAAGTAATCATTAACAAAACAATAATAAGATCATTTATATAAGAAAGCTTATAAAAGTTTACATTGTCCTTACCAAAAATGATTCTTTTCTTCTATTTTCAAAAAATTGTCTCCAGGTGTCTTCATCTATAAAAGGATATATACGACATGGATTCTCACGACTCCTATGACCATAAATGAAATCAGATGAGAGGGTTGATTTGAAATCCCTCCATCTCCTAGCAGCCAACGATAAGAATTTCTTCCTAACTCCTCCAGTGTCAGGAATATCAAATGTCATCTGATAAAAAAGAGGTTAAAAATATTATATATACTAGAAACATTTAAAGAACAGTCAAACAATAGCAAAAGATCTTACCAAAATGGTCTCCCACGGCTGAGAAATTATCGCCTTATCCACACTTCTCCAATCATCATAGAGAATGCTTACTTTGCTCTTAGCCTGAGTTGCTACAAAACCCTTAAAATCTTTAGCATTTGGACCTCTAAGAAGATCATCATCATCAAACTCCACGACTATCCTCTCCTCCTTCGTACGGGAAAGTGATAATTTTGGTAAACGTGTGCACCCACGCTTACCAACCTTTGAACTCTTTTTCGTAATAGGAGCATGTGAATGTTCCTCCCCAGATGTATGACCAATATGCTCATCTCCAGAATCATGTGGCTGATCAACTGATTGATCTGTCATTTTCCTTCAAATCAAAAAAACAAACATTAGTTCACAAATAGAAAAGTGTACTAAATTACATAATAGTAAACATTGGTAATATGGTAAGCATGTTAAACAATGATAAACATGGTAAACACAGGCAAAAGGTTGCCAAGGAGTTGGCCCAAGAAAGCTGAAAAGTGGACTCACTGAGTCCACCGGTCAGCCGGTGTGAGCTCACCGGCCAGCCGGAGGACCGAGGCAGTGGACTTGCCCACTGCCTGGTGCCACCGGCCGGCCGCTGGCTCACCACCGGCCTGCCGCTGGCTCAGCACCGGTCGGCCGCTGGTGCTCTAGACATAGAGGAAGGCTCTCTGTCTGGTCCACCGGCCGGCCGGTGGTGATCCAGCGGCCGGCCGGTGGACCAGACAGAGAGCCTTCCTCTCTGTCTGAACCACCGGCCGGCCGCTGGCTCAACACCGGCCGGCCGCTGGTGGTCCAGACTGAGAGGAAGGCTCTCTATCTGGTCCACCGGCCGGCCGCTGGCTCAGCACCGGCCCGCCGGTGGACCAGACAGAGCTTTGTTCTGGACCACCGGCCAACCGGTGATCCACCACCGGCCAGCCGGTGCGCCCAGGACTTCTCCTCTTTACATTTTTTATTGTTTCATCGTTTTGGTTTGATATATGTTTTAATAAGTAAAAAAATTACAGTATCTAACATTATATGAAAAAACTAAATGTAAAAAAGAAATAAACTTGTGTTACCTGTAATTTTAGGAATGTACAGTTGGATTGTTTTCCCAAATTCCTTCGTCGTGATCGTTCCTTATGGCACAAACCATGTCTTCAACATACTCATCATTATGTTCTGTTAATCTTTCCATGGAAGTAGGGATCTCACATAAATCAGCAGCTTCATCAAATTCATCCTCACCAACATATTGGTTTTTCCCTTGTAAAACAACAGCCCACTGCATATCTGATTGATCTACTACATAGAAAATTTGTTTGGCATGTGTTGCCATTATAAAAGAATCAGTTGTGTCTTCCAATCTATTCAGATTAACAAGTGTCATTCCAAATTCATCGTGTCTGACACTGTTGTTACCGATAAACCATTTACAGTTAAAAACGGGAACATTAATTTTAAAGTAATCAGCCTCCCATATGTCTTCAATCACTCCATAATATGCACTTGATGCCGAAATTGGGTTTCTGTCCTTAGCACTCGAAAAATGCATTGCTTCTGCAAACACCAATACACCACTATTCTGAACTGCACTTCTGTTGTCCTGAGCTTTCGTATGAAATGTATAGCCATTAATGTCATAAGCGGACCATGTTATCACATTTAAAGATGGACCACCCACTATCCATTTTAATGTCTCTGATACATCTGATCTACCAAGCAAGGTCTTTTTAAACCATGGAAAAAAAGTTTTGTTGTGCTCATTCAAAATCCACATTTCTTTCTTCTTTGGATGACATTGTTTCAACTCATTAATATGCAATGTGATATACGGTTGAACATCAGCTATGTTATTCAAGATGTATGATTCTAACTTCTTCATATGTTCAGCTGACAGTGATTTTACTTTCAAGCCACGAATCCCCTTTCCCTCATTATTAACCCGTTCATGTCGAGATGGAGGCAAACCTATGTGTTGCGCCGTAGCCAATTAGCTCGTACAAAACTCTGCTACCTCCTCAGAAATATACTTTTCAATAATGGAGGCTTCAGGTCGATATGGATTTTTATAATATCCCTTTAATATTTTCATATACCTTTCAAAAGGATACATCCAGCGAAGATATACAGGTCCACAAATCCTTATTTCTCGAACCAGATGAATCATTAAATGCACCATCATATCAAAAAAAGTTGGAGGAAAATACATTTCCAAATGACAAAGTATAAAAATTGCATCCTTTTCCAAAATGTTCAAAGCATTCACATCAATCGCCTTGTTGCAAATTGAATTGAAAAAATAACACAACCTCATTATAGTATTTCTGACACGGATGGGCAATATTCCACGCAGTGCAACTGGTAGAATTTGTTGCATCATGACGTGACAATCATGTGATTTCATACCTATCAACTTCAAGTCTTTCAATGAGACAAAACTTTTTACATTTGAAGAATAACCTTGAGGCACTTTGATATCATGAAGACTCTGACAGAAGCTACTTTTCTCCCTCTTCGATAATGTATGACAAGCCGGGGGAAGAAATGTTCGTCTTCCTTTAGGAGTGGGAGCTAACTCCAAACGTATTCCCATTGACAGTAGGTCTAACCTTGCATTCAACCCATCTTTTGTCTTTCCTTTAATATCTAGCAATGTTCCGATCAAAGAATCACAGATATTCTTCTCCACGTGCATGACATCAATATTATGTTTGACTTCATGATACCTCCAATATGGTAGCTCAAAAAATATTGACCTTTTCTTCCAAATATGTCTATCATTACCAGATTTCTGTGTCTTTCCCAATGTCACATCAAGGTTTTTCACCCTCTCAAAATACAATTCTGGGGATAAAGGTTGAGGAGCAGTATCAAATTCTTGTAAGCCATTGAATGCCTTTTTTAGTCTTCTATAAGGGTGATCCATAGGCAAAAACTTTCGATGACCCATGTACACTGTTTTCCTCTCATGATGCAATTGACAATATGACGTCTGTTGTTCACAAATTGGACATGCTTTATGCCCTTTAACACTGTATCCAGACAAATTTCCATATGCTGGGAAGTCATTTATAGTGAATAGAAGCACTGCATGCAGTTGAAAATATTCCATTTTATAAGAATCATACACCCTAATACCATCAGCCCATAACAGTTTCAAATCATCAATCAGCGGTGACAAGTATACATCAATATCATTGCTGGGTTGCTTTGGACCAGAGATCATGATACTCAACATGACATATTTGCGCTTCATACAAACTTCAAGAGAGAGGTTGTAAATTACCAATAAAACAGGCCATGAACTATGTGTGCTACTGAGGGTTCGGTATGGATTCATTCCATCTGTGCACAGCCTAGTCTCAGATTTCTAATTTCATTTCCAAATGTAGGGTACTGGGCATCAATTTTCTTCCATTGTGGACAATCAGCTGGATGACGTATTTTTCCATCACATACCCGCTCATCAGCATGCCATCTTAACCTTTTTACATCATGTGAATTAGCAACTAAACGTTTGAAACGAGGAATTATAGAAAGATACCAAAATACCTTTGAAGGGAGCTTTGTAATCTCTACATCAGCTTGTGATTTTTCTTTCACCTTATACCGTGATGTCCCACATTTAGGACACTCTTTCAGAAATTCATATTCCTTCCTATATATAATGCAGTCATTCGGACAGGCATGTATTTTCCTGTATCCCAATCCCATCGGGAATAATATTTTTTTGGCCTTATAATGTGAATCTGGAAGATCGTTATCTTTTGGAAGAATTTCTTTCATCAATTGTAGCAGCTCTGTAAAACTTCTGTCACTCCATCCATGTTTCGCCTTCAGGTTAATCAATCTTAACACCGCCGACAAAACCGTAAAATCTTGACAACCAGGATATAATGGTTTTTCGGCATCACCATATAGACGTGCAACTGTCGGTTCTATCTCAATTTGTTCTGCTACAATATCGCGAATCATTTCTTCAATTCCATCGGAGTTACCATCTTGCGATTCATTATCATCAGTGACATTCTGTCCAGTTTCGCCATGCCAAATCCAAGGGTTGTAACTCAGATTGAAACCATGACAAATCAGATGATCTTTTAACTCTCTACTTTTCAACTTCTTCATATTCAGACATTTCATGAATGGACAGAAAAAAATGTCACTACTTGGAACATTTTGTTTAGCAAATTCCAAAAAGGCATCAACACCTTCCTCATATTCATTGCTCATTCGATGTGCCGTAATCCAACTTCGAATCATTATTACCTATAACAAATAGCAAAAATATATATATTTTTTAGATAAGACAAATATATGTTTATATGAAAAAAATCATAATTTGAATGTAAAAAATTTTGAAATATAAAACAAATCGATGTGTAAACCCCCCTGGACACCCCCCGACCCCTCTGGACAGCCCCCCACCCCTCCTGGACACAACCCCCACCCCCGACCTGCTTGGACACCCCCCTGGACACCCCCCAACCCTCTGGACAGCCCCCCCACCCCTCCTAAACACCACCCCAACCCCTACCCCCTTGGACACCCCCCTGGACACCCCCAACGCCCACCCACACCCTTGGACAGCCCCCCACACCCACCCACCCCCTTGTAAACCCCCCTGGACAGCCCCCGACCCCTCTGGATAGCCCCCCACCCCTCCTGGACACCACCCCCCCACCCCCTACCCCCTTGGACACCCCCCTGGACATCCCCCAACCCTCTGGGCAGCCCCCCCACCCACCCGGACAACCCCAAATACCCTCTGGAGAGGCCGCCACCCTCTTGGACAGCCCCCCACACCCATCCACCCCTTTGGACAGCCCCCCACACCCATCCACCCCCTTGGACACCCCCCTGGACACCCCACCGACCCATCTGGACATGCCGCCACCCCCTTGGACAGCCCCCACACCCACCCATCCCCTTGGACACCACCCTAGACACCCCCCGACCCCTATGGACAGCCCCCGACCCCTCTAGAAAGCACCCCCACCCCTCCTGGACAGAACCCCCCACCCCTGACCTGCTTGGACACCCCCCTGGACACCCCCCAACCCTCTGGACACCCCCCGACCCCTCTGGACAGCCCCCCACCCCTCCTGGACACCACCCCCCACCCCCTACCCCCTTGGACACCCCCCTGGACATCCCCCAACCCTCTGGGCAGCCCCCCACCCACCCGGACAACCCCAAATACCCTCTGGAGAGGCCGCCACCCACTTGGACAGCCCCCCACACCCATCCACCCCCTTGGACACCCCCCTGGACACCCCACCGACCCCTCTGGACAGGCCGCCACCCCCTTGGACAGCCCCCCACACCCACCCATCCCCTTGGACACCACCCTGGACACCCCCCGACCCCTCTGGACAGCCCCCGACCCCTCTAGAAAGCACCCCCACCCCTCCTGGACACAACCCCCCACCCCCGACCTGCTTGGACACCCCCTGGACACCCCCCAACCCTCTGGACAGCCCCCGACCCCTCTGGAAAGACCCCCACCCCTCCTGGACACCACCCTCACCCCCTACCCCCTTGGACACCCCCTGGACATCCCCCAACCCTCTTGGCAGCCCCCCCACCCACCCGGACAACCCCAAATACCCTCTGGAGAGGCCGCCACCCACTTGGACAGCCCCCCACACCCATCCACCCCCTTGGACAGCCCCCCACACCCATCCACCCCCTTGGACACCCCCCTGGACACCCCACCGACCCCTCTGGACAGGCCGCCACTCCCTTGGCCAGCCCCCTACACCCACCCATCCCCTTGGACACCACCCTGGACACCCCCCGACCCCTCTGGACAGCCCCTGACCCCTCTAGAAAGCACCCCCACCCCTCCTGGACACAACCCCCCACCCCCGACCTGCTTGGACACCCCCCTGGACACCCCCCAACCCTCTGGACAGCCCCCCCACCCCTCCTAAACACCACCCCCCCCACCCCCTACCCCCTTGGACACCCCCTGGTAACCCCCCAACACCCACCCACACCCTTGGACAGCCCCCCACACCCACCCACCCCCTTGTAAACCCCCCTGGACACCCCCCGACCCCAAATCCATGCACCTATGCCATGGTTGTGTGTGAAGAAAGTAGTAACAACTGTAAAAGGGAAACCCATCCAAATGGACACGCCCCAACCCTCTCGGGGATTTATAGAAAACGATGAAAAATTAGTGAAATCATAAAATTACTCAATATTGCAAGTCGAACAAATAGATCTAGGGATGATAAATAAGATTATGGTGCCAAAACGAGTTAAAAGGGTTCACAATCGAAGAATCTTAGCTAGTTTCAACAAAAAAATCACAACACATATATATATACTATCCGCGAAAAAAAAAGAATGAGTGGGAGGATTACCTGAGTGCTGCGAGTTTAGATGATTGATCCGAGGAGATTAAATATGAGAAACAATGATCGCAAAACGAATCTAAACCAACGAAATGGAAGAGCCGATTCGGGTTTACGCGCGAGAGAGACGAGTCGCGACTGTCGAAGGTAAACTCGCGAATGACAATCCACGGGTCTGGGTAAATTTTTAAATGAGTTATCACGTCGGTTATTCAATAACCGACGTTATAATTTTTTTTAAAACATTTATAACGTCGGTTATTCAATAACCGACATAAAAACCTTCCTCCGATTCTTTTTTTACGTCGGTTATTCTATAACCGTCGTTATAAAGGGCTCAAAATCCGCGTTTTATTACGTCGGTTATTCCATAACCGACGTCAAAAACATCTGCGGATTCTTTTTTTACGTCGGTTATTTTATAACCGACGTAAAAAGGCCTTCAAAAACCGCGTTTGTTACGTCGGTTATTGAATAACCGACGTAACAAATGCCCCCCGCTTCTGTTTTTTACGGCGGTTAATGTATAACCGACGTAAAAAACGAAGCCGCGCTATTAATAACGTCGGTTATCAAAATAACCGACGCTAAAGGTGTACTAAACACAGGGTTTTACGTCGGTTATTAAATAACCGACATAAAAAACCTCATTTTACATATTATGACGTCGGTTTTATATAACCGACGTAAAAAATGGTGACGTAAAAAACGTTTTCTGCACTAGTGTTCGTTTCGCACAGCCTTGTCTGAAGCGATGGGCTGTCGCCCGTCCTGCAGGTTGTCCTTTTTTCTAAAACTATATTACTATAACATCCCATCAATAATATCGAATGAACTTCTATCATTAAACAATACTAACTTATGTCCAACATAATCCATTCTATTCTTTAGGCTTATCCATAATACTGCAGTCCACTCTCATAACATAGTGAAAACGATTACCAGAGATTTAATACCATCGTTGATCCCCATATATCATAAGATATGTCTTTTTGGTCACATTCCAAACATTCAAAGGCCTTAATCATGTATTCTCTTGAATACCCATTGAACCTTAGTGAAAACATGAATGCAGTTAAAAGTTAACTCTTTCCACATACCAAAATCCAAAAATTCTATATACTCAAACCATGATATAACCTTCTCCTTATATCATTCATGAGCTCATGAATACTATCAAACATTTAATTATCTCCTTATCCCTTCATTATGTGCATATCATCTACATTCCAAAAATATCTCAATCACTTTCCATGGTTACTGGTACCATAAAATTATTGAAAAACACAATAGACCAATATATAAGTATTCCAATATTCCACGATACTATATACAACACTATTTTGGAATCCCATTACATAAACACTTAATCATTCCTCCACATCGTTTTCATATTCAACATCGCCAATAGTGATCGCATGTGACTTCCCTTTATCCTTTGCCTTAAGTGGTTGCTCATGTTGATCATCACTAACCCTTGGATTAGGGAATTTATTATCATAATGCCCCATTTCCTTGCACTTGAAGCATTGAAGTGTTGGTGGTGTGTTCTCTGTAGTGTTTGCTTTATTCACATCATTAGAAACCCTTTTTCCATTACTTTGACACTCAGCTGCTCTATGACCTTCTTTTCCACACTTAAAACATTTTCTAGTCCCTTTAAGACAATCTCCACCATGCTTGTTTCCACACTTTGAGCATAAGGAAACATTCATCTTCTTTTCACCATTATTCTGAGATTTCTCCTTGAACTCCATATTTCGTTTCTTGTCAAAACCATGAGATGGATATGTAACACCAACTTCCATTTCTACCTTGATAGCACAACACACAATTTCTTCATAGCTACTGAAGTCTCTTATAGCTAATTCCCTTCGAAGACTTGGTTTTAAGCCACTGAAAAATCGATAAACTTTACTTTCAGGTTGAATGAAAATGCCAGATTCATACCTTCCAAGTCTTGTAAAATTCGCTTCGTATATACCAACAGATTCATCATCCTTTTTCTTTAGTTCAAGAAAATCCTTCTCCATCTTTGTTCGAAGAATACGAGGGAAGTACATACTGAAAAACATGTTCTTGAACTCGTCTCATTCCATGGACTCAATTTCATCTCTTGGCCTCGTATTCTTGATAAGATTCCACCATTGATCAGCATCACCTTCCAAATGATATACTGCTAAGATGACTTTATCATGTTCATAACATTGAAGAACTAAAAATATATTTTCAGTGGTACTGATCCATTGCTCAGCAACAAGTGGATTAGAAGTCCCACTGAAAGAATGTGGACGTTTCCTCATGAAGGACTCAATAGAATATTGTTCCCTTCTCTGCTCATTTGGAAGTCCAAAATGATTGATAGCTTGTGTAAGTATAGCAATAAGATTTTGCACTCCATCTCCCATAACATTTATTTGTTCAGGAGGACAATCATTGCATTGTCCATTGCATTGATCAACACGGTTCCTTCAGGTTCCATCCATCGTCTAAAAACCAAAAAGAATAGTGTTTGAGGAAAAAATCCTCATAGGGAAAACAACATAATAAAGGGGGAGTACCCTCAATATCTGACATCTTAGGTTAAATTCTAAGATCGTTAGCGCAATTCTAGGACTATAACCTATACGTATACTTAACCTTAGAGACATCCCTAGACATACCTTAAAAATATCTCTAGGGATCTCACTAAATTTCTCGCATCCTAGTTTCCAAAGGTTGACTAAACCTTTCCTCTGATACCAACTGTAGAGACCCAAAGCTTGACGTACATGGACATTACAATACTTTTGTAGAATAATTAGTACATAACAAAAACACAAACACAAGAACCGTAATAGTTTAGTGTCTTTGGAAACTTGGAACGTAATCTTCTAATCATGGTGAAAGATCTTCAACATCTCCCATAAAGATCATCCTTTTTTTTATTACCAAAAACGTTTCTTTATATCCTGGGGAAAAGAAAACATAAAAGGGTGAGCTCAAATGCTCAGTAAGGGTAAACAAAATAAATATCAATCACATCGTATACACAAGCACATAACTTTGGGAAATCTTAACCTGCAAAAGAGATCATAATTTCATAACATTGGATAAATCATGGCAGTGAAATGTAATCACAATAATCATAACATAAAACATGAAACTTTGTGGAATAAACACGTAATCATAGAGAATAATTTCTTGTTAGTCAAGACTCATTTCCAAGACTATCTTAGTTGGCATAGTCCCTTTCTGAACCGAGTCACCCTCGTTCCAGTCCTGTTTCACTGAACCGGTATAACCTACCATTCCAGCCATGTCTATCTCATGAGATATAAAATCTTTACCCAATGCATTGGAGGGAGATATAGGTCCCACCCATCTCATAATGATACCATTATTATGTGTTCCACAAAATCATAAACTATACATTATAGCATAACCCATGTAAAAAAAATGGGAATCTTAAACATCGTGACATCATAAAACAATTCATATAAGATAAAGGGATTCATAAAAATATAATTATATCACAAAAAACAAATCAATGTAATAATAGGGATATAAACTGAACCCTTTATTATCTTAGATGTAAAATAATTTTGATAAAACATTTGAACTCCATTCTTGAGGAAAATATACTTTCTGCTTCAAAAAAAGACTTTTCCTTTCTTAACATGTCGTACAATTCTAAACTAAAAGAAGTTGATAAAAAATAAACTTGAAAACTTGTAATGGAAGCTTCATGGAAATAATGTTCTAAAAATCCATTCATGTCGTATATGTTAAAAAACATTCTTCGTACTTTTGTCGGAAAATTTAAAAAGTACCTCGTACGAAAAACGACAAAAGATTCCTTTCATATCTTTTACTAAAAACTCACCGAAGGGTAAAATTGGATATAAACAATTTTAGGTGGATGGAAATAACATTACATATTGATGAAACATGGATTTAGATGATAAAATACACCCCAGTAAATGCCAAAGTATAAACAATCTCGGATAAAAATGAGATTGTGATATTTTCCTTACCTTAGGTCCAATTTTCTTCATAAGTGTCCGAACATCCTGTATAATGATTTAAATAATGTCATTGAATTATTACAGAAGCATATTAATTGTTATGATATCATATATGGTTCACTTATGACTTTATATTACCCGTTCTTTTGTAAATTCCATGTTAAAGAGCGTTTTGGGTAAAATTGTTTCATTTGTCGTCCGTGTTTTGACTTGTAATTATTCATATGATTACTTAGATCATAATTACTTAATTCCAGAACATAAAACATGATTTATATATATATATATTCAGAATATACATATATATAATGGATCGATAAATTGAAAGAAATACACTGTTCATGGAGACGGTAGGCCGTACGTACGCATGAACACTGTTTTCTTTTCGTTATTGAATTGAGTGGAATTAAGTAGATAACATACATATATATACACATAAATTCAGTATCTTTATAATGTCATATATTTCATTATTATTTCTTATATATAATTTATAATTATTCTTAAATGGATAACATGGAGAATGAATCTCATCGCGTCATGGAGACGGTATTCCGTACGTACGCACGAGCGATGATATCATTTCCATAATTATTGAATTGAATTTGATTGGATGATACAATATATCAGAATCAATATGATTTTCTAATAATTATGTATAGTTATTCTTTACACCATTATACCCATCCATGTAAGGTGGTGGTGGAAAATAGATTACACCACGGCGTGGAAACGGTATTCCGTACATACGCATGCGCGGTGATTTCATTTTCCGTAGGATGGATAGATGGTGAAATAGGGGTGTTTCATACTTATAATAACATATCAGTATATTAGTGATACTGATGTTATTACTTTATAATGAAACAATCTAAGAAGAATAAGTGGAAGAAGAAATAAAGATGAAAGAATCCGTAACAGACATTACCTCTTCTTTGAAGTTCTTCTTTGAGACCTCCATTTAGGGAACTAAAATGGGTCTTTGAAGAAGACCCAAACCTCTAGAATGTTTCTAGGGAAGTGGAGAAGAGAATTTGGCTGGGGTTGGCCGAGCATGAAGGCTCCAAGTTGTGTGAGGAAGAGAGGGAGGAGGTTCCCTTTTATAAGGGAGGAGAGGGTCACCTTTGGAATAACTAAAAATATTATTTTATTATAAAGTCAAGTTCGGTTTTAAATAGATCCAAATTGATTAATGTTGAGGCTAAGGTGGGGATGGGTCTAAATCCTCTCATCCAATAGAATTTAGAAAAGTTTACGTTCCTCTTTTAACCTTTTCATTTAGATTTAACATTAAGTTAAATAATTTTACTTTTACCGTGTCTTCTTATGTTCTTACACTATAAGGTTAATAAACATACTATAAGAAGCCAAACGAACCCCAAATTTTATATTATTAATATATATAACCTTATCTAAGTCATTTGGCCGATCCTTAGATTTTTAGGAATAAAATAACAATTAATAATATAATATTTTTTTTAAAAACTATTTTATGTCAATTTTGACACTACTTAGTAATTGATTTTTGTGAAAATCATAACAGAATGATAAGTTCGAAAAATGTTAATTAAATCACTACTAACATGTCATATTAACCTATAAAATTATTTTAATTCATAAAAAGTCTAAATTATATTTATTTGGGTATTTATAACATCAATTATGTCAATATTTCATTAATAAGATAATTACTGCATCATCGTTGTGTCATAAATAAATTAAATTATTTAATGTATAAAAATTAAAAATAAAATACCATTATGTAGGAAATCGTTTTATCTTTCTAATTAATCTTTATAGTAGAATTTATCTTATTCATAACCCCATATTAAAAATGTTTTAGTAAATAAACTTCGATTTTAACTCTTTTAACCCTTCTTTAAATAAATTAATAATAAATGTCCTAATCTAATCCATGTGGGCCAAAATGGTCATATTTTATTCCTAAGTTTGTTTTTGGTCGAATTACACTTGTAAAATAGAATTAGGACATGTGTTAGGGTAATAATAATTTCATTTCTACCCTTAATTACCCTATTTACTTTTAACCATGGTAAAAAAGTAAAAAGTAACTATTCACCAAAAAATTATTTTCATCTCATTGAACCACATTTTACTTACTGAAATCAATCGTGTCTCTTGGATTTTTGAAATTCCACTCATAGAAGCGGTAAAATTATGTTTTATGAACAATTTAGTTTTTTTAACTACCACTTAGTGGTTTCACTATTCATCAAAAATTGAAAGTTTTCAGAAAAATACCAAAAAATTAGGCCTAAGCTATATTTGATATTATAAACTAAAAAATGATGTCTATTTTACCAAATTAAAAACATATCAGTTGCATTAGCTAATTTAAAAATTAATTCCCATTGTCAAAACAAATAGCGTGTTTTTAAGAGATAATAACTATCAAAAGATTGAAACTTGTTTATAACTGGTTTAAATGTGAAATTACATCCAATGACCATCATTGTATTAAATTTTAAAAATATATTCTAAATATACTTTAAAACCACTAAAATTAATAATTTATTACTATTAATTATTTAGATTGAAAAAGTTGTTTTTAATTAAAATTTAGTAATTTCCACTATTCATCAAAATATGAAAGTTATCCGAAAATTACCAAAATTTCACCCTAATCTAATTTCGATATTTTGAATCCAAAAATGAAGTCCATTTTTAAAAATAAAATTTACAAAATTTCAAAAAGTGGTTATTACTATTCATAATGGCTAGTTTTAATAATATTTTAATAGCATATCGTTGTTTAGTGAAACTCGGTATTGCGTACTACAGACGCTATCAAGGAAGGTCGCGATTGCATGTAATGAAAGGCCAGTCAAGGATGCGTGTTGTGAAAGATCCTTTTGGTGTAGCGTACAACACAAGACATTAATGAAATTAAAAAGAACATTTTTCATAAAATCTCGGGGTGTTACAATTATATAATGAATTTCAAATACATAGGAATTAAAATATAATAAAATGGATATATTAAATTCCAAATAAGGGTAAATCATGTCATAATGTATTATATAAGAAAAACGAATGATAACCTGAGGTGGGGATACATAATAATTTAAAATAATAGTAGAAAATATATGAATATATTAAAACATGAAATATAAATATATTCTCTTAATAAGAACATTATGGGTTTATAATAGTCTTGAAATGTCCCAAATAAAAATTAATAATAATAAAACTTAAGATCATGACATAATAATGTGAAATATTTAGAAAAAATAATTACACCAAAAATTAAATATCCTGAAAATAAAAGTGTCTATAAATTGCAGAATCACATTATAAAAACATAGAAATGTCATGAACAAAAAATAAAAGTTAACCATTTGTGAAAAAACTCATTATTCACATTCCTATGTTAACAAACTCTTTATATATTATAAAAAACATGAGTAATTTCATTATACCCATTCCTTAGTGAACAAACTGATTATTTACAGTCACGACTAGCACATGTGATATCCACATAAACGAATGAATATATGGATTATATAGGCCCCCACTCAGCACCAACATTATATATAATTTAAATATAAAATCATTTATTTTCATATCTTAATGAAGCTATGGAAAGAGAACATATGGCTTACACTTTATAAATACGTCAAATTGTGTTAAAACACTAAATCATAGGCTATAAAATATTTAATTTTTCAAATTGAATAAGATCATAAAAATATATAGATTGTGACCATACATAACTTCATTTGAGAAATATTATTTAATATTATATTTTTGATCATAAATTTAACTCACAAAACCTTTTATAAATTGCAATAAAATATTTCATAAAATGACTTTAAAAACAATTATGTAGGGAAATAGAATAATTTCCCAAAAGTCAGTAAAATAAATTAAGATAAAAGTTATTTATTAATATAAATACAAACCCAATCATGTAAATAAATATCTTTTAATAATGAAAAATAAATTCTTCTAGTCATCTTTTTAGATAATGTTAATGAATATACCATTTATAAGAATCATTAAAAGACATTATTTTCAAATAAAAGTTAAAATAAAACAAAAATGTATTAAATGAAATGTATTTTTGTATTTATTTAAATAAATAACAATCAATTGGGAAAAATGTTTCATGGATGTATGATATTGAATAGAAATATTGAGTTTTATTTATACCAACATTATACCTCTATTTCATAAAAACAATTAGTGAAATAGTTTTTAACGATGATAAGTATTTTCCCAAGAGAATAATTGTATATACCATATAAAATATTGGAATGTAAGAGAAAAAGAATCCTTAATTTGTATATTAGTGTAATCATGGTTGGGAGAATATGAATTATAAATTGTGTCAATGAAACTGTTTCCTCAAATTCAGAACATTTAAATCATAATTCAACCTTATGCATTAAAAATAACTATAATAACAACATATTTGATAAAATTATTCATGTATAAATTCCTTTATAAAAATTATTTATTGTTTTTCTCTATATTTATATGATATTTTTATAACTTATATTCAATATTGGGTGTGAGTAATCTGGATTTTGTTGAACTAGTTTCAACGAGTTGTGTGGTTTATTATTATTCTCACAAATCTGATAATTTCCATATCATAAAAGCTAATAGAATTGATGTTTCATGAAATTTTATAATGTTAAAATATCATTCTAAGAGATTATTTGTTATTTTTATAGTAGTATAAATTAATGAAAAGTATCTTTCTATAATTTTTAATATACTAGTATTTTGATATAAATTAATTTTTTTAATATTAATTTTACAATTCTAAAAACAAGAAAAACATTTTATTTTATATAATATCATATATAATCAATAATTGATTCATCATAGATAACTATTATATAATTTTATTTTGATATTCATAAATATTATTAGACTGACACAAACATGGGAATTACCTTAATCATAGGATTAATATGATTTTGAAAGTGGAATATTATCACATAATTTTTATACTATAAGAGTATTAATTTATTATTATATAAAATTTAATTATATTAGTATGTTTTAGTATTGTTTATTCAATAATAATGAATATATATGGAAAATGAGATATGTTACTTTGTGGAGGCATAAATCTTCACATGAAAAAATGATTTTTTCATTTAAAATAATATAACATGGGAAAGATGAAAATTTTTTATTCCTACTGATTAATTAAATCCACTTTTAAAATATATTAGTTTTATTTTATTGTAATTAATAAATTATATTTTTCCAATTTATGAATGAGAATAAATAAAATTGTGGAAAAGTGTTAACAAGTTGAGGACATGAGGGTTTTCTTGTAAGACTCCATAAAAATTGATGGATTAGGTTAACTTTTTGTGATAATAATCTCAATAAATGGAAATAGGATTATAGGGGACATAAATAGTTAAACATTCCATCTGGAAAGATAGTTGTTGGGATGTCATTATGTGGGGGTGAAGGTACCCATTTAAATATACTCAGAATAGAATTTAGGTAAGTATTACAATAAAAAAATATAACCAGATTAATATATAAAAAAAGATTCAAAATTTTATTATATTTATTTTTGGCGTTAGATATTTTTAAAAATAAATAAATAAATTTTTATATATTATTTTGAAAATTTATATTAAATATTTTACTCATTTTATTTCCCTATAACCATTTTGGATTTAATAATGATAACTAAGTTTGACATAAGTAATTAATATTAAATGTCTCAAAATAATGACAAGATAATAATCAAATGTAGAGTTATTTATTCCACCCATTTAATTCATTTTTTAAATTTAAATTTCTATATGAAAGAAAAATTAATTTAAAAATTATTACATATAATTTGTGGAATGAGATTTTTAGAATAAGTGTATTCTGACTCGTAAAGGATTTGTGTACGATACAGTTGTCAGAATTATTAATTTAAATAACTAAAGGTGATTTATTATATCAAAAATAATTGTTTACAATTATTAAAATAAATAAAAATCATATTTTTACAAAAAAAATTGAATTAATTGAAATGATCAGAATAAGTTTTACTTTAGAATAATGTGTAAGAATAATTATAAATATTAAAAATAATTCATTTAAATTTAGAATATTATATAAAAATATACCCCTAATATTCATCTTGTATTAATTAAATATTTTTGTTAATCATTTATTTCTTTTTTCTGAAGCCATGAATTGTATAGTGTTGATAAAAAAATTTGAACCGTTCAAAAAAAGGTCATTATCTTTAAAAATACCCAAAAATACATATTATTCTAATTTAAGCATTTTAAATTTAAAAATATATTTTATTTTAGAAAATTAAAATTCCTAAATTTATATATTTATTTTTTAAAATACAAATAATAAATATAAAAAGCTCTTTTTGTTGAATAACGGGTTATTTGATCCTTACGCGTTCTTAATTGTAATTTATATGAATTTATAATTGATTGACATATTTTTATTTTTTATATGTTTATTTCACATTATACATTTTTAAATACAATGCCAAATATAGTTTTATTTTGGAGTTTCATGTGAAAAAATATTTTACTAACTGTATTCATTTGAAAGATAAAGCATTAGTAATAACAGAAGTCTTTATAGAGATTTTTGCACATCAATTTTTTCATTATTTGAACCACATAATTTGAGAATCCTCATAGAATAACCATTAATTTTATAAAACCAAGCACCAAATTGAATGATGTTGAACTGAAAAAAATTATAGTCTACCTTACATGAAATTAAACATTTATAATGTTTAACATACATAACCTAATTCCCCATCATGGGAACCAGATCCATATAAGGGTTCTATATGTGGTTTAGTCCACCAATAAAGATCCATGATAATATTGTACATTAGTTATGTTATATGATAATGTTTATATTTTTAATGGACCAGACCTCAATGGTCAATTCTCTTACTAAAATCTGGTGGATAAGGTATGTTGGGAGGTCAAGGTGACTCAACCACAACACGTTGGAAAATTTTCAATTCTTTTGACTAAAGTTTCCAGTTTTATGCACTGTGTCATGGTGTCTCACATTTACTGTCTCAATGTTACTATTTCACAGTTACTGTCTCTATGTTACAGTCTCACTATTACTATCTCACAGTTACTGTCTCACAGTTACAATCTCACAGTTACTATCTCACTCATACTATCTCAACGATACTGTCTCATAGATGATGTCTCATGGTAATTATCTCACAGCTACTGACTCAGAGTTACTATCCCAAAAATATATTTTTCCAGAACTATTTCATATCTCTTTTTCCAAATTTCTATATTTTTTCAATTTCGCCGATTTAATGTTTTCATTGATTAAAAAATCATTTAAGGCCTTGATTTTGGGATTTAATGCCTAATCATATCCCATAACACATATATTGATTTTCCTAAGGCCCAAGATTCATATACATGGTCAAAATATGTGTCTTAATGTGGTCCACATTTAATGGAAATTCAAGCGTATTATAAATTGATGCTCTATTAAATCATCTGAAGGGAAATGATATCTTCATCCCTTATTCTTCCTCATAATTCTCTCGTGTGAGATAATTGAACCATTCCATTCTTCCTATAGGAGTCGTGAGATCTAGTGTTTCCTTGTGGATTGGTTTTCCTCGATGTTCTTCTTGCTGGAAGTGCACACCCTGTTTTGGTGGAACCAAGATGTATCCATCAATCAGTGATAAAATTTATGATTTATCATTATTCTTTTGGGATTATCTTATCCTGTTTACCCATTCCATATTATTACATGTTATATCCATGCTTCTAATGTAGATTCTTGGGTTTCAGTTGGGGAGGTCGTGCAGCGACATCGACGGGTGGATGCAGTTGTCACGGGAGGTGGTGATCGTTATTCATTGTGTGTATCATTCTCGTATAAAGAATGTTTATAAACATTTGAGTTAGGGGATTAGTTTTTCCTCATTTCATTTATGTTAAACTATAGAGTTATCATGTTTTATCCTAGGTGATAATAATAGAACTGAAATAATAAATATTTAAACTGGATAAATAAATTGAGATTGATCATATGTTATTGCCTCTTGTTTTCTTAGATTGTGTGATATCTATGCTTTCTTTGTTTAGATTTTTGTTCATGCTGGAAATTTTTAAATAAGGTAAACCAAGAATTAATTTATAGTTATTTAGATAAATATAATGTCTCATGTAAAATTAATCTAGTTTTTGTTGTTGTATTTTGATGTTAATCAAGTTGGTTCAGTAAGCATGTTTAATCAATTTGTGATGTCTACGATAGCATGTTGTTTATGTTAGCCATAGTTGTAACCTAAAAATAAAAAATTGATTAATTCTAGATGGTTAAAAGAACTAGTTTTTTGATAAAAAGACAATACACTATAGGGTTCGGAGTTACCCTCTTGCTTGTAATGGACAAGAGCCTTATAATTAGAGCTGTGATAACTCATTAAGTATGAAGGCATAATTCCTTGTTTAACAGCCAAGATCCCAATTGATATAATTTTTTTCCCTACTACCTCTGTTGTTATGTGAGTATGGATGACTATTGTGATATTTGTGGGTAGGGAGGCATGTTGGTTGGCAGCAGTTGGTCCCTAGAGTGGTGAGATGCATCGGTTTATGCAAGTGGGAGTCAGGAGGACACCAGTGATGCTAGAATGGGTTCGAGGAGAATTCTTGGATGATTAATGTTTATTGTTTGTTTTTCATCTACTTTACATTCCCCACTGCTCAAGGCACCTGTTCTTGCATAACCTCCTCCAAAAAGGGGGAAAGACATGTTGTTTATGGCACATGCGTTCTGTGTTTAGATTCTTAAGGAAGGATGGGTCTATGCTATTGCTATATGCGGAAAATAATCGATGGGTAATTCATCTACTCACTATGTTGATCCCCCTTGTGTTTAGTAGCTTATATGTTTTTTTCTAGAATGCCTAATAATATTGGTATGTAATAAAAGTTGTTAATAAATCATTGAATAAATGAAGTTATCATGTGGGGTTAGAGATTTATGGGATAAAATTTTGAGGGTGAAATTTAAATGAACAGTGGACTTTAGGTGTGATAATAATGACATATGATGTGCAATTTTTTAATAGTTAATTAATTTTTAAATAATTAATTAATGTAATGTGAAACTGGTAAGAAGTGAATTATGTAATGTATTACGTATCATTAAATGGTTGTGTGCTTATTGGATACCTTGTCATATAAGTGGAATCTAAGAGTTTGAGAGACATTAGCGGTAGTTGAGTCTTAGACTTGGTTATGCCCATAGTTTGTTTGTGAGCTGTATTATATTCTGTAATTATTTGATTTCAATATGCTACTCCATCATATCAGTTATGGAAATTTATACTCCAGGTATTTGGAACCCTTGGAGGGTGTTTTCCAAAACATTTTGGTGGGAGGATTGATAGCTTACTACACCCTTTGGCCCCTCCCTCTTCACTTGGTAGTTGCAAGCGCTAGTCGGAACATCAGTTAGTTTTCCCCATATATGTATGTAGAGAGCTGTAATGTCTTCTGGTTATTCACACACATATATTATGGATATAGTTTCCTATGGACTACTATAGGTGTAACATGTATTGGCTATGATGTCTTGAGGATCCTTACATGGTGAATGTGCTATAATGGACGTAACATTATTACTTGACATATGATAAATGTTTTACGAGCTATGGTGGCTCCCCAAAACTAGTGGGTTACTTTGATTACGTGAGTGTGGTGGATTTTTTGCATGAGTTTCATGTTGTGGTGATTCACCTAGGTGTTTGCGTTCAACCATTTTAGAGAGAGATGCAGTAGCAGGGTACCCTTGATATTCATTATTATATTATATACTCATGTAAGTTTTATATGGTGAGAGAATCCAAGGATAGGCTGGTGACTTATTATTCCCATTTAAGTAATGAGTTAGTTTAACTTGTTGTTCATTGCGCTTAAGATTTCTTCCATTAATTTTGAGTGAGAGGCTCTAGGGAGGATCCTACTACGTATACTTCTATACTCACCGTATGTATATATAATCTGTTTTTAATGTCACTTGGAGAAGGTTGGTGATCAGGCAGGTTACTTCTAGCTTGGGGTTGCATGATCTGTTTGGGCTTCATGGTCACTGTTTTCTTTACATTATTTTGGTACTTTAAGTTTTCCTCTTTCTGTCGTAGTTGTTTTTTATGAAATTTCATATTTTACTTGGGATAAAATTTATATTGTTATCTGAGTTGGTGTTGATTGGTGCCTCTCTTATCTCTCTCTTTCACATGTATTCTGTTATAGGGTAATGCCTCCCATTTGAGTGTTTACCATACCCTCGGTTTTTGTCCCAATCATTGTGCGGACTAGAGGCGGGACTCATGGGTCATTATTTCACTTCCACATTGACTTCTCAAGAGGGGTACACCTAGTGGGAAGTTGGTCATGACATAGTGTTATTAGAGGGAGGTTCAGGGATAGGATGGAGTTTGGTGTTAGGAATGGGTGAGGTTGCATGGGTTGGTAGGTAAATAGTGTCATTAAAGTTTAGAATGTAATGTAAACACAAGAGAGTAGTTGAGAGAATGGAATTTATGGCCTCCTGTGATATAATGAATGGAAAATTATGTTTGTAGTGGCTAATAAATTAAGTGATACTAGTTGCTGGGTAGAGCTATAGGGAAGGATCATGAATCATTCTTTATTGTGCTTGTGGATGAATCGGTAGATTATGGGATAGGTTAACCTAAAATGTATAAAAAAAATAATTAATTAATATTGAGTTTTCCATATTCCAGGTATAGTATCTCGAAATGTTTGTTATTTTATAGGTATGTATCCAAGTCGACATTCTCGATAGGATCACATAGAAGTTGTACAACAAGTTATGCCACCAGATCACTGCAGGGTATATAATGAAGAGTATGACAAATGAAAGAGGACACTCCAAGAGTTCAAATTCTATAGTCTGCGGAATTATGAGGGCTCTATTTCAAATGCATTCGAAGAAGTCTTGTTGAATGAGGTCGAGATTGGATTCAATTCGATCAATTCCCAGAAGGAGAACTAGGTGTCCTTGGTTTTGACAATGATGCTTGGATTAGAGAAGCAGTGGTGCTTCTTGTTCCTCGAGGAATGTGAGGAGTTAGTGATCTCATGGGAGAACTACAAAGACATGTTTAGAGTAGAGTTTCTTTATTTGACCAAGAAGGCATGTAGTCGCCAGGAGCTTCATACCCTTCGACACGGGAGGACCAGTGTGTGATAGTTTGGAATCCATTTCAGGAACCTTTTTCGAAATACTTCGGGCCTATTGTTAGATAAGGAGGCCAGGGAAAGGCATTTCGAGGAGGCTTTGCATCCAGTGATCAAGTTCTAGGTCACCCCATTAATGTTGAAGACATATCTTGAGGTATTGGTGAGGGTGGAAGTCATTATAAAGAACCATGGATAGAACATGATCGTCATGAGAAGCGATTCATCATGATTCATCACGAAGCAGAGCTATGGTCTGAGGTTCCTAGTTTTCTAGGAAAAATTGTTTCTATTCAATCTGAGGTAGGTCCCAGCACTCAGTAACTCATTTCTCTTGTAGAAGCATCTCTAAGGCCTATTCCAAGTGATCGACTACTTTTTTTCTTGTGTTTGTCGAGGGCATTAGAAACAATAGTTCCCATCCTTTCATAGTAGTCATCGTGCACCAGGTGTTCCGCTCAAGGTTCCTCTAATAAGGCAATTCTTGTCAAGGTAGAAAAAGTAGGATGCACTAGCTTTGGATCAGTACAGGGTAAATGGGGTAGGTAGAGGATAGCCCTATGACGCTTCCCATCCTCAAATAGAACAGTGGTGTCTTGGTGGTGGTCATCATCAGGGTCCGAGAGTCTACGGAGGTGGCCATCGTCAGCTTCATGCTTTAGCATTGCCAGCTCCAAGCGATCCTGATGTCGTTTGAGGTACCCTTTGATTGTTTTAACCATAGTGTATGCTTTTTTTGACCCAGTAGAAACAAAAACCTTCATATCACCTGTCTTTTCCATGCTTTGGGACATGAGGTAGAGAGGCTTCCAGTTCCCTTGGCATTGGCTACGCCAGTTAGACGATGAGTTGAGTTTTTTGATGTATATAGATACTCTGAGCTAGTTATGGGGATGCACCACTCTTGGTGAGATTTCCTATTTTAACAGACACAACAATATAAATTCATCCTCTATATGGATTTGTTGTACATAGTGTATGCTATCATGTATTTCTTCAGGAGGGAGGTGGTGTTCTTAAATGCAGATGGAGAGCCAGTGATGTTTGTTGGATAGAGAGACAGTTAGATGGGTTAGAGGCATGTTTTGACCTCTTCAATAATGATGGCTGAGCGGATGTTGAGTTCTTCAATGGTTCTGTACTTTCATTTCCTGGGGTCATAGAAGAGTACCCTGATTTCTTTCCAGAAGTGTTTGTAGCATTACCCCCTCGACGAGAGATCGCGTTTGGGATTGAGCTACAACCATGAGTGTATCCAATATTTATGTCCCCATATACAATTCCCCGTCTATGTTACTAGATCTACTTATACATAATGATGATTTATTTCAGTGTCATTTTTTTCAGACGAGTGGGTCACCGTGAGGTGCACTGGTTTTTTTAGTGAAGAAGGCTAACAACAGTTTGAGTTTGTGTCAGAATTTACATCGCTTAAACAATGTGACAGTTAAAAATCGCTATCCTATTTCATGGAGTTAAGATTTATTTGATCAACAGATGGATGAATGTTAGTTCTCAAAGAAAAAATTGTTGTCATGTTATCATTAAATGGATGTGAGGGATGAGGATAACCTGAATTCTGCTTTTTGTTGTCGTCATGGACATTAAGAGTTTGTTGTAATGTAGTTTGGTGTGACTAATATTATAGTTGTGTATATGTGATTGATGAAAATGGTGTTCTATGAGTTCATGGATATGTTCGTGGTTGTTTTCGTCGAGGACATCCTTTTGTACTCCACATCTGAGGAGAGGCATGTAGAGTATCTACACACCGTTACAAGTGTTCTTCCTTAACATCATCTGTTTGTGAAGTTTAATAAGTTAGATTTTTATGATTGAAAAGATCTTTTCCTGAGGAATGTCGTGTCCCATCAAGTATAAGTTGTGGATCCATCGAAGATAAAAGAATTTGTGTCTTGGGAAACCCCCAAGATAGTGGTAGAGGTGTAAAGTTTCCTTGGTCTTTCAGGCAACTATAAGAGGTTTGTAGATGATTTATCTCAGGTTACAAATCCTCTAATAACATTGACCATGAAGGATCAAGCATTTGTGTGGACTGATCAGTGACATGAAGCTTTTTAGAATCAAATGGAGAAGCTAGTAAGTGAACTAGTTCTTTTACATCCAACAGAGGGAGTTCGGTTTGGTGTTTTATGTGATTCTTCGAATATGAGGTTATACTGTGTTATAATGAAGCTGAGATCAGTTGTTTCTTATTGTTCTCGGAAGTTTTATCCCCATTAACGTTACTATGACTCCCATGATCTTGAGTTGGGATCTGTAGTTTTTCTCTGAGGTTGTAGAGACATTACCTCATTTGTGATTGCTTTCTGGTTTTCACCGATCATAAGAGCCTAAGGTATGTTTTCTCCAAGCATGACATAAACTGGTGACAACATCAATGGATGGAGTTCTTATAGGAATATGACTTTGAAATAATGTATACCCATATAAGGGATTATGTTTTAGCTGATGCAAAGATACAAAAGTCACATAGTGAAAGAGTGCATGAATCTGGTGATCCCATGAGAGTAATAAAAGAACTTTTAGCATCACATCTCGATTTGGGAGATTTTGGGGGCAGAGTATGCCTTTTACAAATGATGTTGCAGTCATATATGGGGCAGAAGGTGGAAGAGTTCTAGTAAGGGGATCTTGAGGTGGAGGTCTGGAGAGATCGATTTGTTTGTGGTGAGGCCACTGAGTGTTGGTCTGAGGATGAACAACACCTTGTGTTGTATCATAGAATTCGTTTTGTTCTTATGGCGATTCATGAGACAGTTCTTAGAGAGTTTTATAGTTTGCCTATAGAGGAACATCCTAGAGTGACTAATATGTACTGATCATTGAACATTCATTTTTGGTGGCCTTGGTTGAAGCGTGCGGTTACGAAGTTCTAGTCTTGATATTTAGCCTACCAGAATGTGAAGGTCGAACACCGTGTTCTCGATGGTATGATATATAAATTAGATGTTACTCTGTGGAAGTTGGAGGACATTTCAATGGACATTGTTACTGGTTTACATCAAGCTCTATAAGTACGTGATTCTATTGGATTGGTAGTGAATGGTTTTATGACATCATCCCAATTTATTGTAATCAAGGTGTTGATCACAATGCAATTTTTTTCAAGGCAGTATCTAGAAGAGGCAGTGAGACTCCACGGAGTCCTGAGGATGATCATTTTCTCTCTAGATCCTCATTTTAACTATAGTTTGTGGCAAGGTCTCCAGATATATTTTCGTTCTCTGTTATGCCTTATCACAAATTTTCATCCATAGACGGATGGTCAAACATAGCAGACTATCCAGTCTCTTGAAGACATGTTACAATCTTGTGTCCTAGATTTTGGTGGTTCGTTGATGAGGCACTTACCCTTGGCGGAGTTCACTAACAATAATAGTTTTCACTCCACCATTAACATGATGACGTTCGAATCCGTCTATGTATGACCATTCCATTCTACATTGTGCTAGACTAGGGTTCGAGAGTCATCAATTCTCGGACTGTAACTATTGCAGAATATAATAGAGATGGATTAACTGATTTGTGAGAGGATTAAAGTAGCATAAGATCGTCATAAATCATATTATGATCAATAGAGGATACCCTAAGAGATTGATGTTGGGGTCATGTTTTAATGAAGGTGATTCTGTATTGTCGGAAGTAAAGATTCGGTTGCCCCCATTTTTATGGGTGATTTGAGGTTTTTGATCATGAAGTTGTCGTGGCATATCTATTAGCACTTCCCCCATAGATGATCTGGATACATGATATTTTCCATGTATGATAGCTCTGCCTTTTTCTTCATGATGTCTCAAACTTCATCAATTGGGGATTGATCGACGTAGATTATGATGCGACATTTGAGGAGCGACGTGATGAGATCCAAGACCACAAAGATAAGGTGTTGTTCATGCATTATATCCCCTTTTTTTATTTCTTCTGGTGAAATTATGGCATAGAGTAGATTACATGGGAATTTGAGTCATATATATGTTCTCAGTACCAATATTTGTTTGATGTTTATCACTTTTCATATCATGATTTTTGATTTGTGGGTATAGACCTTTCATGTTTATAAGATGATTTTATATTGTTTTTTCTTATGGCTTAATCTCTTTTGAGATTTATCTCGACGAGTAGTTGTTCAGAACACTTTTATGTTTCCTATTGGGTTGGTTTTGGATTCCTGATTATGATAATGTTTTGATACATATCTGATGTAATTACCTTGACCTTTATGGTCCATTCACTGGTTGAAATCTAGTGGTTGAGGTGTTTTGGGACATCAAGGTGACTCATCCCCATCACATTGCCAAATTTCTAGTTATGAGAATAGTGTTTCCAGTTTTATGAACACTTTCACGGTGTCCCACTGTTACAGTCTCACAGTTACTATCTCATTGTAACTACCTCATAGTTACTGCTTCAAAGTTACTGCCTCACAGTTACTACCTCATAGCTATTGTATCACAGTTACTATCTCAGAGTTACTGTCTCACATTTACTATCTCACAATTACTATCTCGGAGATTCTATCTCATGAATAGTGTTTCTAAAACTGTTTTATATTTCCTTTTCCAAATTTATTGATTTTTCCAGATTATTTTATTTTACATTTTCTTTGAAATAAATTGTATTCGGGGCCCTGTTTTAGGGATTTAAGGTAGTATAATATCCCATAACTCCTATATTAAGTTTCATAATGCCTAGAATGAATTTACATGGTCAAACCATGAGGTTTAATGCGATCTACATTTAATAGAAAATATAGCATATCTTAAAATGCTACTATGTTAAATATTCTAAAGGGATGAAATATATTCCTCCCAAATTATTCTTCCTTGTCCTTTGGTGAGAGATTCTAGATCCTTTGTTTCCATCTTTTAGGATAAATGAGATCAAAATATTCCCCATGGATTGGTTTCCCCCAATCATCTTCTTTCTACAAGTACACACCCTTTTTTAGTGCAACCAAGCAGCATCCATCCATATTTTATATAAGGTATTATTTATCGTTGTTTTTTTGGTTAATATTCTCCTATTTATCCTTTCAATATTATGTCATGTGATCTCCATTACATTACTAGAGATTCTTGGGTTTCAGTTGATGAGGTCATGTCGCGACATCATCGGGTGGATTCAGATGTCACAGGTGGAGGCAATCGTGATCCATTGTGTTGATCATTATCATATAAAGAATGTAAATAACCTTTTTAGGTAGTGGATTCATTGATTCTCTTCTATTTTACATGCAACTATAGTGTTAGAATTATTTATCCCACTAGATCACAATGTAATTGACATAATAAATATCTGAACTGGATAAATAAGTTGATATCGATTGTATGTTATTGCCTCTTGTTTTGGTAGATAGTGTGACATCTATTATTACTTTGTTTATATTTTTGTTCATGATGTATGTTGCTAAATAAGTTAAAAATATAATCAATTGATATTTATATTATAAAGATAAAGAGGAATATAAAATGCATCTAATTGTTGTTGTAATGTGATGTTTATTAAATTGGTGCAGTAGGAATGTTTAGTTACTTCGTGATAGCTATGATAGCTTGCTATTTCGGTTACCTATAGTTGGAACCTAAAAATAATAAATCAATGAATTCCAGATGAATTAAAGAACTAGATGTTCGATAATAAGAGAAATCCTCATTCAAATCTGAGTTACCCTCTTGCTTGTAAATGCCAACATCCAAATGCTTGTGGTTGTGATAGATCATTATGTATGAAGGAATAATGCCTATTTTATTTGCCAAGAGCCCAGTTGATATATTGTTGTTTTCCTACTTATTTTATTGTGACGTGAGTCTGGATGACTTTTTTGTTATGTGGGGGCAAGGTGGTCTCTTTTTTTTGGCATCAGTTGATGTGTAGACTAGTGAGATGCATTAGATTATGCATGTGGGTGTCAGGGTGGACACTCGAGATGATAGAATGGGTTGGTTTTTAATGCTTGGATACTTGATATTTCTTGTTGGTTGTTTATCTTCTTTACATTCCTTACTACTCAAGGCAGTTGGTCTGGCATACCCTCAGTCCAAAAGGGGTGAAGACGTGTGGGGTATTCCTTGTGCCTTTCATGATTAGCTTCCTGAGAAAAGATGGGTCTATTCTTTTGATATTGTCAACAAACAATCGACGGGTAGTTCATCTACTCACCATGTTGATCCCCATTTTATTTATTATGTTAGAATGGTTTTTATATAATTCTTGAGACTATGGGAAGGTAATAAATGATATTAATAAATCATAGAATAATAGATATTAGCCAATGCGGTAGGAGCCTTCTAGGACAAATGCTGATGTTCCAATTTAAATGAACATTTGACTTTGGGTGTGATCATAATGAAATATGATGTGGAATTTGTTAATAGATAACTCATATTTAATGAATTAGTTATCATAATGTGACACTAATAATAAGGTTATTAATTAATTTATTAAATATCTTTAAATGGTTGTGTGCTTATATGATATATAGTCTTAGAAGTGGCAGTCCAGATTCTATGATATGTTAGTTTTAGTTGAGTCTAAGACTAGTTTATAACCATAGTTTGTTTTTCATCTATTGTATATTATGTAATTTTTGTGTTTCTATAGGCTACTCCACCCCTTCTGTTTAGGAAATTGACAATTTTGGGGTTATGAGCCCTAGGATGGTGTTTTCCCCAACTTTCTGGTTGAAGGATGGATGGATGACTACCCCATTTGGCCACGCTCTCTTCTCTTGGTAGTTACTTGTTCTAGTATGCACAATGGTTATTTTTCCCTATAATGTGCATAGAGTACAGTAATGGATTGTGGTTATTCAAACACATGTATTCTGAATATAGTTTCTTATGGACTACTAACGTGTAACATGTATCAGCTATGATGGTTTGAATATCCTTACTGGGTTTATGGGATATAATGGCTTGAGGTTTAGTAACCAACTTATGATACACGTTATGTGAGCTGTGGTGGCTCCCAGAAACTACCTTGTTACTTTGATTATCTGAATGTGGTGGTCTTGTGGCACAAGGTGCATGTTGTGGTGCTTTACCTTGGGGTCTTCTGGAAAGTCTTTTTAAAGAGATATGCATAGGACATGTGACATTGAGAAGAAGCGGAAAACATGTGGGGAAGTAGTAGTGGGGTACCATTTATATTAATTATAATATTATATACTCTGTTATGCATTACGTTGTGAGAGTATCCATGTTGAGGTTGGGAACTAAGTGTACATGTTTATTTGGTGAGTTAGTTTCACTTCTTGTTCATTGTGCTTTAGAAAGTTTACTTTTGCACTACAGGATCCAGGGAGTATCCTACTAAGTATACTTTTATACTCACATTATGTATATATAAACTAGTGTTCAGGTCACTTGTTGAAGGTTAGAGATCACGCTGGTTTCTACTATCTTGGGGTTGCAATATATGTTCAAGATTCGTGGTCGATGTTGTTTTTACTTTCATGTGGTACTTGCAGTTTACCCTCTTCAATTGTAGTAGTTTTTCACGAAATTACATATTTGTACTTGGGATATCTTTTATATTTTTTCATGAGTTGGAGTTAGTTGGTGTTATTCTTATCTGTCTCATTCGCATGTGTTCTCATAGAGGGTAATGCCTCTCTTTGTTGTGTTTTCTATACCCACTGTGTAGGTCTCCATGTCGGGGCCTACAGGAGGTGGGACTCGGTGGGTCATTATCTTTTTAGACACATTGTCAGCCCATGAGGGGTATACCTTGTGGGGAGGGGATGTGAAAATATCACTACCTATAACATCAATCACCATGCGGCACATTATTCATACTCTTGTTGGAATCATAGTGATTCTTATATCACTTATCCTTTGACCATCTATAATTCATATCAACTAAGATTACAACATTAAAACATAATGTTTATGTCCTCCCATCCACATAGATCATTCAAAATGAAATTATATCATGATGAAACGTCATTATCCCTCCATAAATGTTATACTAGTCATCAGAGACACTTTCTAAAAACTATTTTTATATTAATTTCTACCACAATATGATACATTTTTTCTTCAATATCCTATATCATTGATCCTAAAGAGACATATGATAAAACCTCGTTGTTTTCTAATATTAGTTATAGTATTTTATTCAATTTATTTGACATTTTTGGGATTTTTTTGTTTAGTATGAAGGACTAAAAAGAGGAACTTATTATATCATTGGTAACCATAATATTATAATAAGGGAAAATACCCCTCTCTTTATATGATTTAGCTGAGTGAAAACCGGTGATTGAATTAACAATAAGAATATGTGGTTTTCTCTTGAGGATGAGTAAAATCTAGGTGCAATTCCTTATTTTTATATCCATTGTAAATGATATTAAATTATTTGGAGTAACTGATTTTCGAATAATTTTAAATAATATCACATCTAATGTATCATATCAATATTTTAGAAGGAAATACTATGTTTGGTAGTATACAAGATACATCACATCACGTTCAAAAAAAACAACTAAATATCACTATATAAATTAGAATTATATAACCATGATTTTAAATTGGAAAGAATTAATAATATTAATAGAATTATTGATTATTTAATTCTATCAGTCATTTATAATTTTATAATTATTTATTTTAAAATATGTTCTATATTTTTAGAAATGTCACTTATTTATTTAGAAGATATATTTTCATTAAAAATGATTTTTAATTATTTGTATGTACAAATAATAAAATTAATTTACACATATTTTTAAAAAGAACATAATTTTTTAAATCATCATTGGAAAATTTTTTATTGTTAGATTTTGATAATTTTTTATAATGATATATTTTTTGATGTACAGTAAAAATTACAAACTTCTACTCAATATTATATTTGTATATGTATTTACAAGGTATGAATTTGATTTGGATTGGTTTTATATATTAATTGGTTCTTTTTTATATAAAATTATCTAATTATGGTATTTGAAATGTATTTTAATGTTTGATTTTGTTAAATAATTTTATGTTTAAAATTGATTTTTCTTATGAAAAATTATTTTTTCATTGCGTTTTTCTTATTTACTATAAAATTAAAATCATCCACTTATGTGTTATGAATTTGGATAATCGATTCTAATATTTTGAATCATGATTTAAAAATTTATTTAAAATGTTTTTTTTATTTTTGGATAATATTAATAGTAACATTAATAAATTCTATTACAATGGTAAAGGGTAAATTGGGAAATTTATGATAAAAATAAACTGACTATAACTAGAAAATAAACCTAAACCAAAAAATGAAAATTTATAGGATGAATTAAAGTTTTCATTTAATGTATAAATATATAGTTTTTGTTGTTTAATGGAAACTAGTCCTTGAAATTTACTTATATATTATTTAAATCTATCAAATTCATAAAATATCTATTTATTTATCTTAAATATATAATATGAGTCAACATGGGGAAAAAGGTAGGAAATTAATAAATATAAATTTCTAAATATAAAAAAACATATCCATTTTAATTATATATTTTTTTATTTCTTTTGAGTCCACTTTGAAGAGATTAAGATGTTTATAATGTTTTATTTAATGAACAGATAATGAAGTCACATGAATTTTATTAATAACATTATCATTATTAGTACATCATTATCAAGAAGTAAAAAAGGATGATAAATATTCATTTTATATATAAAATACATATACTCATTATAGTAATTTAATTATACTTTTTAGTAAATAAATAATTTCCTTAAATTCTTACAGAACTCTAATGTAGTAAATATACTGTTAATGGAAATATCAAAAAAATTATTAAATTGATTAAAATATGTATAATTATATATAATTTATGTAATAAAAAAATGAGATGAAATATACATGTTTTTAATGTAATAAAGTTTTTGTTTCAAAAGATAAAACTAATATTTATAAGTTTTATATATTCAATGCAATTAATAGTCTACAAACTGACAATAATGATTCTGAAATAAATACTATTTAATTAAATAATATAAAATTCCCTGAAATATTAAATATTACAATATTGTTTGTATAAAGGTAGTATTTCATCCATTATATATATATTTTTTAATTTATAGAATCTATATTAACCATAAAATTTTAAAAACATGTTTTTTTGGATAAGATTTAACGATGTTAAATAAGGATTAACACCAAAAGACAACGATATAAATTTATTCAAAACATATATTAATATTTTTTTATTTGTGCATTGTGTGAAATAACAATATTATCATAAAATTAAATCATTTTTGATATATTTAAATTTGAAAATTAATTTACAATAATTTATTTTTTTGAGAAATTTTAAGAGTGTCACTACCATCTTTTATAAAAGGTCACATATTTTTCAGTTTTAATCAAACATAAAAATCATTCTTGTTCAGAAATAACATTACAAGAGCATTACTATAATCCATTAAAGAATAGTGTTTATAGTTTTGGAATAACACAAACCTTTGTCACCTTAAGGTTAATATTTTATATTAATGAAATAAATTTATGAACTAAATGATAATATATCGTATACATTTGAACGTTAAATGCATTTGGTTCTCCAGAGTCGACAGATGGCCATATTGGTAACTCGATTTTTCATGTTGATATAAGAAATGATTTCCCAATTTACCTAATTATATATTATATTCTATCTTATATTTTTCCCAAAACCTGAAGATTTTAATATTCTATGATAATAATCGTTTTGAAAAGATGATTTATTTATCAAGATAAAATTATATGTCAGAGAGAAATTATTTTTTTAGATTTTTTCTAAGGTAATGGTTTAAATTATTTTATATCCCTTATTGGGATTTTATGATCCTTATTATGATTTTAGGGGGTAATAGATATAAGTATGAGATCAAAAAAATAGGGAATATTTTTCTGAAATAGAGAAATAGTAATATTTTAAATTCTTTTGTTTTGTTTTAAAAATGGATATTGTGTAAGAGTTTGCACATGTAATATATGTGCTTACTATTTAAAGGATTTTACTAATGAATTAAAACTCTAATCATAAAATATATTTTTGAATTGAATGTCATTTTTATAATTAAAATAAATAGAATATGAGAAGTTTAAGGATGGGTCATTATAGTTGGTATAAGAGTGGTTTTTAGATAACATTTGAGTGTAATATGTTTTCTGAAGATTTATGGATGTCATCATTGGTTTATAATTCTCATGTTTATCATTACATATGTGTATTAGAACCATTGTTTAGACTGTAATTTATTAAATTTTCATGTCAATATTGGTATTTTTTGAGGCATTTATTTCTGAGTTAATTATTAAGTATTACATTTTGGCATGAAAAGCGAAAGGTATGAGAAACCATTTTTGTTAACACATATTATGGTTTTTTTGAGGATGTTTCTCATATTTCAAGATATTTATATGTATTATTATTACATAGTTCTGGAAAAAGGAAATCCCATAGATTGGATGAAAATTAGTCCCCTCTCGCAATGACATGGAAATTAAATTCATAAACTATTAGAGAAAAGGATGCATCACCTACCACTAGCAGACGTGAAGTCCCAATTAGTTTTATTTTTTCCATTTTAGTAAATGATTATATCAATGAATAATAAGTTGATTATGAGAATATTGTTCTTATTATATATATTACTAGGGGATTGGAATATGATTTGGTGGATAATTGGATAATGTTATTTCAGAAGATGATTTATATATTTTAACAATATGATCAAGATAAATATAATAATATCATATTTTATTTGAGGAATAATGTTTTAATTTGTTTATAAAAATATATGACTTTAACTTTCATCTATGGTTATTTTTTTCATTTATTGAAATGGTAACCATGTCATGATGATTATTAGGGATATAACTCTATGGTATAAGACATCAAGAGTATTTTATGTTATATAGAGTCAAATCATAAAATATATATTGTAAGACTGTTTGATCATATACATATTGTTAATGGGTTTCAATCTTAGTGTATACTGTATTTGAATAATTTTATGGACTCTAATTTCTTGAATGATCTTTTTCAACTTTGGGTATTACTTTTTAATTTTAGTGAGTAATTATTTGAATAAAATTATTTTATCTCTTTTAAAAAATTTTGGTTTGGGATAATATATAAATGCAACTGTAATATATTATCATCCTTTTTTTTGTATTTTTTGATCTATATATGTTGATTTTAATTCTTTATGTACGAATATTAACTATGAATAATAAATATTTTGAAAAAAGTATGACATTTTATTTGAAAATTGATTAAAATATAAAAATATACTTTTCAAGTAAATATATTTCCTTATTTTATTAATCATCTTAGTATAATAATTCTTCAACTTTCTGATAATAATTTTTAGATAGAATTGTTAAATAAAAATGTTATCAATTTAATTTTATTAGAATAAAATAAATATATATTTAACCCATCACAGAATTATAGTTTGTTTATTGTTAAATTTATAGTGACCTTGTTATCCATGAAACTCAATATGATATAGATATTTATCTTTCTATTTTAGGAAAATGTTTTCATGCAATTATTTCAAGTGTGTTTTATCTTAGGGGTCCCTATAAATTTCCATTATCACTTTTGAAAATGAAGTTTTATTAAACCTTTTAATGATGTGGGAATTCAATAACATAAATTTTGAAAAGAAAACCCCTAGTTACTAAGAGCTAGTCCAAATTTAACTGAGCTAAATTTAAAAGGGGCATTTTAAAATCCATAATTATAAAAGGAAACACTATGATTGATAGTGTAAAAGAAACACCACTTCATACATTAATGAACAATAAAATATCACTATATAAATGTGACAGTTATAACCTAACTATTAAATTGGTGGAAATGAATTAAATTAATGGAATTATAATATTTTTAATAGTCTCAATCAATTATAATTTTATAATTAGTTTTTCTAAATATATAATATATTTTTAAACAAGTAATTTTATTTTTCGAGAAATACATTTTCATCAAAATTATTTTTATTTATTCTTATATACATATAATATAATTATGTTCTAGATATTTTCAATAAATTATTTAATTAAATGAAATTAATTTTATAAATAAGAATATATAATCCTTCCTATTTGATAAATTTATAAAAAATTATAAAAAGATTTATTTTTTAATGAATAGAAAAAATTCCAATTTTTATTCAAAATTATATTTTTCAATGTATCTTTAGTTTATAATTATTATTCTCACTAGTTTGAAATTCTATTTTTTTCATTTTTATATAAAATAATCCAATTACTATTTTTTAAATTTATGTTATACATAAATTCAGTATAAAAATTATATATTTAATAAATATTATTTTTGAAAAATCTATTTTTTGATTTATTTTTTTGATATAATCTAAATTTAAAATCTACCACTTAATGTTTCTAAATTTAAAATTTAATTATATATTTGGGGAAAAAATTAAATATGTTCCTTTTTTTATATTATGAATATTAAAATTAGTAAATGTTTTTAACATGGTAAAGGGTAAATTGTTTAGTATAGGTTCAAAATAAAATAATAATGACCTTAAAATGTCTCTAACACATGAATTAATTTTATTGGATGTATTTAAATTGACCCATAGCACTTGAGGATAAAATTTGATTTGTTTAATATAAAATTTTCTTTTAAAATAATTTATATATTTTCTAAATCAACGTTTGTAAAAAACAATTATTTTATTTGTATTAAATATCTCTTATGTCCCCATATGGGAGAAAGGTAGGTTATAAAACCATATTAGCATTTTCTAATATAACGAATTATTTTAATTATATAATTTTAATTTTCACATTTGGGACCACCTGGATGAGTTTATGATTTTATAATATTTAATTTAATAAAAATGAAGTGACGTCACTATTATATTATTAATAAATATATAAATTTCAATATAGGGTTATATATAACATAATATCCACTATAAATACTCTTTCTAAATATAATTTTTTTTATACATCATAATAATTAATTTTTAACTTATATTATATAAATTATATTTTAAATAATTACACAACACAAATTTAGTAATTATTTTATTAATAGAATGGTCAAATAATATTTATTAAAAACATTAAAATTAATATTATATGATAAAAATAAAGTGATAAAAATTATATTTGACATTGAAATGTTGGGTAAAGGATATAATTTATTATTCATATTATATGAATTATCATGATATTTTTAAAAACGTAATGTTATCAGTAATATCAAGATTGTAATTAATGATATTATAAAATACATAATATTTTATTTAATGATATAAAATTACTAAAAATGATAAGTATGTCCAAAATAATATGAAAAGGTTTAACATTTCATCCATGAAACATTTATGGGTCTTTGGTCATTTTATTGTTTCTATATTAACCTTTATATAGAAAAAATACTTGCTGTCATGGTAAGAGTTAAAGAGGTTAACTTGGGACAAAACCCAAAACCTAAGGTTGTAAATTTAGAAAACCCTATATAAATTTTATTAAATGAATTTATTTGTTCCCAAATATTCCTAACATCTATATAAATAATTATGGGTAATTGTGGCATAAAAAATAATTTATATTCATTTAATAATTTGAGAAATTTCAGGAGTTCCCCTCCCCCACTCATAAATATAACATTTTTGATTCATTTATTCACAAATCAAGATACGTTTTTATCAGCCATTATATTCCCAAATAAATTCTTACAATCTATCACCACATTATTGAAGTATTGTTTTATTCATAACATCATCCTTAGTTGTATTAAGTTGTTCAACAATAGACATTGTATAGATAAGAGGTATCATTTTTAATAAAGTGATTCTTTTTTTTCATCCCCATCCCGAAAACCTTCTTAAACCACCCATTGATAATGAAAACTATATAGTATAATGAATATATTTTATAATTTTATTTTCATTAAGAATATCTATCTCTACTCCCTTCGAATGGGAAAGAAATTTACCATTCGTATGTACAGAAGTCTACAACATCACAAACTGATGTAATTTGTTTTCCATCAATTTCTATTAAGACATGAAATATTTATGAAATTAAGGTTTATATATTATAAAAATTAATAATTTTAGATTATTAACATATAAAATACCATCATAATTCTTATCTTGTCTATGTATAGATAAGTTATAATGTCATTTCTGCAAACATGTGAATTATCTCTTCTATGAAGCGATAAGTTGTTTTCTTCATCACTACATAAAATTTATGATACATATTAGTATATTTAGATAATTAATATGATATTTATTGTTTTATGATAAATATATAATGATAAAATTTGAATTACCTTCATTAAAAACTATTCATTTGAAATTCTAAATTATCCTCATGCGTACGTATGACTAACCATGTCCATGATTGTAACTAGTTTCATTTTTCATATCCGTATTTAATAGATTTATTATAAAATAAAAATTATGTATAAAATAAAAAATAATTTCTTGCATAATATTCTTGATTTGATAGTTTAATGAACACTTTGACCAGAGACATCATACCAAATTCATTTTTAACTAATGTTCCGAATATTTGGAAAATGTCAGATATGAACATTAATAACTATTAAATTTTTATATCAAGGTAATAAGTTATAAAAAATAAATAATAAACATGATTAATTTTCTCAAGAATGTTTAATATAGAATTTTTTTATTTATAATGATAAATAATGTATGTGATGTGTCAGACTCACAATAATGGACTTTTTAACTAAAAGCTTCATTTTTATTTATTTTATATTAATTTTTAATGACATTACATTTCAAGAAACTATTATAAAAAATGATTTTTATTAATTTATTAATAATAACATTAATGGTTTATATTTGTAAATTTATAAATTATATTTATTTTTTTCAAAAAAAAAATCTTTTCATGGTTTTTTGTAAATAAAATTCTTCAAAAAATTCAAATTTACGGTTACTCTTTCATATCTTTTTAAAATGGTCAAAAGAAATGTATTTTTCATATATGTAATTAAAATAATTTATCTATACATGTAACCCTAATATTAAATAAACTTTTACAAGGTTTTATGATTTATTTTAATTAAAATTTTCCATTGTACATGCACAGTTTTTCAAAATGATTATTTTAAAAATGAAAATCTTATTTTCTCAAAAGTGTGTTTTTTGTGGAATGTATTCAAGGTTTTTGATTCTTATTTGGTTATTGGGATTTTTATATTATGTGTGATTCGTGATAAGAATTATATGGGCAGTTATGAGATAAAAAAATATAAGTTGTTACGTGATAAAACAAGGATGGGTGGTAATGTTATAACCTACAATGCATTGGGTAGTCTGTAGATAGAGGTTCACCATATTGGATACTCCATTATTAAGAGTGATATGGAAAATAATGACTAAATTAACCTACTTATATTTCATATTCAATATTTTGATTTGTTTATGAAAATCACATTATTTTCAAAAGGAGAGATAATGATCATTTTGAAGAGTGATTTCAATTTCATGTTTAAATGCCCATCTAAGAGAAGCTTTTTATTTGTTTTCAATGGATTAATTTGTACCATTATTTTATGTCCCTTAAAGACATGAAAAAATCTCTATTATGAATAATAACTGAACATTTTTTACTGGATTTTATGACCTAATATAATTTTAAAACATGTGTCTCAAATCCATGCAGGAAATTTTTTCCATTATTCCCCATATATAAAAACCCATTTGAATATAAAGTGTTCACCTTTTCTCAGGAATTATTTCCATGAAAGTGCTATATTTTCTCTAATAGAAAACTACCAAAACATAACAATTTCCATCTATGTGATATAATTTCTTTAAGAGAATATAAATTAACTCATCTCATGATTTTAAAAATAGAAATTCCTTATTCAAATGGTTCATGGCTATTGTTTTTCCATGGAAACCAATTGATATGTTATGTGATGTTTTCCAATTATATATTGGTCGAAAAATCATTAAATTACACTAGTTATCCCCCATTTCATGAAAATCACCCATGTTAGGGAATTTCATTCATGTTAGTGTTTAATTTGTTGTTTTTGAATAAACTACTTTACTGATGGTTTCAAACTTCTATGGCATAAAATTAAATTATATTTTAATGTTGTTTTTTATTAAACATCTTCCCTCCATAGTTCAAAACCACGACCATAACTATTAATGAAGTAATATAAAAAATTTCAAGCTAAAAAACTATATATGGGAATATGATAAAACATTATGTATTTACTCAATACGATCCCCAATTTTCATGGTTATGAAAAAGTAGTAACAGAAATAAAAGGAGACACACTACCTATAGGGCCTACCAAATAGCCTTTTAAATGGGAATTCAATTAACACTAGTCACACTACATTATTAATGATTTAAAATAAGGAAATATCATATATATTCACCTATTTTTTGTGGTCCGTACAATGTGGTGTAATATTAATGTTTCTAGAACCCCGATTGAGTTTATTTTACTCATATAAACTCTTTAATTTTATCCTTTTTTAAATCCAATGAAATCACACTGGCTCTCTATAATAAGAACAATTCAATGAAAAGGAATAACTTATTTAAGCATAAATATAGTCTCTAAATATAGATCTAAAAATGTTCCCTTATGCGTCATGTCATATAGAAGAATATGCATCCTAAAATGGGGACCCTCTATTCTCTTTATTCCAATACATAATTTTAGGGGATCCAAATATTCATATTTTTTTAGTATTCATCCCAGACAACAATTTCCCATCAAATAATACAATATTAAAATACAATATGTTATGATTTAATGAATATATTATAATATTCAATTGTATCTAACAACATAAATGTATCATATTTTCACATCATGATATCCATTAGTGTATATGTTACATGTCATTTCCTTTATCATTTGGAACTGTCTTTATTGCATGACCATACACTACATGATAAATTGGTTCAATATTCATGAATAGAAATTGAATGGACAGTGTCCTAGGGTTGTCTATGATAGCATTAAACCACTCTAATAATGGGATTTATCATTCCATTGCAATATATTATTCTCTAATAAATTTTACAATGATGTAAAACCAAAAATATCACTATAAATTTGTTTAATTAATAAGTAATAAAATTAAATTCTTCACATTATCTATAAAAAATACATTAACTTAACCAAATTCCTAAATAATCCAAAAAAACTATAGAACACTCTTAGGAATTGATTTCCCATTACCACAGACATCATTAATCACATTGATTTGCATGACTGAGATCATTGATAGTGAAGATCACATAGATTTTCTTACTCTAGATCTTTGATAGTAATGGACAATATGATCAAGTTAATCAGGATTCCCATATTTTTTATATTTTTTATATTTGTAAAACTAGGATTCTTGAATTAACCTTAGTTATTCCTCACTACTGTGAATACATTAGAAACCCTATTATATTATGTCAAAGAGTCCCAACATTAAATTCTATTAACTGTTGTTCCCATAAGAATGAACATAAAAATATCACTTATCCTTATTTAGGATATATATGGCCTTTAATCACCCTATTTTTCTCTTTCTCATGTTGATTCCTAGATTCATACTCTCTTTTTTGTCAAATATGTCGGACCTTAAACAATATCCATATTAGAAGACCTTTCAGGACGTACAACTAAAAGATAAAAAAGTCATTCAAAAATATGGGTTTCAAATACATAATTTGTGAATTTGAAACAAATTTATTCTCCACTCACCTGATAATCACATTAGGATATTTTTAAGAAAAATATTTGAAAATGAATTGAAACAGCCAATGTTTATTTTACTAACTCATAAAGGGAGGTATAATGAAATTGTGATTTCCTAACCAATATGTCTCCCGTAAATTATGATTATAAAAGTATTTGTGTGACTAAATAAAAGTATCAGAGATCATGGATTATTCAATATTACTACAATATAAGTCATGTTCCTTACACTAACACCTTGGATGTGAAAAAATTTATAGTATTCATTTTTTTAAAAAATCTAATCAAAATCGTTTTGAACATTTGTTTTTCAATTTTTTATCCTTATCACATCAATTCATAATATATATATATATTAAAAGAATACAACAACAATTTTAGTGATGATATTCATTCCTACACACATCTATGATAATCAAAAAGTAAGAGACCGTTTCAAACAATTAATGGAGAAGATAAAATGTCATGGTGATAATATTCATGATGATATCATTTTTATTTTTATACATAGGAAAATTTCTATTCTATATTTGGTTGATCCAACATTAGTTTTATGGTGATAACACATATGCTTATACAACTCTAGGTACAATGTACCTGAGGAATATATCCCAACTCAAGTGTATATATTCCATAGTAGTCTCTTTCCAATTCATGTACAATGAACATTAATGTTATTTTGTATCTTCATTATAGATTTAAATATATTATTCACAGAATATAATAAATGTTGAATATAATTTTTTTCGAGTTAAACATATGTGACTAAAAAACTATTATCATTTAGTTTAATAAAAAACATTGGATTATAATCCTTTCATCTTCCCTCTTTAATATTAATTATTCCATTAAAATATAAATTTATCTATTTATTACTATTATTATTAGACACCATCTCTATTTTTTGAATGCTTGGTGATATCAACATCAACTAGATAGAGTAATATTTTTCCATAGTAGATGCATCACACATGTCCTTGTCTACATCCATAATTATAATTACATTATCCTTGATATAATTCAATGTTATAGAATGAATTTCATTAAGAAATGATAAATAATGTATTATTTGTAAATTTAATCACCATTCTCACTGGATTTTACATTTCCACATCACATTATTTTATTTCTGTTGATAGGCTTTCATGATTTCAATATAACTACAATTCTCCATATTTTTTGATTACTATGCCATAGAAAGTGTCAACATTAGTTATAGTTCATGATATAGAGTAGTTTAATATATTACAATAAATAATCAATCGGCATATAATCAATACCATATGGGTTTAGAGTTGTTAAAATGTTATGAATCATGGGTAGCATTCTTTTAAATTCATTCATAGATGTTTGATAAATTAGCATCTTTATATTCTCTATCTGGCATTGTGAGTGGTTATAAAATTATTGATAACTCCAAAAAAAACAGTGATTCAATATGTGATATTTGAATTTACTATATAAAATTATGAACCAATGATTTACAAGCCACTAAATTCCTTAATACTGCCTACACAATGAATCTGGTCCTCCCATAGTCATCATTTATTAATGAATTATGATAGTTCTGGCTTTTTTATTAATAAAGAGCAACAAAGATCATCTGAAACATCCGATACATTTTTTAAAAATAATAATGCCTCAAATTTTAAGATTAATGATCCCTCAATAAATCATAAAGGGATATTAAAATCATTTATCATCATCATATCATTAAATGTTATAGTTGCAATATCTTCCTCTAAAATCACACCCTATGATAAAGCCATCAACCTAAATTGAAATCATATTATTTTCACTAGATTAATGTTTATAAGAATGGGTATTTAATAATTTTAAGTTAAAATGAATAATAGAAGAATTAAAAATCACAATGAAATGTACCTTTGAGAAACAAAACACCAAAACTGTTGAAGCATGTTCTACAATATCTTGCTAGAATTTTAATCTCCACCAGATAACCCACCAACCCAATAGGAACATTGATAATTTGTAGTGCATTAATATGGAATGTGATATCAAGATACTCCTAAACCTTTTGAAGATTCCCTCACATAGTTATAATTCATTCCTGATAACTAATCAAACGACGAGGTATTACATGATATTGAGAAAACATTTCCACTAAATTTGGAATCACGAGGACATTTTCAGCCAATCTCTAAAATGCATGAATTTGTCTTAGGGAATTTTATATTTTCCCATTATCCTAAAATCATTAAGATGGGGTGTATTAGATATATATTGAATTCCATTTCTTTTTAATATCAATAGTCACCATTACTATATAAGACTCTCATTGATAATTATATGTTGAATGCTTTCGAACATGTTTTGTTTTAATGGATCATCTATATTTATCCAATTTGTAGAAAAATAAATTTTTATATGGTGCTTCATGAATAAATGTAAAAATGAATTATGAGTATTCAAATAATCACTTATCCATAGAAATAAATCATGTTTATTTGTTTTACTCACTCAATTTAGCATTTTTATAACCCTATAGATAGATATGTGGGATGGACTAAGGACATTGACAAAAATGATTTTGGATAATTTGAATCTAATGCCTTCATTTCATAAGATATGTAACGATATCTATCATAACTAACATTAAAACAGTGATTAATACCAAAACCTTTTGATGTTATCATATCTGATTAATCAAGATAAATAGAAGATGATTATTCCTCTTCGGTATCATGAAACAACCAAGAGAATAGTAAATAAACAAAACATTAGTTAACAGGTGAAGTGAAATTAACTATATTTATTAATTTACCTTTTAGATTAATCTACGATCCATTTGTATAGACAACCTGGGTATTTAGGTCTAAAATATGGGCATTTAATTTATCAGATGAGTCTATCTAGATGATATTATTAATTAATTAGAAGAACTTGATCTGTGTGGGATTCTTTTGTAAATTTTTAATTTGAATCATGAACATCATTGGTGAATAAATATCCAAAAAATGTATTCCACTACCTCCATGTTGTTGAGTACATCACTTCTAATGGAATATATGAATTGGATGTCCCCCGTTACATAAAAATATGAATATTTATTGATGGTGTTATATATATTTTCCGAAATCAATTACTAGGAATATTCAAAATGATTTTATTGAGAATAAAATAAAAAAATGGGATTTTTGGGACAAAATCCCTCTCTCTCTCTCTTCACCACAAATGTTTTATTCATCATATTAATCTTGTCATTCATTATTGGCCTCTTCAGTTCATCCAGCCAATCCTAACTCATGTGTGCGTATGGAATACCTCCTCCATGATCCAAACATATATCATTTCTCAAGACCATATATTATTATTTATAATAAAATTATAATTTCTATAAAAATATTAATATTATTTAATGATTATTATTATAGAGACGAAGGAACCATGGTCATAGTAAGTGGAAATAAATGACGAATCAAAACATATATAAAAAATAATGTATTTATTAAATGAATCCTGAATTTAACATGATATTATTTAAAAAATTTATGTTTTTAATTTTATCATATGAAATATGAACTAAATATATAGGTTATGTAATTGATTTTTTATAATCTTATATTTATTATATTATAGTTTTGAATATATGTGATGGAAGTCGAGACTTAACATAATGGATTTAAAATCTCTCTTTTATATTTGTGGGAAAAATGAGAATTCACTAATAGATTATTTTGGGTGGGGTATATATTACCCAATATACACGATATATAATGAATATCAATATTTAATGGTATTTAAAGTTTCATTTTATGTTTTTTTGTTGGTGATTGTGATTCAAATGAATTCTATATCAACAATATATTTATGTCTCAATTTTATTTCTTTGATACGTAGCATATAATATTAACCTATATTAATTAACGATGTGTATATAAAACCCATTTTATATGTAATATAATTAATTTATTTATTCCTATGATATTTTAAATTCAACTTTTTTTATTCAGTCATGGAACTTATAATTAAAATTTACCAAAGTGGTGTTTATTTTATGTTACAATCATATCATTTATAAGGATTTTTTAAGAATATTTTTTTGATTATAAAATTTTGTGATCCTTATCTAAAGAAACACATACATTTTCATAATCAATGGTTGTTATTGATATTTTTCTAGTGATATTATAATTTTTACACTATTTGTTCATTAAAATTATTTTCAATGTGTTTTTAAGTATATATTAATTTAATTATAACTTATTTTGAAAATACATTTTATTATATGAACCATTTTATAAAATTGGGATTTTTTTATTATTGTCCTATAACGATTAGACGAAATTTTACAAAAGTTTTACTTCTTTAGTAATTATTTTGAAATTAATCATTGGGTTTTTTTCAAATAATGCTTATTTTCATTTTCATAAAATATATAAGGAATAGTGATTTTAATATGTACAAAATGAATGAAACATCAGAACCTCAAGTCTATTATTATTTATTGAAAAATCCATTAATTATTTTCATGATTTTTTTAGAACAATATTATTATAAAAATATTTTATTTTTTAAAATGTTTTTTTATGGTAGAGATGATATTTTACCCATGAAATGTTTTAAATGATATATCAAAATATTTTTCCATATATGATGACATTTTTTTATGTTACATATTCCTTATTGGGGATATGATATGACTATACGATTCTTATTATTTCTCCAAATGCCTTATGTTAGTGACGGTATGAAGTATATGAGACATTTTTCATCTTCCATATGTTATACCATAATAAAATTATAACTAAACTATGTGTTTTCAATTTGTCACACTATGATATAATAATGAAATGATCAAGAGACCCTCCACTTTTCTACGTTATATGATATAGTTAATTTTTTATGAAACCCATTCCATTTCATGGGTTATGTTATGATTTTATTTTTATGATATTTTAGAACACATAAATATGGTTTTCATTAAAATGCGGAAGAAACCCATATCTCCCTCCAATGGAACAGATAATGATTTATATCTTAGGATACATACACAATTATAATGGGTAGCGAACCTAGTTTTGTATGGTAAGTTTTCCACAATTATGGTCTTGGAAGTGAGGACTCATTACTATGATTGTTTGCGGAGTGAACCCATTCCATAATAAGATCCTTGGTAATTATCCATGATTAATATTGAATTTTTTTATATACTTGTATGTATAGTATAATTCCCTGTGTTTTTCCAATGTTACACTCCCATGGATGATGCTATTTGGTTCCCCTATGATTTATGTCTGATGAACTACCAATATTTATTCAATGACCCATGATTATGATCTCTGATATTCATGGTTTAGTTTTTAAATTTTATTTTCATTTTTTCATACCCTTCTAATTATGTTATTCTTACTTATATCCCATGTTTAATAAGCACATACGACAACATTATTTTTTCTTCATATCCTATGGTTATGTAAATTGGTATAATTACAATATTTTGAGGAATATCACAAAATAGGAAAAGCCATGAAGTATATATTAATTAAAATTTTAAAAAATATGAAATTAATTTTCCATAATTACAAAGACACAAAAGTATTATATTCCCAAAGATTGTATTTTTTTAATTTATTGATTAATACAAAAAAAGATGTAATATCCATGTGTAAAAACCATGGGTCACTATAGTTTGTATATGAGGATAGCTTTGTTAATCCACGGGAATCTATGATGAAAAAAACATTTTGGGATCCCTATGGACATGTATATTGATTAGTATAAGGATGTGACAAAGTATAAAAATATGTTCTAAATTTAATGTAATGGTTAGATAAAGTGGTTTCCAAGAAATTACATCTCTATATAGATACTATAATTGGATTTTGATATGGTATAGAGGTATCTAGGGATAATAACAACAAAAATGGAACATTGACATGGACTCTTTCATATCCAAGTGCATAAAAATTGGCCATTTTTGCAAAGGTATTTTGATACTGTCGGGGGATATCATTTGAAAAGTCATGACCCCTTTACAAACACTAATAAAGTATTTAAATTGATAATGAATATAAATAACCTGAGAAAAACCTATAGTCACCAAATTTTCAATCATATTAAATGTTAACAAGATTCAATCTAGTTCAATCCATTTCCTAGAACCAAAAATCACAGTGTGAGCAACTATAATCATAGTTAAGAACCATATATTCATTAATTATCACTTATGGGATATAAAACATATAATTTTCCTAAATGATTTATTATTGTAGTATAACAATTCAAATTAATTTTAACAATAATTATTTAATTTTTCAAAAATGTTTTGTGATTTATCAACATGATGTTTTTTAAATAATTGAAATTTATTAATGAGCATTTTATAGAAATATTTTGATAATTATAAAATATAATCATCCATCTCCAATGAAACTGATAAATTTTAATATACTATGGTAAGTTTAAATATTTTCAACTAAGAGTACCATTTTTTAATGTTTTTTTGTTACTAAAATAATATGATTAATTTTTTTCAGAAAATTTTTTTAGGAAAGATTGAATATCGTTAAAAAAATGATGAAGACATTGTTCCATGATTCTAAAGTCACTAAACTATTATAGTCTTTTTGAATTTTTTGTTTTATGAATTGAATATCAAATTTAATAATATTTAATAAACATATGTATCTTACTATAATAAATATATAATAATCTTATATTTATTACAAGAGAGGTTTTAATGTGTAAGAAGGAAGTCGATACTTATGGGAAGGGATTTATAGTCTCCTTTTTATTTTTGAGATACATATGAAAATTCAACACTTTTGTATTTTTTCTAGTATATATACAACCACATTAACATGTTTTATCATGAATACCACTCTATCAATGATATTTAACATTTAATTTTGTATTTCTTTAGGGATTTTGATTCAACTTATTACTAAATTGGTATGATATTTTTTTTCTCAATTTTCATTAATTAAGACATATGTTATGTTATGAAACTATATTCATTCATGGGGTGTATATGAAGCACCATTGATATGTATTATCATAGATTTATTTATTTTTATGATATATTATTATAAATTCAATGTTATTACTTATTGGAGATTGCAATGAAACATTACCAAATTGGTAAGTATATTAGGTTAGAATCTTATCATTTATCAGGATTTTTTAAGAATGTTGTTTTGATTATAAAATATAATGAACCATATCTGAATATACTCATAAATTTTCTTAACTTATGTTTAATAATGATATTTTTACGTTATTTTAACATTTCTACTTTATTTGATACTTGAAATTATTTATTTAATTATTTTAATAAAAATATAACATTATTTCATTGTTCCTCAGTAATCCATTTTATTCAAAAAATATATTTTCCAAAATATTTTCAATATTTTGTAATATTTTTAAATGATAAATAAATATATTATAACATTTTTTTTGTTTTTAAAATTTTTAATTAAATTTTATGACCATGTTTTTTTTAAAAATAATTCACATTTGGATTTCCTAAAAATATAAAGGGAATCATTATTTTATGGTGGACACTATGAATGAAACATCCATTCAACATCACAGTTATTTTATTTGAAGTTTCCATTATTAAATATCATTATTTTCATGTAAGAAAATTATTCTCAAAAGGTTTTATATTTATAAAAGTGTTTTTAAATGGAGATATTTTATTTTACTCTTGAAATTTGTTAATTAATGGATCAAAATAACTTTCCATCTAGTATGACTTTTTATGTTGTTACCAATGCCTTATAGGGGACACAAAATGAGGATTACATTCTTATAATTTCTCCAAATACCTTATGTTAATGATGGAATAATGTTTATGAAACCAATTTTATCTTCCACAAGTTATACCAGGATAAAATTTTAATGAAACCTGATTAATTTTATACATGTTACATTATGATTAAATAATGAAATGATTATGAAACCCATCTTCTTTCTATAGGTTATGATATGAAAAAATTGCTGTCAATCCAATTCTATATCATGTGTTATGGTATGATGAAAGATTTATTATATTATGGAACCTATAAATATGGTTTTCATTATGAGATATGAGAGACCTAAACACCACTATAATACATTTGGTAATCATTTATATATCATGAGAGAGACGTCACTGGAATGGGGAGTGAAATCGGTTTTATAAGTGAATTTTTTCACTCTGATGGTCATTGGAGTGATCATCAACAATAATTATGGTTTGGGGAGTGAACTCATTCCACAATGAGTTCCTTGGAAATAATTCATCTCTAATATTAATTTTTTTTTCTTTTATTTATGTGAATAGAAAATTTCCATGACTTATTTCAATGTTACGCTCTCTTGGGGAATATTATTTGATTCCCTTATGAGTTATATCTTACGAACTGCCAGTATTTATTCAATGAATCATGAATATGATCATTGATATTAATATATGGGTTTTAAAATTTAATTCTATTTTTCTCATACCATTATGTTTATGTTATTCATATATGTATTCTTTTTGTACACATATTGAGCATCCGAGGTCACATTTTTATCTTATCACAATTTTATACAGAATATTTTATGTGTGGTATGAGAATGATGTTTAATAATGTTAAAATCCTTATTTTAGAGATTGAAGACCACTAAAAATTTAATAAGATGTGATTTCATTTTTCTAATGGAAATAATATATTATAGATCTTGGGGCTTATGTTTGTGTACTATTTTGAATATTCATCTAAAAATATGAAATATCCATGTATAAAAAGAATGGGTTATTATAGTTTGAATAAAAAGATTGGGTTAGATAACCATTGGAAACTACATTGAGAAAACCATTGTCAAATACTTATGGCCATGTAAAAGGATAAATTTATGGATGATTTAATTTATATGATAATTTTCTAAAATTTGATTAATGCATAAAGCAAGTTGATTCCAAGAAATCGCATCCCTGTTTAGATACTCATTGTGGATTTGGAGCTGATACCAAGTAACCAAGGGGAAACAATACTGAAAATGGTTCATTGTGATAGACTTAATCTTAATATATTCTTGGAAAATGGGCCTTACAACACACCTAGTTGACACTCCACATGGATATGCTTCTTAAATTCCCAAACTCATAAGAAACTTTCATATAGGATCTAAATTTACATGAATATGAAAGAACTAAGATAAAACTAATGTTTCATATATTTGGTATAAGGTGTCATGATTTTAAAATCTCATAAGTGATTTTTAATCATTATGTGGTTTAACTACAATTATCGTTTCACTTGCTATGATTTTAGGTTTTATTAAATTGAAGGAACAAGAATGAATCATCATAAAATTGAATCTAATATACAATTTGGAGTCAATGTTAAACCAAATTAGGTGATGACTAAAGAGAAACATTTTTATTATTATTACAAATAAAGATATCATGATATAATATTAACAACATGAGATTTATTGAGAAACCTTTCACATCAAATAATAATCATATGGACTTTTATAAATATTCATTTGGTAATTAATATAGATGAAATAAGATTCATATTCTATGTTTTCATATACCACATATACTATCCTATTTGAAACCAATTATTTGTTATTGTAAATATATTTCACCAATAAATTTTAATTTTTCAAGAGGATTCTTTATGAATTCTTTTTAGAATGTGGAATTCAATGTATTAATTGTATAATGTTAACCTTCTGGTGACAAAAACAAATATTGATGGAGAAATTCATTTTAAGTGGAGTAGAATGTTTTAACCTGAAAATTTGTGAAATATTTTTTGAAATGAATTTACCTTTTTAAATATCTTTATACATTAAATATTAATTATATGTTGTGTCATGCACAACCCAATGTTTTTATTCAATGATAAACAATATCCATTTTATCCTTTATTACACGCATCAACATATTAGATTAAAAGAATGCATGAATTGTGACAAGGAGATCTGGTGAACCAAAAAAATTGTATTTTTATAACCTCAAAATTTAGATGGTGGGTAAGAATATTAATATATAATTTATTTAATTTAAATAAAAATTTTAAAAATATATATATTATACTCAAAATAACTTCGTAAATAATAAATCTTTTTTTCATAAATTAATTATCTACATCAAAAATATATTTTTTAAATTATTTTAATTCTTTTAATGATAAAATTTTATAATAAATTTATAATGACTCTGGGAAATAATTTATAAAATTTTATTTATTTTTTATATCATTATATGTAAATTATCTTTTTGTTTAATGAATTATATTTTTCATTAAATATATTTTTTAGAGAATTGTGAAAACACAACATCTCAGTAAAATAATCATTTAAAGTATTTAAATTCTGTAATTTAAATTCTATATTATGATATAAATTAAAATCTATTAAAATTAGTTATATTTAATCCACTTAATTACTTTTTGATCGAATATATATTTGATTTTATGATAAGTTTATTTTTTTGTTTCAAAAAGTGTTATTTTATAAAACTATTTTAATATGAATAATGTTTTTCCATTTAAATTAATCAAACTAATATATAATGATAAAATGTTCAAAAAATAGTAGTTTTATAAATCAATAGTTGACATGTACATAATTAATAATAGTAGTGCAATTAATATTAAAAATTTTGTGCATGAGAGAAATAACTTCTCAAAAACATTCTTTTTCATCACATCATTGGGTTTTTTAATTTAGTTTTTGAATCATTCATAAAATTTATTTTACAAAGTTTTTTTTGAAAAAAAATATAATTATCATATTAGGCGGAATTTTCATTATTTATGTCGAATAAATAATTTTTTTATGAATAGTGAAAAATGCAGAATTGTAATAAAATCATGCCCTCTATTTTTATATATATAATGATAAATTATATTTTAATTTTATTCAAAAGTAAAATTATTTTAAATATATACCATTAATAAATTTTTGTACATTATAACCAATTAAATTATTTATCTCTAAAATAAGAATGTTTTAAATTTTAAAATTTATACTTTTTAAACCCCTTTTCTCATCGCATTAGTGGGAATATTTTTATACTAAATTTTTTCACTTATGTGAATGAATTTGGATAAATGTATTCCCTATATTCTAAAAAAATTATATTTTCTAATAATTTCAAAATAATTTTTGGCAAAAATTAATATTAAAAATAATAAAAACTATTTACCACAGTTAAGGTAAGTATTAGTTTAATGAGAGTTAAACTAAATTTATGAGGATTAAAAATAACAAAAAAATGTCTAATAATATTTTTATACACATATATAAGCATTATATCTTATAGTATCAATATTTGTCCATTATGTGATCCTCTTGAAATCCCAAAACATAGGTGTAATTCTTTTAAAAATTACTAGTGTGCCACTCAACTCAACTATAAAATGCCACCCTTCTCCTCTCCTCATAAGAAAATTAGTCCCTTTTTGATTGGCCATGAACTATCCAAATCACATCCCAATATATAACATATCATACTATAATCCATATTTTTTATATAAACCCATTATATAGATTATTGAGTTAAAAACCCAAATATGACACCCAAAGAAGTGGCAACATTCATCACCAAGAATTTTTGTATTATAAATTCCTCCTACTCATTTAATTATTATTATACTATGATTATATAATACACATAGTATATTCCATATATGGATATGTTTTTATGTCATTGTAATGATGTACATCCATCTCCACTTTTTTAAAATGGGTTATGAAGTCATTATTCACATGAATGGAAGAATACCGCCTTGTGAACTAATGTCAATCTTTTCTTCCAATAACAAATCTGAGAAATGGGTATGATTGTAGAAATAAATTATATATATGATATTTATAAAATAATTAGCTATATTTATTAATTATATAATCTATTTATTTATTAAATTTTTTCATTACATTCCATAGGTTATATGATTACACCACTCATGAGTATAGTGGAACACAATTAGAATATGTAATGTGATTCATTTTTAAGTAATGATTTAAAAGATAAATAATAAAGATAAATAAATGTAATATTATTTATAATAATTCAACTTTTTTTAATTTTGAAATAATTATATGTCCTTTTATTTCATAGCTTACTCTCACTAAATTTTGATATCTTCATTTGTGTATATGTGTACTATCGCCATAAATAAACATTGTGACTCCCTTTTTATCACCACACCATATTAATGATATGTATAAGTAAATTTGATGAAAAATAATATCCTAACATTTTCTGTAGATTTCATGGTATTTATTTAAGTTAATATTTTTACATCTGTTTATTAATCTTTGTTTGGGATTTAGTTTGGGGTATATTTGGTTTGAAATTTTCAAAAAAATTAAGAAAGTGGTATTGCACGGTTGGTTCATGGTTATGGAAAAGCATGTTTCCCAATTAAGAACATCGTGCAACACATGATAGTATGGATTTTCAGTTTGGATAATGGGTTTTCAAATTTTTCTCCTTTTTTAGGAGTAATTTGACACCCCTATTTTAGATTCGCACTCTTTAGGCACATGGTTATTGAAAATAGTGTTCTTGTTCTCAGTAAACAGGGCATAGAAATTTAATTCCCCTAAAAATTATATTTTAAATCACACAACCCCCCTGAAACTCACCCCATTAGACCCATATTCTACCATTTATGTTCTTTCATAATTATAGATCCTTTTTTATGGATTACAAGCCTACAAGACCTCATTTATTCATTATTCAAATCATGGACCGTAGATCTTCACCCCTCCAAGAAAAAAATAATATCGCAAATGTATTTCTGTTTATCTTTCATTATTCTGTGATCAATGAAAGGGATTTTTTCCCTATTTTGATAAGATCTAGAACAATTATTTTATATGTAGATCTTTAATTTTATGATAATGGTTTTTTAAATCTTGATTTATGGTTTTGGATTTGTATCTCATTCTATGTTCTTGTTCTTCTATGGTTTTGAGGGTTTTTAGTTGGGAGATTATTTTTCAATGAATTTAGGTAGATTGTATATTTTTCAAATATCATAATCATGATTTCTGGTATCTATACATAATTGTATAATTTATAAAATTCTATTAACAATTTGAAAATAAAAAATTTAATCTATCAAATGTGGTAAAATAATTTTTTTAGAAATTGCTATTTTGATTTAGTAATTTTTTTAATTATTATAATTAATAATAAAATTAGTTATTGATGACATTAATATTGATAATTTTGATAACTAATTGAGGAATTAATTAATGGATATTGAAATTATTCAGTTGAATAATTAATTTAAGAAATAATTATTGGATATGGAAATTATAAGTTGAATATTTAATTGATGATTTAATTCTGGGATTTTTTGGATGGAAAGTCTGATTAATTAATTGGGATTTTAATTATGGGTATTGATTTTTGAACTAATTTTAAATTAGTAATAAAGTTGATATGAAAAATTAATTTTTTAGTTAATTAATGATGCTGATAAGATTAATTAATTGTTTATTTAATTAATATTATTTATAAGATTAATTAATTGTTAAGTTAGTTAATGGGATTCAGATGATTATTTAATTGTTGATTTAATTAATAGGAAAATTTAATAAATGAAATTGAGTTAATTAATTAAATTTTTATGATTAATTAATTTTTTACTTAATTAATGAGAATGGGATGACTAATTAATTGTATTGTTAATTAACTAGATTGAGAATGTCTATTAATTTTGATTTAATTAATGAGATTGAGATGTTTCATTAACTGATTAATTAATTAACGAAATGATGAATTGTAACAATGGAATTGATATGAAAATTTGGAACATGAATGGTAATAATGTAATATTGAGACTAAGATGAGATATATAATGGTAATAGTTGAATAATGAGACATGATATCCCCTCATGATAATATAGAATCTATTATGGGTTTATGAATGTATTGAGGTTTGTGTATACCTGGAAACATGAGGAATTTATGTAACTAAATAAATATTAATTTGGTGATCTTCTAATTGTTTATTTATTCATTGTAAAAATTTATTTATAAAAATGAAAACACTTATTATTTACTAGATATTGTTTAATCCACTGTTTTTGGTGTCTTACTGAGTTGTACTCACAACCTAGTTGGGCTATATGATTGAAACACAAATAAAATTCATCGTTATAGGAAATGATAATGGATAGGGCCTGTGTTGGCCTGTAATGTTGGGATAGACCACATATGGGGGAATAAAATGTCATTTAGGACCTATTTATGTGTTTCTAGTGACTTTACATTGAGATCCATTTTTTACATTGACATTTATTATAGCATGTCATATCTTCTCTTTAGTTATATATATATATATATATATTTGTAATATTTTTTTACTAATATTGTTTTGTTTGTGATATCATTTGGTCTTTAGGTTATTATGTTTTTTTTTCTGGTGGTGGTTTAATCTAATGAAAATGATGATATAGTCTCCCAACGATAGATAATTGACCTTTTCTAATAGTTTACGACGTCTAAAATATGACATGCTACACTTGAGTTAGCATAACTGACATGATCTAGGCCCCAGTGCATGGAATATTGGCAAGAATGTTACAATATACTATGAGATCCCATTTTTATTTTTATTTTTTTACTTTTGGGGAAATGCATACATTATACAAGGAAGAGTCTAGCCTTGGTTATGAGCTCATGAATGGGTCCTGCAAGGCTTTTGGGCTTCCCAAATACTTCAGTCCAATTGATTCTCAAGGTCTTTGGGCCACCTTAAGGCCTTAGGGCCACCCCAAGGCCTTCGGTCCACATCAATGTAGGCCCTAGACAAACTACAAAAAAAGCATCCCCCGAAGAGGATTCAGAACAGGTGCACTCACAAGAGAAGAGCCAAATGGATTGTCAGAATGAGTGGGTATGGATATGCCATCAGTACCAGCTTGTGCTTGCATGGGAAGCCTAGCCAAATGGTCATGCAAAGGTGGAGAGATACTATCAAGATGCAGATGCATGGGAGGGGTAGTTTTTTGTAGATAGTTTGGTTTAATTCCCAAAGATGTTCGGGTCATGTAATCTCCTAAGACTATTGGCCATGTAATCCTTGAGCCTACAGCCCATATAAGGGTTCCCCCTCATCCATATAAAGGGGGGTTATTAAAAAAATCAATAAAAATGAAGGCCTTCGGGAAATTCAGGCAGTTGAATATTATATCACCATGGGAAACACATTTGTTTTGTTCTATGATTATTGATGTTTATTACTTTTTTAAATTTGACTCATTGCCCGATAAGGTAATAGAGATGATTATTCATGCATCATTCTAGAAACTCATGGTTTTTTTTACATTCATCAATTTTTTCAATTCATTGGAAAACAAGTTTTGATAAGTTGCTGAACATTAAATATTCTTCCTTGCATGTGAAATTGAACTAAATATGGTTTCTAACATGAAATAGAGAATGAATATAATATTTTGTAAAATTATATTAAATTGGTGTCTAAATTAGATACTTGAAAAATGAGAATGTATTTACCATTTTCAACGAATACCTCGGTGTGGGATGGTCATGGGTTGGGATAATGCCTTTGTTTCAACCATGTGGTTGGGTTGGGAAAATGCCTTCTTATGAAATATATTGTTTCCTGAAACTGTGTTAATTTTCTGAACTACGTATTAAGGATCACTATTTTTTATTATGTTATTCCACCATGAAAATTCATTTAATAAGACTATATGAGTATATGTCTAGATATGCTCTACTAATATTGGAACATAATGCACTGATAGTCCAATTTATGTATGTTAGAGATAATGTTTTGGATAATTTCCCTCGATTCATGAAATTCATGGAATGATACCCAGAATAGGTTTATAATAGCAAGTATTACATGACATTGGCGTTTTAGTTTCCACAACCTCTAAATTTTTCATGAGAGGGTGGACCTATTATAGTTGAGTTATGGATAGATTCTATCTAGAATATACATTAACACATAGATACTCCTATTGATTAGAAGGTCATGTTGGCTGTATATATGATAGGAGTATCAGCAAATCATTACTGGGACAATCAGGCTCTGATTGGATAGGATTATGGTATGTTATGGTATGGATTCTTGGAGAGGTTCTTAGAGAACATATATTCAAAGATGGTGGGGAATGAGAGAGTGGTTATGTTCATGATATTAACTCTAGGTAATATGTTTTTTATGTACTATATAAGAAGATTTATAAATTTGTATCACTTGTATCCAGTGTTGGAAATGGATGAGGATTGTGTAGAAAAAAACCTCTGGAAGTACATAATTGTAAAATTATGTCTAATTTGAACATCTCCATGATGAAGAAGTTTTCATATATGGTGAATCAGGCTCTCATAGTTATGCAGAACCAAAAGTAAGCATCCAAAGTAAGAAATATGGTTGATACTGGATGATTAAGATGTACGTATTCTAAGAGAATGAATAATTAGTTTGAGGAATTTATCCATATTATTTGAAAACAAAGATGAAATGGGGTAAATTAGTTACAGAAGACCATTCTCTAGTGGACTTTCACCTGTGTGATAGGCAATTCCACTATAGTACACACTACCCACAACCACTTGTGGTGTCCCGATCATGTAGAAAAATTGGAGATCTACATAAGTTCTCTAGGAACCCATGATAGGAAAGTAATGATGGTCCAAGTAGACAAAATAAGAGTGTCAAATATGGCTAATATACACCGTATTATTAAATAGGGTGGAGTTATATTAACCATGGATGTAGAGGCAGTGGACAATATACTTCATGGAAGGATTCCCTGCATCATAAAAGTGATATAGCTCTAGGGATTCAGACTCTATTATAAGGAATATGGGTAGGAACGTAACATGAGGTATATCCCATACTTGTGAATATTGATCATGGACCATTTACGTTGAGAGGAACTATTTATGTATATTTTACATTATTTAGTTCATTATTTTATATCAGTTCCTCTCATTCCATTATTTTTTCAGTAAATTTTAATTGTATGATCCAGGTGGTGGAGTTCATGGGAAGGATTTTCCTCATAGATAAACCATTGGGATTACAGTCTAATAATATATTCTTCTTTTGGGGTTATTCACTTTAGGTTGTATAATATCATTTTATATGGTATCTGTATATTCTTGACAAGTTAATCTTTGACTTAATTCTAATTATGTACTGTTTAGTAACATACTGAGATAATATTGATTATTACCGAATGAGAGTGAATTTTATATCTCTTTTGGGTGATAACTATATTCACTATGGAGAGTGTTATATCCAAATATGCTGAATAGGTCTATTTACTCAAAAAAAGGAGAGATCACAATCTTAGTTTCATGTTTATTGTTAGATGGAGGAGGTGTAATGTGGTATATCATTCCACATGTAGTGTAATGGTTTTAGGATGTGTTTCCTAAATACATATCAGGAGTTACAGTTAAGAGATATGTGGAATTAACTATGGATCTCATTCCAGGACCTGAAGAAGTTTCTATTCTACCATACATAATGGTGATTACAGATCGTCTAGGGATCAATACTCAGGTGAAGTATTTTATGGAAAAGGGGTTCATCCATCTGAGTACATGGCCAAGGGGATCACATTTGTTGTCTCCAAAGAATTATGGTAGGTATTTGCACTTACGATTCAATTAAAAGATATTAAATCAGATGGTGCTGAAGAATCAATATCATCTTCCCAGAAAAGAGGTCCTTTTGGACCACTTGATAGAGAATTGTGTCTTTACTCAGATTAAATTTATATATGGGTATCATCGGTTGAGAGTTCAAACTTCTAATACACAAAATAACTCCATCAAAATAATGTATGGATTATATTACTTCTTTATAATTCTATTTGAGATGTCAAATGCACTAGTAATGTTTATGGAGTTGATTTAAAAAAAATATTTTATCCATTGCTAGATCAGTTTTTTTGTGGTATTTTTGGAGGACATCTTGGTGTAAAATAGAACACATGATGATCATTCCCAACATATTGAAATTATCCTTAGTACATTGAAATAGAATTAAATATAATATAATAAATCTATGAGTCACTTTTCTGATTGACTAGGTACACATCTTGGGTCATATAATCATGGAGTAAGGTGTGTTAGTTGACCCAGGTAAAGTTCATCCCATGATTTCATAGGAGCATCCCATTTTTTCGATATATTTATCATTAGTGGGATAGTTGGATATTCTATAGTGTTCATCCATGACATTTTTCAATTTTAAGCACAACCGTACAACATAAATAAAAAGTTATAAATCTTGAATATTCAAAATCATGTTATTATTCAATCCATTATATGAATTAGGGATTTAAATTGGAACCAATAATTATCCATCTTGGTCTAAGTCAGCAGTATACATCTTATTCTAATTCTTATTTTATTGAACTATGATTAGTTTTTTTAAGGAGATAATGTTATGGAATAGGGGTATCAGAATTTAAGGTGACATGAATAAGTATTTCCTACACACAAACTCATATTGGAAGTGATTATTTATGTGTTAATGTGTTGGTGGAATTATTAGATGTACAATAAGTTTTATGTATACATATCCCAAAAGCGTCATATGAATGTCATTGTAAATATTCACTATCATATTTTTCATAAGAATATAATTATAACCATTCATCATTTTTTAAATTTATTCAATAATTAAATAATCTTATAAATATCATTAATTAAATCAACAATGATTTTATCATATCAATATAATTAATTAACTTATAAATTAATTAATATTCATTATCTCATTATTTAACTCAGCAATTAATTAATCATATCTGTCCAATTAATTGGCTCAACATTTTTTTAATCATTTGAATCTCATTAATTAATTTAATAGTTAATTAATCACCTAAATCTTGTTAATTATATAAACAATTAATTAATCATCTCAATCTCAAAAATTAACTAAAAATTAAATAATCATATTAATTTTATTGATAAACTAAGTAATTATTAAACATCTCAATCTCATTAATTGAATCAATAATTAATTAACATTCTCAATCATATTATTTAATTCAAAAATTATTTAATATTATAAAATCCATTAATTAACTCAATAATTAATTAATGACCATAGCATAATTAATAATTCCTCAATTAGTTCAACACAACAATACCGTTAATTAATGTCACAATTAATTTTTCAAAACAAACCATTCCAATAATCCCATAATTACTTCATAAATTAATCATTCAAACCTATAAAAATTGTTCTTATGATACTATACAGATGTCACTATGTGATGATCTTAATAGTAGGCCATGAAGATCACCTTTATGATGGTTTGTGGTAGGTGAGTCGGAGTTTTAGGGATTGAGTATCGTATTGGAGATGTCGGAAATGATACTACTTATTCAAAAATGTGTGGTTATGGGAATGTGTAATCATAAGTAAGATGATGACAGTCATAGATGAACCCTAGATTTTATAGACATTGATCATGTAGTGCTTTGGGTATTTTCATGGTTGTGTCACTGTAGGATATGAATATAGGGTATGTTGAAGCCTAGGTACATTGAACCGTTTGAGGCTGTGGAGAGAATTGAGCTGGTGGTATACCATTTGGGTCCTATTTGTAAATATGGGTCTAGGAATAAAATTTTACGTTTTTCAAAACTACTATAGTATCACCCCGATTATTCTTATGTCATTTATTGGTTGATACTAAACTAGAGATAGATGTTTCTTTTTAGGAACATCTAATAAATGTATTGAATCATGATTATATATTGTCGAGCAGAAATAAACTAATGATAGTTCACATATGATAGAACCATGAACATGTGATGGATAAAAATCAGGAGAGAGAAGAAGACATGAAGGCTTAGTGGCCTGATCTTTTTTGCTCAACATCTTATAGATTCTTTAGAGTACAAATCGAAGATAAGATATTATAAGGTTGGAAGATTGTAATATCATTGCATATTCAAGAAATCTCTCTACCTCTATTTTAGGTACTCTTTTTCCATTTGTGGAGTACTCTTTTTGGTATTTACATTGGGGTGTTATTGGGTGAGCATTTGGTAAAATTGAATAATGTGGGTAGTGTAATGTTGGAACATGGTTATGGAAAACTATGTGCCCTAGCCCAACAATTCATGCAACTTATTGAGTGGGGATTTTCATGATAGGTGCTTGTTTTTTCAAATTTTTCTCCATTATAAGAGTAACCATACACCCGTTTATAAGTGGAACACGGATTAGGCACACATTTGGGGAATACCATGGGCCCCTTCTAACAAACAACGCATGAGAATTTAGTTGACACAAAACTTATTATTTTAAATCACACGAACCCCTAAAACACTCATAATTAACCCCCCATTTAACTATATACATTCTTCAATGATATAAATGTATTTTGGATGGATTCTAATCCTTCCTAACCTCTTTTCTTCACAATTTGAAGCCCAGATCAAAGATCCTCACCCCTCCTAGAATGAATATCAAAACTTAATAGGTTTTTCATTTCTCTTTATTTCGAATCCAATACTAGAATTTGTTGGTTATCATTTATTATTCAATATATATCTATGATTGTATAACATGGTATATAATTTATTAATTTTCATTTTTAATCGTTATTTTTGGTTTGAGATATAGATCTATTTTTACATATTTCTGATACTCATGTTTTGGGTATTTTCCATTGAGTCATCATTCATCAATGAATTGAGGTAGTTGGTCTATTATTCAAAACTCAGGGTCATAATTTCAATTATGTGTATGTACGTATAGAATTTCCGAGCTTATATTAGTAATTGGAAACTAAAAATTTTTATTAATTAAGTTCTGTCTATTAAAAAATTAAGGGATTGGGGGTTTGTTTTAATAATGTGATTTTGTAAGAGGGGATATTAATTCATAAATTAATTTTTGAGGATATTTAGATTGTAAAAACAAATAATTAATTACAGAATTAATTAGTTAATATTGAGATTGTTGAATTTAATATTAATTGATGAATTTAATATAGGATATTGATATTGTGAGTTGAATGATTAATTTAACAAGTAATTATTGGATTACTGGAATGGTAGGTTTTGATTGGTTAATTGGGAAATTAATTAAGTGTATTGATGTGTTGAAATAATTGATGAATTATTCAGTACATTCAAGTGATTAATTAATAATGGAGTAAATTAATGATTTTTATAATATAAATTAATTATTGAGTTTATTAATAGGATTAAGAAAGTTAATTAATTTTCATGGTACATATTGTTATTTAAATGATAAATAATTATTCAGTTTACTAATATGATTATAAAGATTAATATTTTGATGATTTATTTAATTAAAATGAGATTATTAATTAATTTGTTAATTAATTAATGATATTGATAAGAATATCTAATTATTTAGTTAATTAATGAGATTATGAATATTATTTAATTGTTTAGTCAATTAACTAGAATGATAAGATTAATTAATAGTTGAGTACATTAATGAGATTTTGAATATTAAATAATTTGTGGCTTTATTTATTAAATCCATTATAGTTTGTTAAATTTATTTTTAAAACATTTTTTTAACACATAGATATGAAATAAAAATGTATCTCTACTGAAGAGATAAATAAAGACGATATTTCGTAAAAGAATTAGTATTTTATCATTAATATATTTTTATTGGTAAATGAAATGAAAATATTCATCCCCCATAAATTACAATATTATAATAAAAGACATGACATTTATGAATATTATACAAAATAATCTTATCATCAGGATCATAATTTTAAAAAATCCAAATAAATAATGAGATTTGTATCATAAAAACATTCCAATGTAATATACCTTGAATCATATGCCTCATTAAATAAAATAATCGAAATAATTGTTAAAAATAATAAACAAATGAGAATAATGTTATTACAATTCAATGGGGAAGTATATACATCCCAAAAAATAATATATGTGTATAGCATACCATATGTCCCAAAGAAGGAAATTTGAGAACAATATATCATAATATATCTATCAACTTTCATTGTAAACAATAAAACCATTTTTTTATGATTATATGTTTATAATAAAAATATTAATTTTTATGCTCTTATTTATCATATGATATATGATATAATTACGAACTTTTATTACCCATTAACTAACATTTCCTTATTAGTATAATATTTCTGGTAATAAATGCTATATTTATTATTTTACGTATCTGTTTGGAATCTCTGATAATTCATCTTTGACCATGTTTCCACCATTAAAAAATATTAAAAATGAAAAAAAATCATATTTATTAATTATATAAGTGTTTAGAGTAATCAATTATATATAGAGATATAAAATGAATTACATCGTTCTTGGAGATGGTAGGTCAAACACATGTACGAATGTAGATACTATATTCAAGAATAAAGAAATCAAAAACTGTTAAATAATATATTAATGTTATAGAATAATTATAATTTCATATATATCGCATATATTTATTAAATGTACACTTATTACCTTCTATTAAAAGAATTAGTTAAAAAACTCACATAGTTTCATGAGGTAGTAGTCCGTCATACACCATAACGATGTTAATATATCCCCAACACAATAGAGAGTAAGAATATAATTTTTGATATCATAATTAAAAACGTATAATTATTTGAACAAAATATAATTATCATTTATTCATTCCTTATTACCTTCCAAGTAAAATAGAAATGAAAAATAATTCAAAATGATTTTTGAGATCATAATATATTGTACAAAAGATATATGTAACTATATTCCAATGGGTTGGAAGTTAAGAAGTTTGAAATTGTCTGAAAATTATATATGAATAATAATATCATAAATACCATATTTAAAAAATAAATCCATCATTATATCCCTCTATGAGTAGCGATGATGGGAAACAAAAAACATTTGTTTGTGAGGTAGTAGTATGTTGTGCCCATGATTGAAAATTTCTTTTTTGATTTGATGGAATAATAGATGGATATATGTTGTTAATTAATCATACTATAATATTATTATATGATATATACGAGTTATATTTTTCATACAAAATGATGATGTACTGAATGAGGAGTTGGATGAAAAAAAACGCATGGTCGAGAATTTAAAATCTTCTTCGGATAACCGGTTTATGTTTATACCTAAAGCCTTCACAAGAGTGGATTGAAAAAATAATAATTCAACTAAGATGATATTAGTGATTTATAGAAGATATTATGGTTGTAATTTGATGAAATAATGTTTTTGGTAGTGTGAATATGGGAGGATATGGGGTTTCCTATTATAAGATGGGGTAAGGAAACACATGCAATATTTGAAAATAATAATGCGTACCCACATTTTACATGACTTAAAAGGACCCAAAAAGTTTCATTATATACCCTTAGATATTATATTGTCCATATATGGACATATAATTGGTTTTGGATATGTTTATAAGTCAATTTACTATTATCAGTTTGGGTTAACCTCTATTAAACATGTTTAAACACTTACACTAATAATTAATATTTATTATTTTTACTATTTAATTTGACCCAAATTTAATATGAAGAAATTCTATGATATAAATTATTCATATTTAAAAAAATTCAATAGATATTTAAAAAAAATTATTAAATTTAAAAAATTTAGTTAAAAATTTTACCAATTGTCGTGATGAAAATTGTTTTCTGATAGAGAAATGTTCTTGATGTAGTTAACTTTTCAACATCTAAATTAAATATGAATATTAATCTAATTAACTATAATATTTTAATAGTTATATTATTTTTATAATTTTACATTTTATAAAATTTTAAGATAATAAATAGTATTATATATTTAATTAAATAGAAATTCATCTTTTAACAGAAATATGTATTTTCACTAGTAATTGAAAAATTAATCTTTTATAAAAATCCCATAAAATCCCCCATTGATTATATTGAAATTTTATACCAATAAATAAGTAATTTTTTTTTCAAATAATATTTTACATTGGTTAATTTTTTTTAATTTTCCCATTAAAAATAATATAAAATAATATTTTTAATATATATATTTTCAAATCATATAAATACACATCCATGAATTATCTACATATTTGTAAAAAAATAATTTTTCTAAAAAAATCAGTAATATATTTCAAATTTTTTTATTCATCTTAGTAACATTATGTTTAAAAGTGAGGTTATATTAATTTTATTATTATATCATGTTTAGTTAAAACTCGTTGTTGCATGTAATACAATCTATTGAATAAATTAAATTTATTGAAAAGATTAATTCATAAAATATAAGGGTTTTATATTATAAGACTACATAGAATGAATTTCAAGTAAAACAATCATCTCTCCAATACAATAAAATAAGTATATTTATACATAACTACTTCTTTGGTTTCACACTGAGGATCATTAAGCTGGTGGTTTCTCCACAAAACCGTAAACGTGTGAGTGGTCATGTTTTATAGAATTCTCACTATATTATATAGATTAAAAACTAGTTTTACCTAATATGATTTATCATGATCCATGGTATGATTTTAATTTTTTTGTACATTTGATGGATCATGTATGTACTTTCTAGGGTCGGGTACATGGAACACATCAGGAAAAGAAGAGGTTCAATGAATGTGTCAAGTGATATGTTATGGTCCTAGTGAGATAATGATTTTCAATGAAAAAAATACTCCAAAGACATGTATTTTTCATCACTATTCCATTTAAAAATTCATTTAAACTCCTCACCAACATAAAATTCAATATTTCATTTATGATTATCAATATATTTTTTCTATCAATGTTTTTATCCACTTATGTATTTTAGAATGGATCTAACATTCTCTTCCATTTGTTCAGCTGGATCGGGTACCAATATATATTTTTTCATACCAATCCCATCATGTATGTATTATAAACCTCACTACATATAGCATATTAATAATAATTTGTCATAATTTTCTACTAAAATATATTACTATATAGAAATTAAATTAGAAGAAGGTGTTGATCCCAAAAACATTTGATATCCGTCGAATCAGATATCAACATATCATATAGGGATTCAATTGTTCTCTCTGGATGACTAGATATATGAGGATGAAACACCATATTGAAACATATTTATATATCATGTTATTGTTTATGACTTCACCAGATCATTTAAGTATACCTCAGATCATGATCTTGTACAATGGAATTTTGTACTCCATAAAACCTTAGCAGTTCCTAAATTTATAACCTGGGAAGATAATCCCAAGAGAAATGTTCTCTAATAGTGAAAAAGTGTGTTTAAATAATAAGGTGATAATGTAGAACCCTATATAACATTGTTCATTTTAGTAATGTGTGGGTTTCCAATGAAAATAGCTATGGTGGTGTTTTTCCATTTCCATTACAATATAGGTTATGATTGTAACCTCACTAAAGACTATTTTCCCATAACCTTAACCTGTGGAAATACTATTAATTGAAATAAAAACAATTATATTTCTCTATTAATGTAATCCCATCAATGATAATATATCAAATCTCTTAATTTATTTAATTCTTTGATGAATAGATAATGAAGATCTATGAGCCTTTTCTAAAATATCCTTCTTCATACTAGGTATAGGTGGAACACATGTACATTTCATCAACATATCATTCCATAAAAATCAATCAAAAACGCAGGAATATTTCTCCCTTTATTTTTTAGATATATATCTTCCTTTTTAACATATTTTTTATTCACTTTTTGTTATTGTTGAACACTCATTTTAAGAATACAATATTATATCCCTTTCTATAAAATTTCATTTTATATCCATTTAAAATCTAAAAATACTAGTTCTTTTTTATTAAAATAATGAAAAGTCTTGTGTGATCATTTCAACTCAATTAATATTCCAACTTTTTTAATTTTTCTGTGATGTAATGTAATAAAAAACATATTTTTTAATCAAATACAACCATATTCTCTGTTTTATGTTAAAAACTTTCTATAATTGTATATCCATAAAATATTACAATTATTATAAATATCACATCTTTTTCAATAATGATACATCAACCATATAATTAATCAAAACATTTCCATAGAAAACTCAAAATCAGGATTTGGGTTTTTGTCTTCCTGAAATGAAAAGTTTTGTGCATCATAACTTAATACTACATAATTTTTCAATCCCATGATTATCTCTATGATATATCATATGACCCAAAAATAATTTTAATATTTATATTACTTATCATATATATTAAACAAAATATTGAATAAGATAGTGGTAGTCATTTCACCCTTATCTAAAATCAGTTGTGTGTTCAAGACATTCTACCTTGGTAGATGTGACATGACATCCTTTTTACTAAGAAATATTAATATAATTTAATGTAAACATCAAAATACCATAAAAAATACTTCAATATCAATGTTCATTTTCAAAATGAATGTTATCAATAGCTTTAAACTGGTGAAAAGTTCATTATTCTTCAAATAATAATTCATGTTGAACGATATTCATATAAAATGTCACCCAAAAATTAATTAATCACATTAAAATTCCATCCTTTAGAATCTAAAGAGTTGATAATAATACATTGAAAATATGATCAATAAAAAAATCATAAACCCATGATAGTATTCATGAATCTTATCTTAATTTTACCTAAATATTTATTTTCTAAATATTAATAATCTCTTTATATTTTTCTAATTTCTTTAACCAAAATACAATTTATAAAATAATCATACAATATATTTTATGAATACAAATTGATAAAGATTTCAATACATTCACTTCCATATTTAAAGTTGAATATGAATGTAGATGGTCTATGGGATAAACCATAGTCAAGGGCATTGACTATGATAATCCCAACGTTCCCTAATAATAATATATTTAAGTCCATGGAATCATATAGATATATGTCATAAATTTACTCAAAAAAATACCCCTCAATTCCATATATTATTAAATGTGATTGTTCTCACAATCCTAAAATATATAAAGTGAAATCTTGTATCCTCTATGTTTATTACCACACATACATCCATTAATTTCTATTTCTTATTTTTTAATTCATTAATAATATCGTTAAAGAATATTTTCAAATCATATATTATGATAGATGATTACTCATAAAAACAACATCATTATCTCCAATAGCCATCCAATTTAGTTTCCTAGTATCACAGAATTTTCCATCACATTCTTCATGAACAAGATTCATCCTAGATCTATCCATTGAATAACACTACCAATAATAGTATGTGAAACAATAATCATATTATAAACCTTATAATTATGAGAAATAATTTATATGTTTTCAAAGTCATGTCACTTGGTATTCAATATATCATAGTTTCAAATTATCCTAGGTCATTAATCATAAAAGTCTCTTAAAATAATTCATGATGGTTTGTAATGAAATTTATAATTAACAAATGAATATCGATTGATAGTGTCAAACCAGGTGGCTAATCAGGTCCATTTTCATGTAACACTTAATTCTTGAGTCAAGACAAATGCACCTTTTAGGAGTCAGTATCCCTAAATAAATATGTTATATATCTATGTCATCTTGTGGTATTCAGTTGGATTTAATTTTTTGAAACCCCTTCTCTAATAATGATCTTCATATTCTTTACTCTTCATAAAGATACCCTACATAAAAACATTCAATGTATCTTGTTTAAAGGAAACACATGAATTGGTGAGATAAGATGATTAGTAAGTCTAAAAAAAGAATGTATCACACTAAAATTATATGAATTAATATGATAATCATAAGGGTTTGAGATCATGATAAAAAAATAAGTCCCAACATGTTAAAGATAGTAAACATGAATATTTTCACTAATCATTATCCTTCCAAAATAAATGATTCATACAAGTGTGAAATCATCATAATTCATGAACCAAAATATCATTTCACAAATGTTTGTCTCCAACATAGGTATATATATCATTTTATTTATGAGGTATAACTACCAACACATTCAATAATATTCTATTATGCCTCATCCTATTATTTTATCTATGGATCAGGCCCAGTGGTATATTTCCCTTTCTGGATCTTGAAAATCGACCAATTTTCCATTAAAAATAATCTCAATCGACTTTTTTCCTTTCTTTCTCATAAGATATTGTGATTTACCAAATTAATTTGATGGGTATATAGGTACCTTTTATCAGATAATGAATATAATAATTAATTTTTCTACAATATCATTAAAACATTATCATTTAAAAAACAATGCATGTGAATAGACATCATAAAACATCAATGGTATTTTAATCCATGAATGAAAAAGGGTTTTATATAATATTTCATCATTTCTTATCCACTAGAAAGGAAATAAGTTTCAGAAAAATATTTTCTTCATAAAAATAATCCCTCTAGAAAATGAATAAATTTTATTAAATTGGATAATTTCCATATTAAATATTTTTTAACATCAAGGGATTTAATATTTTATGGAAAAACAATTTAGAGAAAATCATTTAGAAAATATCCTAAAAAAATTTCATTATTGGAAAATTTTATAACTAAATTTATTAATTATTATATTATTAGGACAATCCTTTTTCCCAAAAATGATATTCGAACATATAATTGATGATTAAATGAATATAATGGACACATTTTTATTAAATTTTTTACATTATGTAAACATTAAAATAAATATTAATTTTATACTTTTGGTAATATCAAATTGGTACTATTTAACAAAAAGATGAGAAGATTACATTTAAAAAACAATATAAAATATAAAAAATGGATAATAATTTATTTAATAAATCGTTTTTATATTTAAAAAAAAATCAAAAAACATAGATATGGAAGCATTATTGGGTTAGACCAAATATAATAATAAAGAAGGGTAATATTAAAAATATTATTTTGGTTTACAAAATACATTTATATAGAAAAAAGGATAATAAACTAAAATTAATAATAAAATAGAGTAAAATTAAAGACATTATTTTCTTGAGAGATATATCAGATGATGTTATCATCATATACTTAATTATAATAAATATTTTTAAAAAATAAGATTGTAATATAATACCTTTACCAAATTGGTTTTTTTGAATCGTAAACCCCATTAAAGAATAAAATATAAAACATTAAATAACATTAAAATTAAACTTCATTGTATAATATTTTAATGTGTCATTATATTTACCTCTTAAAATAATATATATTCACAAACAAAATATTGTCACATCGATGGAAATTTCATATTAAAATCTCATACCTTATGTCTTGGTTTCAATCATACTCTTTCAAATATCATTTATAATAATTTTGGATATGTTATGAATCTATTATATATCCATAATAAATTTTATAGTAATATATATGACCTTATAATATCTTTTTAGTATGAATTAATAAACAATTCTAAATAAAATTGACAACTCGAGTAATAACTGCATTGTTTTTTTTAAGAATGTCATATTTTGGAATAATTTATAATTGATTTTTTTCATGGTTAAATATTGTATAAAATTTTAAACATGAAAAAAATACCATATACTTTAATTACATAATTAAATATTTTTGTACAATATAGTTATATGTAGAAAATGAATTATATTGTTTATAGAGATGGTAGGCTGTTTGTATGCATAATTATTTCTTATATTTTCTCGATGGATGAAATGAAAGAAAGATAAATATTATATTACCATTATAGAATCAAATTTATGTAAAATATAACCCATATATTCATTTTTAAATATATTCTATGAAAATACATTTTAAAAATGAATCACTGCGCTTTGTGAAGTTGTAGTCGTCCGTACAACCAACCAACACCTGAATAGCCCAATGGCCTTATTTTCATATTTATTTTTGATAACCCTCCATTCAAGGGAGAAAGGGGAATTATTACACGTCTCGTATGCTAAGAGATTAGATGGACTCTATGTCTTAAGAATTATTTATTTCCAAATTAATAAAATGAAATTAAATAATTTATATTCATTTCAAAATTAAAGAAGTATATTTATATTGAAAATTAAATATATATTTATTTAATCTATCTTTATTATCATTCATATAATATATAAATGAATAACATGCCACATTTGTTTATGAGGTTGTAGTCCACTGTACACATGAGGGAGGTTACTATTTTCTTATGGGTTTGTATATAAGATGGTATATGTATTATAATAATTAAATAGATAAAATATTATCACTAATATTAAATATATATATATATATACTAAATATGTCATTATATCCATCCTTAATAGGCGGTGATGTAAAATGAATAACATAGGTTCGTCAGTCCATAGTATGTTATACAAGCAATCAATTGTTTCATTTTCCATTTGATGGAAGAGGAGATTCATGTAGGTTATTTGATAAAAATAAAAAAATATACATATATAGGATATATTTGAGTTATTATATTATAATAATTTAATATTATTTGGAGGATATGTCAGAATAAATAAAATAAAATTAAGTTTAATAATTATAAAAATTATTCAAAAAGCCTCTTTAAAATTATAACAAAATCACTGATAAAAAGGTTTTATAATACAATCACGGATATATAATATGTTTATGGAATTGAAGAATATATTTGGTTAATTTTTGGTAGAAACAAATGGTTTTTGATATTTGAATATGGGAGAAAAGGTAGTGGCCTTTTTTAAGTGGTGAAGAGGGAACACATCATATTTTAGAACACAATAAAGTGTAGAAAATATATTATCATGAAACATGTCTCAACAAAGGGTAAATATTAATATATATAAGTTATAATATCAATATAATCATTATTATGGGTGTTTCTAATCTTAATATGTCATTTAAAACATTATCATGTTAGGTTATCAACACATTAAACCCCTTTTAACCTTAGCAATGATAATTAAATTTTACGATTTTTAATTTTCATTTTGTTCAATAATTAAGTTCGACATATTATATAATTTAAATTATTATTATTATAATATGGGAAACATTATCAAACAATACATTTAAAACATGGATAAATTTTAATTCATAATAAAACCTTTAGATGAGATGAATAAACAATTTTTCAGACAGAAATGTTACACAATTATTGATTGATATATAATAAAAAATCCTTAATATTTTTATTACAATGACTAAAATTGAATTCCAAAAAATATAATTAAAATATTTTTATTTTCAAACCCATTTAAAAAAATAAATCTTACTAAATCATTAACAAAAGGTTGTTTTCAATAAAAATAAATATAATTAATTATTCATCAAAAAATTATTATTTTTAGAAAAATACTAAAAAAATACCAATTTTTTTTAAAATATTATTAAATAGATTATTATCATTTTTTAAAAATAATGTTCTTTTATTTTAAAAAATTACTTTTATAATTGTTCCCAAAATACCTATAATAAATATTTTCTTTGAAAAATGTATGTTTTATGTATTTATAGGCATTTCCAAATATTTATTACTTATTTAACTAAATAATCTAGTTATATTATATCGAATACATAAAAAAAATTTATTCATTTTAATACCAAAATGTTTAATTGATATCTTATAATAATATTAATAGTGTAGCATAGTTCATTAAAACTCATCGTTTTCTGTAATGTAAGCAATTGAAAAATTAAATTAATTAAAAATAAATATTTCTAAAAATATCATGATGTTACACTAATGCTTCCTTGTAATGGTTTACGGTGTTGGAAATTATTGTACTAATCATAGTCAACCTATATCATTTTAACACCTCTACCATTTATAGAAATGAAATGGAAGAATCCTGAATGAAATTGACCTTCCTCTTTAACCATATCAGTTATTGGGGAAGTATTCTCCAACATGGATGTTGGTAGTACCTAAATGTTCTCAATTATATGAGTATTATAACTTACTTCACCATGTGGTATAGTCATGTGTCTATAAGGTTCCATTTTAAGATAATCGATTCAAATATTGATGAAAAACCTAGCCAATATTATGAATAATTACCTATATAATGTACATCACAATGTTCTCATGAGTCCTACGAATAACCCCGATATATACCCCCCATAGAACTAATAAAGGCCTTTCATCCACACAAATTTTTCATAATAATATTAATAAAAATCATAAAAACATAATCATGTTTAAATAAATAATTTCTTCATAAGTATATCAGAATTAAAAGGTAAATATATATATATAACTCAATAATATGTACCAGTCTATCATGAATAGATAATAGAAATAAATGAATTAAATTATTTAACTACTATGATGTATGAATAATATATATATGTGGATTGTGATCATATATTAGAAGTAATGGTGCATGAATGCACCCAAAATCACATGAAATTGAATGATAAATCATGTTAATAATAACTCAGATGTTCACTATATATTACTCATCAAGGTACCTCGAAACTCCTCTATTAAAGTCCCACATGGTAAATCTAAATTATAATATGTCCTTGTATGGTCAAAATAAATAGAAATAACCAATGTTATGATTCCATATTATGACTCATTTATCATAACCACATATTTCTATTTTTTGAGTCACATGACCTTATGCATTCCTCCTTTTACGCAATATGAAGACGACTAGAATCAAGTGTTTGAAGTCCATTAGTGAGAATACTATACTATTATAATAAATACATTCAATAAAATGTTAATAAAATATAATATTTCACATTAAATAGTATAATATATTCTAATATAAAATTTCATATGTGAAAAATAGTGGAATAAATTGGTTTTATACATTTCAATCCAAGAATGTGCATAGTTATAAAAGTAAATTGGTAAATAAAAAAATGGAATCCTCTGAAGTATTTCTTGGTAGATATTCAATATATATGATCCTCAGATCATCCCAATCCGACAAACCCCATTCCCTTTTTATAATAACTAAGACGAAGTCAATTTGTACATCGAGATGCCCTTGTAAGACATGGTTATTAAAACATTATACGAATCCTAAAAAATTTCCATAAATTGAGTTCACATAAACAAATATTTATTAAATAATAATAAATAAATATAAACATAAACATGAATTACAATATTTTGTGATAATATTCTTCCCAAGCCACCAAGAGTGAAAATGTTTATTAATTCAGATCCATACATACAACATCTGCACTTTTATTGTATTTTCATGACATAAAAGTCGTTTTAATTCTTTTCATTATCATTATAGGCCCTTGAAATATGGTTTGGATTATAATATACCACCATTTAATATTTTAATCACTTATGTTAGGTCACATATACTATCATGAACAATTATAACCTCATTTGTAAGATCACATGAATCATAATTCACCCAAGACATGCATATTAGTTCATTATTGTACATTATTAGTCTTGGTCGTTTTATCTTTTCATATACATCATCAAAACATACTATCCATCTAAGGACTCAATGTCGGGATGGGTCCACATTTAACGTTGATACTAACGTATAATATTTTAATAAAAGGAATAAAATTTATAACACATGACAACAGGGAATAACATATAAACACAGACATGAAATATCAAAACTGTGAAACAGTATCCATAAAATTAGCACATGTGTTCAGTATCAAAATTTTATATGTAGAATAATAGAAAATATTATATCATTCCAATAATCATTTTACGATCTCTCTATACGGTAAGGAAATTTTTACCTCATGGTTTCCAACATCAATGTAACAATTTATCAATGTGGTCATCTTCTGAATCAGATTCTCATACTAACAAGAACAATCACACAAATCAAGGACTCATAGAACATGTTTCAAACCAACAATGAATGGTTTATTGATTAATATGGAGAATAAGAAATATTAAATGGTAGAATAAAAAAAACATAATGTTCAATTACTATTGATGTCAATACTAAATTCTGATTGGGGGAAGAATAACTTCATCACTTAAAAAAACTTACCAGTAAAGAGATTTAATGCTCATATGACGTTAAACAAATAGAATAAGTTCAAAATATGATCATTAAAAACTAAAAATAAATCTTTAATAAAAATTAATATTTTCTCACCTAATGAATTCTTAAAAAATGACCAATAAATGAAACACCAACAATTGTGATAGGAAGGTAGACCCAAAATCAATCAAATAGAGAGATTAATTTATCCAAAAGGGTGGAATCTATGATTAGAATAAGATCTCAAAAGGTCATGACAGTATTCTTTCAAGATCCAATAATCACATCTAATTAATGGAATCGACATGGAGTTGTGGGGATGAATCAATTAATAGAAATTAGAATCAACTAAAAAACAAATAAATACCCTACAATTAGTATCCTAGAATTTTCCTCTTTTATTTTTTCCAGATTTGAGAGGAATAGAATTTAATATTATTATATATAAAACAGATCAATCATTGAAATAGATTTCACAATGAAATATCGAAGGCAATTGTTTATCTTGAACACAAAATTCTGAAAAGGGATTTTTCTGTAGTGTGTTGGATAAATATTATCTTTATTACACTCTCCATGGATTTTACTAAAACATGGTGAGGCTTTAGAATGTGTATTGCATTGAGACAAGTTATCCCCTACCCTATTCCCACAATCATACTCATAAAAATTCATTTCCTTGACTGTTTTCAATCAAGTAACACCATAGTTAGCAATATGGTTGTGTTGTTTTTTTTGTCACAAAAAACCAAAACCCACAAAGAATACATTATAATAAACTTTAATATTCCAAGGCACTACCCATGAATGGATTAATTGAAATATATGAGGTTACTTAAGGGAAGTGAAGCATTCTAAAAAAAGAAAAAATTTATGACCTAAAAATTCAAGGGTTAAAGGGTCTAAAGTGTAATCTAGTTAATAGGTGAATTATGGGTGAGCCACCTATAATCGATGAACTATAAAGAGGGTTTTTAAATTTTTTAGTTAGATAAACTTCATTAAAACACATTTTACAGATATTAATTTTATATTGGTAACTAATTTTTAATAATGGTAATTATTTTTAATTATAAAGATTAAAATTGGAATGATTTATTAATTTTAACATATTTATATTATATATATAAATAATTTTGTCATAGAATAAATAAAATTGTATAAATGTTACTTTTTTTCTTATTATATATAAAATATAAATTTTTTTTTATAAAATGTGTTTTTTGGTATTAAATTGTTTTTGGAATAAACCTATCTATTTAATTGATTTTTATGACATTAGTTTCTTTTAAACTAATCCAAAACTAAATATCAACATTGAAATTCTTAACAAAAAATGAAAAAATATTATATTTAAATAATATATTAATTATGTTCTCTAATTTTGAACAAATATTTTTAAGGATAAATATATTCTTTTAAAATGAATTGATTGATTTGTTAAATATATCATCAAAAAAATAATTTTTTTTATATATTTTTATGTAGAAATTATATAATAATAATTAAATAAATGTTATAGTATTTGTAAAAATAATATTTTTGATGATTCAATTATAAATCAATTATTTTATAAAAAATGAAATAATTAATATTCAGAAAATTTTTATATGTGGAATTTAAAAATTTATATAATTTTTGGAAATCAATTCTTTGTATGTTATAATAATTATATTTACTATAAAAACACATTTATGGGGAAAATGTATTTTTATGAAAAATAAATGGTTCGGGTGTTAAAATAAAATTTAAAATTTCTTCAATTATGTGGTTACTAATATTAATACATAACCATTAATTTTCCAAAATTTATCAGTCATATTTCATAATTTTATTTTTGTTTGGTGTTATGTGCAAGGTAAGCTGTCAAACATAGTAATAGTTTTGAATGTATTAGTTTAAAAAATATAAATAGTGACCCTAACCTTTTATAAATTAACATTAAATCTCTTTTATGTAGTAAATAAAATATAAAAGAAGCATATGGGCAATGACTGAATTATTATATTTCCTTTTGAGACATGGAAACATAAAGACCAGTATGTAAGTGATATATAATATCTCCCAACATGTTCTTCATGAAAAGAATCCTTCTTAGAAACATCATAATTAATACATATCTTCATAACCTAGGGAATGTAACATAAAAAGGGGGAGAGATCACATGCTCATTAATGGTAAATATGGGAGATATATAATTATAATATTGAGAATAAGGGTATTATTACATGATCATAACATTAAAATATCACACCTGGTATATCATAATCATAAAAACATGAAACATGGGATAATCCTTTGATATTCAAAAAACATTATTCATAAAGAAATAATAAATATAATCCATGAAATCATAAAATAGGAATAATAATTTATATTTTTAGTAAAAATTTTATCATATGTAATTAATTCCATAGTATTAAAGGAATAACTTCCCAATCCATCTTAGTGGAAAAATTATATTAGTGAATTGGTTTAACACACCATTTAAGCCATGTATTACTAAACCAAGTTAACTCCTCCTTCCGAACCATTGATACTGAACTGAGTTAATTACTAATTACATCCCTATAATATTGAACCAAAATTATTTCATGTTCCAATTATGTCTATCTCATGATATGCAAATAATTACCCTACACATTTGAGGGAGATATAGGTCCCATAAATATCATAATGAAATCATACATACATGTTCCAAAAATTCATAAATAATCATATAATTCCCCATTAAATAAAATGGGTTTCATAAAAATTTAATCATATCCTAATATGTGTGAAATGATAGGTTTCATAATCATTTAATGAAATTATATACTATGAATGGAAGTGGGTTTCAAAAGAATATATCTTGTGGAAGAGAAACAAGTTTCATAAACATCTTTCTATCAAAACAGAAACCATTAATGAAAAAGTATGAATGGTGACATTGGTTCATTTTTTAATAAGTTCATGATTAATGTAAAAATATTTCATCTTATATGGAAAATAACTTGGAATGATATTTTGAATAAAAGTTTTGAGTAAAATATCCTTTATTATTTAAAAATAATAATCTTTATAACATAAAAATATTATGGAAACCATTTTCATGAAAATAATCATGAATTATTATTATTAAATGTATTAAAAAAATTGGAAAACATTTTCGTTGAAAATATTTATTTAAAGATTAATAAAATTATTAAAACCATTTCCATAAAAATCTAGAAAAATTATTTTGAAAACGTTTTGATAGAAAATAATTAAAAATAATTGGAAAACTTATAAATTTGTATTGAAATAATTTTGAAATATATTTTCCTTGAAAACATATTAAATAATCCTAAAAAATATATTGAAAACATTTTTCATTGAAAAATTATAAAAGAATCTTGAAAAAATATTATATCTAATTTCTATTGATAATATATAAAAGAAACTTGAAAATATTTAGTAAAAACATTCATTCAAAAAATATAATGGAATCATTAACAACTTTTTGAAAAACAATTACTTAATAACATATTAAATAAGATTAAAATCATTATGAAAAAAAATTTCCCAGAAAATATTTAATGGAATAATCGAAAATATTTTGAAAATAATCTTCCATGATATCATATAAATGATTCAAAAAAACATCATCAATTTTTCTTTAAAAAAATATTAAGAAATTTTTAAATGATTTTGAAAACCATTTATATGAATATTATTTTTTATAAAAATATTTGAAAAAAATTATCCTTTCAAAAATGAAATGTAAACTTTTAGAAATGATAACTGTTATATATATACATGTCGTACAAGGTAAGCTGAACGTTTCTTTTGTAGGGTAGAAGGTTAAAAAATTCCTTGTTTGGATAGAGACTAGAATATTCCTTTAGAAACATAGGAAAAAGAATAAATGGAATGAAATTATTTTATATATTATATAAAAATAGTACAAAATATTTGATAAACCTTTTTATTATAAATTGATTTAAAGGAATACATATTTCCATCTGAATAGAGGGTAATATTAGGATTTCATAATAACAATTTCAGAACTATATTATTTAAAAAATAGTAGAAAATGGTACAAATTCATTAATATATAATTCATAATAATTATAAAATTAATTTTATAAATTATTTTGATAGATGGATTATAATATTTCAACACTGGAAGCATAATAAAAAACAATCTCACAATGAGATTAAGTTGTTTTTTTATAATCCAACAACTTGGTCACTTTGAACCATACTATCAATTTAAAAACATATAATTACTTAAAGCATTAAATATCAAGATAATTTTTTATACATAATATAATATTTCTCATTTGGTATATATAACTCATAGAAAAATATAGGTTCATAATATGAAATGTGTCTGAATGAAGGAACATTGAGACAAAATTATTTTTTCTATTTGGTATGTTTTGAAACATAAACCCTAAAAAATAAGGTAATAAAATGTATATGCAATTATCTATAAATATAATTATAATAATAATATGATTCATCCATGGGAATTATAAAACCCCCAGAAAAATTAATGGGTGGTGAAGAAAGTATATATCTCACAGAAATAAGAAGTGAGATGAAATTCCCTGACCTTATGTTTTAAATCTATTAAATATTATAAAAGATACTTGTAAAATAAATTTATCTGTGTTATATATATTTTAAAGAAGATTATTATAATAAATTATAACATATATGGTTTAATTATGACATTATATTACCCTAATGTAAATAATCTTATGTTAAATTTTCACTACATTTAATATTATCTTTTATCATCGCATGTGTCTTAGTTAGTTATATATATGGTTATAATAATTATTTTTTGAGTTTAAAGAATGTAACAAAGATATAAATATCATTTATATTTATCATTTTTGTATTTTAATAATCTAATGAATATATATCTATGAAATTGAATACACTGTTCATAGAGATGGTAGGTTGTATGTACACCTAAACGATGTTTCGGTTTAATTTTCCTTCTCAAAGGATGTAAATAAATGGAATATATAAATATAAATGTCTATATATAATTAATCATGTATAATTAATATATCATATATATAATATGTCTTCATTAATACCATCCAAAAAACATTCCATGTAGTCTGTGAAATAATCACATCCCTTTGGTGTAGTGGTAGTCCACACTTTCTCAAACGAAATTATCATTTTTATAAAAAATGTACAGTATAAATATATATGTATTAAACTGATTAATAATATTAAATAAATGATAAATATAATATATAACGTATATACATAATTTTTACATAATAATTTATAACATCGGAGGCGAAAATGGAAAAATGAATAATTATCATTTCATTATGTGATAATTCGCCCAACCTGTAAATAGTATATTCTTCACCGATTATATGGAAGTTTGTGTAATTTTAGGTATAAAATATATAATAAAACATCTCATAATATATAGAACAAAAGTTTTTCTATAAAATATTATAATAATATGTGTTTAAGGGGTGAAAAAATTAAATTAAATAAGTGAACATGAAGAAGAATGTTACCTCTTATTCAGGTAACTCATTTTGGTTTAATCCAAAGGGATTCCTGGGTTTTGTTTCTATCCAAGTAATGTATAATATTATTATGTGAGTTATGATTATTATCTATTTTTTGCTATCTTTATTTATCCAAAATATCTTGAGAATTGTGAGGAAGTGTTATGTGTGGAGGTCTTTTATAGTAGAAGAAGAGTGGCACTCTTGAAAATTTGTGGAAAAAAATTCCACCCACATTTTTACTAGGTCATTTTGGATCCTATAATGTAACAATTAGATCCAAATGATAGTAGGTTCGAAATAATTCAATTAAAATTTTCTTTTACACATTTCTAGGTCATTTGAGGCCTTATTATTAATATCTAGTCCCTTATTTTGCATAATTTTTCATTAATCGTTGTAATTAATTTCAATTACATTAAATATTATTTTTGTAAAAATGTAATTTAACCTATTTATAACTAATAAATAATTATTATTTCAAATATTTAATACATTTTTTCAAATTAGATTCATTTAATTTTAATAAATTAATTAAAATTTAATCCTTTAGTCGGGTCGACTTTGCTTTGTTTTAATATAAATTTATTTAATGGATTTATATGTATTTATATTCTGTTTAGAATTGAAATTAATTCTAATTACCAAAATCATGATTATTGAAAAATATATTATCTAATTATACTTTTAAATAAATATAAAATTTATTTTATAAATATTAAAAGTAATATTAAAATTAGTTTTGAATTAATATTTAGTATATTTATCCATTCATCCAAAAATGATGTTTCTTAGAAAAATACCATAAATTTACCCAAGATTAATATATATATTCAAAATTATAAAATAATTTTTATTTTTTCAAATTTAATTTCAAAATATGTCTAAAATTAATTTTATAAATTTTCAGATTAGGAAATTAAAATGAGTTCATTTAAGAAAATAGTATTTTTAAGAATATAAGGACTTGAGGAAAAATATTACATTCACTATAAAAATTTCATTCATATGAAATCATTGAAAATAATATTTTAAAATATTAATTACTATTCTTATAAGTATTCTTAATTTCTATCTAATAATTATCACTTTTAAATAAATTTGATAATAAAATGACATTTTATAGAAACTCAGTGTTGCGTGTAATGTAATACAAGTCGGCCCATCATGTAACATACTCCAAGAAGATGATCCTTGTCCAAAGAAAAAAAATTATAATGAGTTTAATGAATTATTGACATTTTTTGTGAATAACTCAGTCCTAACATTCTTATTTTATAAAATAAACAATTTCCAATGTTGTCTGAAAAGAATAATATAAAAAATATTAAACTGATTTTAAAAAATAATTCATAAAACCTATGGGTGTTATATTATACCCAACATTATAATTAATTTATCCCTATAAATTGATCTGAGTTATAAATTTTTTTAATATTATAATGTTTTATTCAATGATACACATATAATAAAAATTAATACTAAAACATCCCTTAATAGGGGAATAGTATAACCATAATTTTTTCCCAATGTAACATATAACTAGGATTCAACATACAAAAAATAAGATTAGATTGATGTTTAAACACATTGGGAAAGAGTAAATATATATAGGTTTTGATTGAGGTATTGAATTAGAATCAACAGAATGGTTAGAGAAAATATGAGGACCACAAAGTCATAAATCTTTGAAGATTTAAAAGGCCATTAGTTAAATAAATATTAATGTATTAGGAAATCATATTTTATTTTTTTTTATCATTATCCTATCATTTAGTAAATATATTAGTGAACAATAATAAATGGAAACATATATACTTGATATATTTCTAAAGAAATCATTCTTTGGTTGTGATTTTATCTATTATTATACATATACATTACATTGAGGAATATAACTACAAATATTATCATTAATGCCTGTAAAAATAAGATAAAACATTAGAAAATAATAAGTTCTATAAAATAATTAAATTTATAACTATTTTTGTATAGCTATTATTAAAATATTAATATGGTTTATACATTACTATCTTATAATAAATATTACCCCTATTGTTTCATCATAAATATTTCTTCATCAAAAATAATTATATAATAACCAGAACAGCATGATGGCCAATGCTGGGAATGAAACCCTTTTTATACTTATAACATGGGTTCAAGACTCATGGCATTGAAAGATTTATTAGTTTTCACCCAACATATGTGGTGTCTTTTTCTAAAACCACACTAATATAATTTCAACAATTTAAATGATATAAATCCTTGAAATAATGTTAATGACTAATAGCATTTTAAAAAAGGTTTTAAATACAATTTAAATATATAAATACTTCTTGTACATATTAACATAATCTTTTCATGAATGGTTATCCATACAACCCATCTAAATGATGTAAATATAAATCATTAGAAACAATGTCATGAAATCATCATAATATTTATCCCCTATATATCACAAAGTATCAATTGGTTTTCACATTCCAAACATTAGAATACCCTCATAGTAAAACATCTAAGAACATGTTATCAAACTCCATTACCATAATTCCTTTTGTAAAACATACAGGCTTCATTATTCTATAGATTTCAGGAAATATTCAATAAATACTAGATGTTCTAATCTGCTTCCATTTTACATGAACTACTTTTCAACAAGTCCTTAATTAGTTCCAAGGTAATTAGTACCATCGAATTTACTTATTCATATCCCAAATTTTATTATACAAAAAAAATATCATAACCTAATTACTATATAAGGGGTTATATTCCTTTAGATAAAATATCACCTTATTATTAAATAACATTTTGAGTTCGTCATAAACAGTCAACATAAACTTTTAAATCCTTTTAAAAAACATAAACTATGAAATCCTGGTTTATTTCACCCTTCATATTACATAATTCAGAAAAATACATAAAAAGTTCATTTATTCAACATTAACCATAATCCATAATAATAATACCTCATCATATTAATTAATTTTTTTTACATTAACATTTAATATGTAGTGTCATCATCATCATTAATATAGTCATTCATCATACCACCATGACGATTATCATTGGTATATTTCATCTTTGGACAATATTTATCATATTTACTATTTATTCCATAGAAAAAACACTTATCCATCAATGATTCCATAGGGAGCCCAGTATTCTCATCCATTTCACTATCCAAAGACTTAATGTTTTCTTTAATATCACTTTCTTTGTCTTTTTTTATATTCAAAAAATCATTTTCTTCCTCCATGACATTCAATTATATAATTCTCCCCACATTCTTGACATAAAGAATACATGGTCTCATTTCCTCAATGATATCAATTCCCCAAACTCTACGAAAACTCCTTCGATTTTTCCTTCGTGACTATGATAGTTGGATTGGGTACTCAATGTTAATAATTTTTAGGGAAAACCAATTTGAAATGATCACAATATCTTTAACTCTTGTGATCATCCCACATAACTTCTCATCAATAAATCGTTAATGTCAACACAGTTCCTTTTGATTCCCACCATTGAATAATACCAGAATCATAGTTTAATCATTACTTAAGATGGCATAAAACCATATAGTCATGAAAATATTTATTTATAGTATGTCTAAATTATCACAAATTCATTAATATTTAACTCCATATATTTATCATATGTTATTTATAGTAAATTTATATTCAAATCCTTCATTATGGATCTTGAAGGGTTTGTGAATTCTCAAATCATATCCCTAGATAGTGTCAAAATACATGTGTGGTAAGGAATATTTTCATGTAGCAGTTTACTAAGAGTTTGGAATGAATCCTCATGTAGAAGTTGTTACCCCTATGTGTATCTTTTCTAGAGGCATATCCACTTGTTATTCCAAAATGTTATGTATTTCTACGAATCCAAACACTCTATACTTTACCAATATTTCAGGGTTGTTTACTATAATTTTCCAAATCTGTGGAATTATCCTTAAAAATTTTTATAAGGACCACATTTTGTTTTTATTATTCCATCATCTTAATTTTATCTATGTGTTTTCTCTGATACATACTATAGTGACCCTATTTTTTATACATTATCAAAACATATATTTTTAGGAATTCTTATAACAATAAAAAATCAAATCCTAAAAGAACGTATCAGTCGAGTTCCTTTTTATACAAGGATACATAAAAAACGTACATATGTGAGATATAGTATCTCTACTATGTTCTTTATTAATATAACCATTCTTAGACACATCATACATAATTCAAATCTTCATAACCAGGGTAATCTAAACATAAAAATGGGTGATCTTGGATTCATAGTATAGGTAAACATGGAATACATGTAATCATTAAAATGGGCGTAATTGTATGAGAATGTGATCATAAAAATAGACGATCATACCCTACATAACATATGATCATAAACATGAATCATAGAATAATGTGTGGAAGTTCATGGGATCTGAATTAGAAGGAAATAAATAACATAAGATATAAAAGCATTACATAGGAAGAATACATGGAATTATTGAATAAACATTAGCATATGTTGTGGTTTACATATTTCTCAATTAATCACTTCCAAGGCCATCATAGTGGACAATGGCCTTTACTAAATCAGGTTCACACACTATTCCAGCTATGTCTTACCAAACTGAGTGTAACATCCCAGGTAAATAAAGAATAAAAAAATCTCATATTTATTAATATTTACGAATTAAATATTAATTTTACTTTAAAGGGGTTGTTATGTTCGATAGCAAACCCGATACGCAATAGAGAGTTTCTTTGAAATCATACGTTGCACACTAGTAATAAAATAATATTAGTTTAAATGGTAATTAAAAAGTAGTCGTTGTATTGGTGGGAATGAATAGATATAACTAAAATATGATTATATATGAATCTATATTTATCCAATAAAATATAAAGGCTTAAAATATGAAAAGAAGTCAATTTTTGGCATATATACTCTAACATTCCCAAAAGGTCAACTTATAACCTTTTGATGGCGAACTGTCTATAAATATAGTTTTTTTCACTCATGTACATTACATTGGGCCAAATAAAATTCATTTTTAGAATCGGGACAACAAAATTTACTTTATGTAAATTATTGGTATTTTTCTGATAAAGTTCATTTTTTAATGAATCGTGAAAAATGTTGTATTTTAATTCAAATGATCTTTTCAATCTAATTTATTTATATGATTATATTATATTTTGAATTGGTTTTAAAGTGAAATTAGAATATATTTTTAACATTTTATCCAATAGTGGTCATTGGATTTAATTTCACTTTGAAATTGGACTTAAACTAGTGTTAATCTTTTGATACTTATTGTTTCATAAAACACTCTATTTGTTTTGACAGTGGGAATTAATTATTAAATTTATTAATTCAACTTATATTTTTTGAATTTGTTAAAATAGACATCATTTATGAATTCAGAATATCAAATATATCTTAGGGTGAATTTTTGGTATTTTTCTGAAAGACTTCAATTTTGATGAATAGTGAAACCACTAAGTGGTACTTTAAAAACTGATATTTCGTTTAAATGAAATTTTACCACCTCTATGTTTTGAATTTCAAAAATCCAACATACATGGTTTACATTAAGAAGTAAAATGTGTTTCATTGGGATTAAAATAAGTTTTTGGTGAATAGTAACTTTTATGTTTTTAATCGCGATTAGAAGTAATTAGTTTAGTTTAAGGTAAAAGTAATATTTTAATAATATAAAATGGCCTAGACACATGTCCTACCATTATTGGATGTGTCATGGCCGACCAAGAAAATCCATGGGTCAACTTGGGGACCCCATGTAGCCACTTTGGTAGCAAAATGACATTACTATAATTTTATTTAAAGTTAAAATAAAAATGTCACAAACATGAGTTGTTTTACTAAAAAAAATTTAAATGGAGTTATACAAGTCATATTTTTTACTATAAATTTTCATTAGAAAGATAAAACGATTTCCTACATCATGATATTTTTTTATAATTTTTAGACATTATATAAATTAAATTATTTATGACACCATGATGATGCAGTGATTACCTCATTATTTAAGGATTTAAATAAAATGAAAATATAATGTAAAATCTAAGACCTCCACATGTAAAAAACTTATTGGATTGGTGGATTTTGAACTCTTATCACCTTATCCTATAAATATATAATTATGGGACCCTTTTAATACGAAAATCATTTTATAATAAAGTATCTTTTCTTAACATTCCAAGAGTTCCCCTCCTATCTTCTTATAAAAAGCCCCCAACTCTACCACCTTACCCACACTTCCAAAGACATTGGATCGGCCAACCCCTTCCCATTTTGTCTCTCCACATCCCTCTATTACTCATAGAAGCGTCACATTGGGCATAAGTCTTCCCAAGGAAGCCCTTGAGCTCAAATATAAGAGAGTTACCCGATTTTAAGGTAATGTCTTCACTTGTGTTCTTTTGTTTTATTTTGCTTCTCCATCCCCCTAAGATCTTTTTATTCACTTATTTTGTAACAACTCCAGTATATTCAATATACTAGGATGTTTTTATAACAATAATTCTAGCTACACTTATACACAACTACATATAATTGTTAGAGAACATAATGTTTCCGTGGATGGTGAATTTATACCTCACGAAATGATGAATGTTCAACACTCATATAACACCTTCAAAGGTGGCCATTAAGATGTCACTATATTTATATATGATATATAATATTTTTATGTTTTCCTTAAGCTCTTGTATTTTTTATTTATTTCATACATTTATGGTTTCCGTTATGGGTAAATGCGATATCTTTAGTTTAAGAAGTGCGGACTACCGCCCCCTCAAACTGATTTGATTCGCTAATTCCATATGTGGGATGTATAAAGGATGGATTTAAAGTTATTATATATGATGTTATACTGGAATTATAATATACCTTTATATAATTATTATTTATTTCCATTAAAGTATGAGATAGAAAATAAAGTAGCGTTCATGCATACGTACGACTTACCATCTCCATGAACGGTGCATTTCATTTCTTATCCCCAAATGCAATGTACTATTATATGTACATATATATAATGGATATATATGATGTATGTTACATCTAAATGATTAATATAATTCTAGAATTAAAATATACATATCTGTCATTTAGTTTTAATTCCATTAAAATGACATAGAAATGAAACTAGCGTTCATGCGTAAGTACGGCTTACCGTCTCCATGAAAGGTGCATTTCATTTCTTACCTATAAATGATTATGTAATATTATAAATACATTTATATTCTGGATATATATGATATATATGATATCCAATTCATGAATATCATTCTGGATATAATGAACCTTTGACCACACGAACAACATGTAATTGTAAGCAGTCCACTTTCGACTTAAGAACAAAATATCGACAAAACAAACATTATTAACTTAAATGATTACATAATTCTTATAACATGGAAATAATTTATATAAAAGGAATAGTAATCTTGAAAAAGGTTCTTAAGAAAGAAGAAATTAACACTAGTTTATTATTCAGGAGAGTAAAGAGCAATCGAGTCACGTCGGACACGAGGTAAGGGACTTCGTCTCAATCTCCTTTCATTGAGGCATATTTTGATTTATACGCAACATTATTTTATACGGTGTATAATCCCCTTTGACTTTTAATTTTATACAAAAGGAAACTTCTTCTACGGAGCGTTTTACTAAACGACAAAAAATAATGTTTCTTTTAACGTACGTGGTGACAACTACCTTTTCCTTGGCTGCGAGTATTATTTGGTCTTTGGCTTCCTCAACAAGCCGTAATGTTTTTAAAATGAAATAAATAGCATATACTCTTTTATGTATTTTGGTATTGAAAATGGTTTTTATAATGGATTTGTTATGTCAATATATTAAAGTGAGATATTGTGAAAAAAGTGTAGAAATGTTTTCTTTCCATTATATTGTTTTATGTCTTATGATTTTATAATGGTACTTGGACATTTGACAGGTGGTTACGTGATAAACCATATGACGGGTGGTGCCGTGAATACCAGGACGAGTGGTTATGTTATAACCTCTAATGCATTGGGTATGGAAGTCGCCTATATGGCTATTCCATTAATTGATATGTGTGGAAGTCGACCGTATGGTTATTCCATTTATGTATGTTTATGTCCCATGATACCTTTATATGTTATGTGATCTTTATATCGGTTTTATGGTAACATTTTGGTTACAAAAGGGTAAGTAATGATCTTTTATTTAGTGAATAGTTTTTACTACTTCATAACGGTGAAAATTATTACTTTGACAAAGTATACATGGTTTACTTGTTGTTTTGAAAAAATAACAGTTTTCATTCATTGTGTATCCCTTACTGAGCCTTTTATGCTCACCCCAAGTTTTTTTGAAATGTTTTTCACAAGACTTAATGTGGAATAGGGTGAACGATGAGATCAATGGAAAGTCATGCTATCTAAAACATGGAACTAGACATGTTTCTTTTTAAGAGTTTTTATTTTATGGAAACTTAGTAGAAGTGTCTAATTTGTAATCTTTTGAGATGTAATAGTTATGTCCTAATTCTCTAAAACTATAAACCTGAAAAGATCATCAATGTGAATTATTCATTTAATTTAATATTAAGTAAGTTTTAAGGCTGGGGCCTCATAGTTGGTATCAGAGGTTGGTTTAGATAAATTTAAGAGTTAGAATTCTATGAAATGATTATCCAAAAATATTTTTTTTTGAAATGATATAGAATTTAATGATTACCGTGTTGCTTCTCCTGGGATATTTCTGTGATAAGACTGGTTTTTCATAGAGGAAACAGAACAGATTTTCTGGGAAGGAATACAGAGGGAAATGACCTTTCAAATCAGTATCCTGAGATGGTTAGAATCATAACTAAACAGTTTGTTGCAGTAATGGCTCAGTTGACTCAGGTGAAAAATGTTGGTTGTGTTTATTGATGATATTTTTGTGTTTTCTAAAAGTAAAGAGGAACATGAAAGTCATTTAAGTGTTATCTTACAAACCTTAAAAAAAGAAACTACATGGAAAAGTAATCAAGTTTGGGTTTTGGTTACAACATATTTCTTTCCTTGGTCACATTGTTTCAAAAAAATGGCATAACTATTGATCCTTCTAAAACAAAAGTTGTTGAAGAACGGCCAAGACCCACAAATGTAACCGAGATCTGTAGTTTTCTTGGTTTTGCAGGTTACTACCGAAGGTTTGTTGAAAATTTTCATGGTTATCTAGTCCAATGACTAAGCTAACTCGGCAGGGTGTTAATTTTATCTGGACAAAATAATGTGATGATTGTTTTCAGGATTTGTATAGAAGATTCGTGAATGCTCCAGTTTTGGCACTTCCTTCCATGAATGGTGAGTTTGTTATATATAGTGATTCTTCGTTGAAAGGACTTGGATGTGTCCTTATGCAGAATGATAAGGTAATTGATTATGCTTCACATCATTTGAAAACTCATGAGGTAAATTACCATATACATGATTTGGAATTATCTACTGTTGTTTTTGCTCTAAAAATTTGGAGGCATCATTTGTATGGAGTAAAGTAAAAAATATACACCGATCATAAAAGTTTAAAGAATATATTCACTTAGGAAGAATTGAACATGAGAAAGAGGAGATGGCTATAATTAATCAAGGATTATTATTATATAATTCATTACCATCCAGGAAAAGAAAATAAAGTGGATGATTCTTTGAGTCGAAAAAGTGATGCTTCATTAACAATGATGCATTTGGAATGTGATCCTTTGGTTAAGGATTTGATGAACATTGGCATAGAAGTTTTTGTTTTAGGATGATCTTCTATTTTGTTTCAGGTATTAGTGAAATATCTTCTATCAGATAGATTCAAGCAAGAACAGAAGCATGACAGTGAGTTGCCGAAAAAGGTAGAGCTGGTTCAGAAGGGTAAGTTGCCTGAATACAACATTGATAATGATTGTGTTTTGAGTTTTGGGAAGATATTGTGTGTGCCTTGTGATTCACAGTTGAATAGAGAGTTATTATGTGAAGCTCATAGTTCTTCGTTTTCAGTTCATCCAGTATGTACTAAGATGTATAGAGATCTTTGGGAGTATTACTGGTTGGACGGAATGAAAAGGGATATTTCTGATTTTACTATGAAGTGTTTGACTTGTCAGCAGGTTAATGTAGAGCGACAGATACCGAAAGGGATGCTTTAACCTTTACCGGTTCCAGAGTGGAAATGGGAAAATGTATCCATGAACCTTGTTGTGGGATTACCGAGGACATCTCGAGGTAATAATGCAATCTGGGTTATTGTAGATCGCTTGACTAAATCTGCTCCTTTCCTTCCTATTCGAGATACATTCTCACTAGATAAACATTCTCGATTGTATCTTAAAGTGATAGTCAGGTTGCATGGATTTCCCCTCTCCATTGTATCTGATCGTGATCCTAGGTTTACTTCTAACTTTTGGAAATGCCTTCAGAAGTATTTGGGTACTGAATTAAATTTTAGTACAGCTTTTCATCCGCAATCAGATGGGCATTCAGACCAAACAATTCAGACTTTGGAGGATATGATATGTTCTTATTCAATGGATTATCAGGGAAGTTGGCACCAACATCTTTATTTGGTAGAGTTTTCTTATAATAAAACTTTTCATTCCAGTATACAGATGGAACCATTTGAGGCATTATATGGGTAGCGGTGTCGAACTCCAGCTTTTTGGGATGAAGTGGGTAAAAGGAAGGTAATGGGACCAGAATTGGTAGAAGATATGGCAGAAAAAGTTCATTTGATTCAGAAACACATGAGAACAGCTCAGAGCAGGCAGAAGTGTTATGCAGATAACCGGAGAAGGATCTATCTTTTGAGGTAGGTGATCATGTTTTTCTCAATGTTTTACCATGGAAAAGTGTGATGCGATTTGGTAAGAAAGTAAAGCTGCGTCCAAGGTTCACTGGACCATATGAAATTCTGGTGAAAGTTAGATTAGTTGCTTATCGAGTGGATTTACCTCCGATTTTATCTCAGGTACACAATGTTTTTCATGTTTCGATGTTGAGAAAGTAAATGCCAGATCCCTCTGATGTTTTGAGCCCAGAGGTAGTTCAGTTGGAAGAGAATCTTTCTTATGAAGAACAACCAGTCCAGATTCTTGAACGAAGAGAGAAAGTGTTGCGAAATAAGGTAATTCACCAGGTAAAGGTTTTGTGAAAAAACTATATGGTTGAAGCGGCAACGTGGGATTCTGAAAATGATATAAGGGATAAATACCCCCACTTATTTTGATAAGTGAATAAAATTATGAGGACGCAATTCCCAAAAGGGGGGAAGGATGTAATATCACAGGTAAATAAAGAATAAAACATTTTTTTATTTATTAATACTAACGAATTAAATATTAACTTTACTTTAAAGGGGTTTCTATGTTCGATAGAGTACCTGATACGCAACAAAGAGTTTTTTGAAATCTAACGCTGCACACTAGTAATAAAATAATATTATTTTAAATGGTAGTTAACACGTAGTCTTTGTATTAGAGGGAATGAATAGAAATAACTAAAATATTATTATATATGTTTCTACATTTATCCAATAAAAGATAAACGCTTAAAATATGAAAAGAATTCAATTTTAGGCATATATACTCTAAGATTCCCAAAAGGTCGACTTATAAACATTCGATGGCGAACCGTATATAAATATATTTTTGGTCACTCTTATATATTATATTGGACCAAATATAATTCTTCATTATAATCATGACATCTAAATTTACTTTCTGTAAATTTATGGTATTTTTCCGATAAATTTCATTTTTTTAATGAATAGTGAAAAATGTTGTATTTTTTTTCAAAACCTCTTTTTAATCAAATTTATTTATATGATTAGATTATCTTTTGAATTGGTTTTAAAGTTAAATTATAATATATTTTTTACCATTTAATTTAATAGTGGTCATTGTAATTAATTTCACTTTGAAATTGGACTTAAACTAGTGTCAATCTTTTGATACTTATTGTTTCATAAAAACATGCTATTTGTTTTGACATCGGGGAATATTATTAAATTAATTAATAAAAATTATATATTTTGAATTTGGTAAAATAGATATCATTTTTCAATTTGGAATATCAAATATAACTTAGGGTGATTTTTTGGTATTTTTCTGAAAAACATCAATTTTTGATGAATAGTGAAACCACTAAGTGGTACCTTAAAATCTGATTTTTCGTTTAAATTAAATTTTACCACCTCTATGATTTGAATATCAAAAATCCTAAATACATGGTTTTCATTAATAAGTATAATGTGGTTAATTGGGATTAAAATAATTTTTTGGTGAATAGTATCTTTTATAATTTTAATCTTGATTAGAGGTAATTAGTGTAGTTTAAGGTAAAAGTAATGTTTTAAAAATATTAAATGACCTATACACATGTCCTACCATTATTGGATGTGTCGTGGACGACCAAGAAAATCCATGGGTCAACTTGGGGACCCCATTGAGCCACTTCAGTAAGAAAATAACATTAATATCTTTTTATTTAAAGTTAAAATAATAATGTCACAAACATGAGTTGTTTAACTAAAACAATTTTTAAATGGGGTAATACATGTCATATTTTTGACTATAAATATTCATTAGAAATATAAAATGATTTCCTACATCATTATATTTGTTTTATAATTTTTATAAATTAAATAAATTAAATTATTTATGACACCATGTTGATGTAGTGATTACCTCATTATTTAACGATTTAAATAAAATGAAAAGATAATGTAAAATCTTAGACCTACACATGTCAAAAACATGTTGGATGGGTGGATTTAGAACTCTTATCACCTTTTAATCTAAATATATAATTGTGGGACCCTTTTTATCCGAAAATAATTTTATAATAAAATATATTTTTTTAACTTTCCAAGAGTGCCCCTCCTCTCCTCTTATAAAAGGCCCCCACCTCTACCACCTTACCCACACTTCCAAAGCCTTTTTCTCGGGAAAACCCTTCCCATTTTGTCTCTGCACATCCCTCTATTACTCATAGAAGCCTCAATCTGGGCAGAAGTCTTCCCGTGGAAGCCTTTGAGCTCAAATCTAAGAGAGTTACATGATTTTAAGGTAATGTCTTCACTTGTGTTCTTTTTTTTTATTTTTCTTCTCCAACCCCCTAAGCTCTTTTTATGAATTTATTTTTTAACAAGTCCAGTATATTCAATATACTAGGATGTTGGTATTAGAATAATTCTAGATACACTTACACACAACTACATCTTATGGTTAGAGAACATACTGTTTCTGTGGATGGTGAATTTCTACCTCACGAAATGATGATTGTTCAACACTCATATAACACCTTCAAAGGTTTCCATTAAGATGTCACTATATTTCTATATGAAATATAATATTTTTATGTTTTCCTTGAGCTTATGTATTTTTCATTTATGTCATACCTTTATGGTTTCCATTCTGGATAAACACGATATCTTCATTTTAGGATGTGTGGACTACCGCCCCCTCAAAGTGATTTGATTTGTTAATGCCATATGTGGGACGTATAAAGGATGGATTTAAATTTATTATATATGATTTTATACTAGAATTATAATATACCTTTATATTATTATTATTATTTATTTCGCATAAAGTATGAGATAGAAATGAAAGTAGCGTTCATGCGTACGTACGGCTTACCGTCTCCATGAACGGTGCATTTCATTTCTTATCCCCAAATGTAATGTAATTTTATAAGTACATATATATAATGGATATATATGATGTATGTTACATATAAATTATTAATATAATTCTATAATTAAAATATAAATATCTCTCATTTAGTTTGAATTCCATTAATATGACATAGAAATGAAAGTAGCGTTCATGCGTACGTACGGGTTACCGTCTCCTTGAAATGTGCATTTCATTTCATACCTCTAAATGATTATGTAATATTATAAATACATGTATATTCTGGATATATATGATATATATGATATCCAAATCATGAATATCATTATGGAAATAATGAACCTTTGACCACACGAACAACATGTAATTTTAAGAAGTCCACTTTAAACTTAAGAACCAAATATAGACAAAACAAACATTATTAACTTAAATGATTACATAATGCTTATAAAATGGAAATAATTGATATAAAAGGAATACTAATCTTGGAAAAGGTTCTTAAGCAAGTAGAAATTAACAGTAGTTTATTATTCAGGAGATTAAAGAGAAATCGACTCACATCGTACATGAGGTATGGGAATTCGTCTCAATCTCCTTTCATTGAGGCATATTTTGTTTTATACACAACATTATTTTATACGGTGTATAAAACCCTTTGTCTTATAATTTTATACAAAATGAATCTTTTTCTATAGAGAGTTTTACTAAATGAAAAAAAGTAATGTATCTTTTAACGTACGCGGTGACAACGACCTTTTCTGTCGCCGTGAGTATTATTTGGTCTTTGGATTCCTCAACAAGCCGTAATGTTTTTATAATGAAATAAATACCATATACTCTTTTATGTATTTTGGTATTGAAAATGGTTTTTGTAATGGATTTTTTATGTCAAAATATATTTAAGTGATATATTGGGATCAATGTGTGGAAATTTTTTCTTTCCATTATATTGGATTATGCCTTATGATTTTATAATGGTACATGGACAATTGAGAAGTGGAAACGTGATAAACCATATGACAGGTGGTGCTGTGAATACTAGGACGGGTGGTTACGTTATAACCTCCAATGCATTGGGTATGGAAGTTGGCCGTATGGATATTCCATTAAGTGATATGTGTGGAAGTCGACAGTATGGTTATTCCATTTATGTATGTTTATGTACCAAGTTACCTTTATATGTTATGTGATCATTAAATGGGTATTATGGTAACCTTTTGGTTACAAAAGGGTAGGTAATGATCTTTTATTCAGTGAAGAGTTTTTACTACTTCATAAAGGTGAAAATTATTACATTGATAAAGTATACATGGTTTACTTGTTGTTTTGAAAAACTAACAGTTTTCATTCATTATGTATCCCTTACTGAGCTTTTTATGCTCACCCCAAGTTTTTTTGAAATGTTTTTCACAGGAAATAATGTGGAATAGGGTCAAGGATGGGATCAAGGGAACGTCATGCTATCTAAAACATAGAACTAGACATGTTTCTTTTTAAGAGTTTTTATTTTATGGAAATTTAGTAGAAGTGTCTACTTTGTAATCTTTTGAGATGTAATAGTTATGTCCTAATTCTCTAAAACTCTAAACTTGAAAATATCCTCAATGTAAATTATTCATTTAATTAAATTTTAAGTAATTTTTAAGGCTGGGGCCTTATATTGAGTTCCCTCATTGTTCAAGCATTGTAATATATAGCTGCATTTATTTCTCATCGCATCCCCCTTAAACTAAACCGAGTTCATTTCTCATTCCATACATGTCTATCTCATGAGAAATAAATATTTACCCAATGAATTGGAGGGGTACCTTGTTATCATCCATCTCATTATTAAATCATATATACTAGTGTCGAAAATTCATAAACAATCTTATCATAACAGTTGAAATGAAATGGGAATCATAAAAATTTAATCATATATTATCCAATTGATAAAATACAGGTTACATAATCATTCATCAATGAATAAACTATGAATATAAGTAGGCTAAAAAAGAATATAACCTATAGAAAATAAATATTTTTCATAAGAACCATTCCATATAAACATAAACCCTTCTAGAAGTAATAAAATTTCTACCATTGGATAATTTACTATAATGGCATGAGTAACTTCAATTGATTTCTTATTATATGTAAAATAACATGGGAATATATTTAGAATACATTTCATGAAGAAAAATATCCATTCATCATTGAAAAATATATATGAATAACATTAAATCATTTTGAAATCCATTTTATTGAAAATAAACATGAACTATTATAAATAAATATTGGAAAACATTTTAAATAATTTTTCATTGAAAATATATAAAGAGTTCTTGAAAAATGTATTGAAACACATTTTTTTGAAAACATATAAATAGAGCATGAAAACATTCTGAAATATATTTCATTTAAAACACATTACAGACATATAAATATTTTTTCATATCATTTTGAAAAAAATTTCCTTAAAAACATACAAAATATGCTTGAATTTTTTTTTTAAAAAAACTTATCCTCATAGACATATATAATATTTTTGAGAATATTTTTTAAATAATAATCCATGAAAACATATAAAAATATTGAAAAAAATTTATAATAATTTTCCATAAAAATATATTAAGGAATATATGATGTTATTTTTATTAAAAATTCGTTGAAAATTTATAAAACAATCACCAAAACAAATTGAAAATATTTTTTTGAAAAAATTATAAAAGATTAATTGAAAATAATTTGAAATAAACATTCAATGAAAATAATAAAGGAATATAAAAACCCTTCTAAAATTCAGTTTTCTAGAAATAAAATCAAAATTATGATTGAATAATGAAAAAAAATTGAAAACCATTTCTTTGAAAATTATTTTTTAAAAAAAATTTATTTAAAAAATCCCTTTTAATATTGCAAAGTAAGGTTCACATAAATGAAAGTAGGTAAATATTTACATGTAGTATGAAGAAATAAGAACATTATTCTTACATGATAGAGTGATATTAAAATTCTATGTCAAGAAAATGACATTAAGATTCCTTTGGAAATGTTGGTAAAATACAAAAAATGGAAAAAAAATATTCTAAATATGACATGATAATATAAAAATATTCTTGGAATCCCTTTCTATAACTCTTGTTTTTGAAGGAATACAGATATCTGACCGAATTGTGGATAAATTCATGCTTTCTAGAAAACACATTGTTAACTAAATTATATTACAGACAGTATGAAAATGCTACATATACATGAATATATCTTAATAAAAACATTATAAGAAATTACATGAATATTTTTGAGAAATATATATATTTTTTAAATAAATGAAGCATAATCATAAAAAATCTCTAAAAGAGAAGATATTGTTTCAATAAACTCTTACCACTCAGTAAATATGATCCAAAAAAACCATTTAAGAAAATGAAATAACAATAATTTTAAAATAAATTGAATAGAATTAGATTCATGATATTGAATTTCAATGGTGGTATGTACACCTAATGGAATAATAAAGGTTCATATCATGGAATGTGTCTCAAAGAATGAAAATTGAGACAAAATTACTTAACCAATTTTGTATCTTTTGAACCATAAACCCCATGAAATAAATATCATGATATGGATATTTAAATTACCATAAATATGAGTATTGTAATCATATAATTATTCTAATTTTGGTATACACACCACAAAAAATGAATTGGTGGTGAATAAACCATGTATCTCACAGAAATAAGAAGTGATATGAAATACCCATACATTATGTCTTGACTATCTTCATACTCATACAAGATTCACATATAATAAATAAATGTTTAGTATATATATTTTATTAAATAATATTCTTATATCTAATACCATAAGTGGTTTTATTGTTATCTTATATGACCCTCTTGTAATCCCTCCTATATTAAGGTTTCACTCTAGGTATCATTATCATTGTTCATTGAATATGTCTTAATATTTTATATATTTCATCCTTATATTTATATAATTATTTTCCCAAATGTACACCCTTGTTTAAAAATTATTTAATTTTAGTATATGTTTATTATAATATTTGTAACACCCCAAGCTTCCACGGTACGTTTCCCATTGAATAATGCAATAGCTTGCACTATACGCAACTTCAAGATTCTAACACACTCTGACCAACCAAATAGCTATTATGAACTGTAATACCCACATTTTTAAATTTTTTAAATTTTAATTTTCACAATGGACTTTATTATTGAATTCGTAATATTGGAATTATCTTAGGGTGAATTTTTAGTATTTTCCTGAAAACGTTCAATTTTTAATGAATAATTAAAAACAAGAAGTTATTGGTTAAAACTGAATTATTATTTAAATAATTATTTATTTTATTTATATTTATTTTAGAAATAATTAGATACATAATATGTATATATGTTCAATGTAATTCATTGAGTAATTTTATAATAAGTTTTGATATATAAAAGTTTTATTGATCTTTTTACCATCTTTTACCCACCTCCTAAGAGCATTTGCACATTTGCATAAAGCATAATTTTACCACATATATGAGTTGAATATCAAAAATAAAAGACACACAATTAACTATATTAAGTAAAATATGGTCTAATAAGTTGAAAAGAATTTTTGGTCAATAGTAACTCTTGACTTCAATTTACCAGGGTAAAAATTAAATAGATTAATTAAGGGTAAAAATAATAACATAATTACCTTGAAAAATCCCTAATTATATAGGATAAGTATAATTAGATGCAAAAAAACCATATGAAGAAAATGTGGTCTTCTTTGGACAACTTGGATTAGATTAGGCTATTTATTATTATTTTATTTAAAGAATAGTTAAAAGAGTTAAATTCAATGTTTAATAACAAATCCATTATTAATATAGTGTTATACAAAAGATAAATTTGACAGAAAATATTCATTATAAATATTAAATTATTCTTAAATAAAGTTATTTTGATTATAATTTTTACACATTAAATAATTTAATTTATTTATGAGGCAATGATGATGCAGTAATTACCTTATTAATGGATTTATAAAATAATGGATATTATAAATATCCAAATAAATTTAATTTGTGAATTTTGATGAATTAAACTAATTTTCTAGGTTAAAATGACATGTATGGGATGATGAAATAATTTGTGTTTGAAGTAATCATGTTGTTATTATTTTCACCAAAACAAAAAACTATATAGTGTCAAAATGGACATAATTGAGTTTATAAAACAAATACTATATTATTAATTTATATAATATTATTAAATTATAAGGTTTGTCAAAATGACTTAGATAAGGTTATATAGATTAATAATGATCGACTTGGGGTATGTTTGTCTTGTTAACGTATGTTTATTAACCATATAATATAAAAATACAAAGAGAGATGTTAAATGTCCAACTATTTAACTAAGAGTTAAATCGAAATGATAAAGTTAATATGGTGACCTAAACCTATCTAAATCATATTGGATTAGATATTTTCGACCCATTCCCACATTATGCTCGAAAAATTAATTTTGGAGCCATTATAAACCTAAAATGATTTTATTATAAGATAACATTTCAAGCTTTCCCTATTGTGACCCTCACCTCCCTTTCAAAAGGGCACATCCCCTTCTCTTAATTTCACTCCTATGAAGAAATTTGGATCAGCCAAACGCTGCCCAAATATCCTCCCAACATTCCTCCCTTCATCTTAGAGGCCTTCCTTTGGTTAGAAATCCTGCCTATGTGGACCTTTTGATCAAATCCAAAGGAATAACCTAAAGAAGTGGTAAATATTTATTCACCTCTTTCAAGTGCATTTCATCACCCACTTCCCCTTTTTTTGTTTTCATTCTAAAATAATAACTCCATTATCTTATATATAATGTTATTTTATTACAAAAATAGTTCAACCATATTCATTATTCTATCCATCATATGAAGGACAAAGTCATCCTTCTTGCGTATGTAATGCTTACTGCCTCCACGTCGTGGTGTAGTTTGTTATTCAAACACATTATAATTTGGATGGGTATAATAATTAGTATAATTGAATTAAATATTAAATATTACATGTTAATGATTTTTTATATAGGATATACCATCCTATTACGTACGATTTCACCATCAATATAATGATATAGTCGCTCGTGCGTACGTATTGATTACCGTCTCCACGAATGCGATGAGATATATTCCCCTTCGTAATCATTCAAAAATAATTTTAATTTTATAATTAAAAATAATTTTTAGGAATATAATATAATTCTATATATTAATCAAATACATAATATCAATAAAAAACATAGCTTACAAAACCAAGCATATAAAGGAAAATGAATCATTTAACACCCGAATCGATGATACTACTGAAATATTATTAACAAATCAACATTAAAGGATCATATATGATATAATATTCATCTATATCTTTATTTTATAATTTAATAACAATTTTTTAACTATTATACATTTGGTTAACATACCATTGACTAAGGTAAATTTAATGATAAGGGTTAATATCCCAATATCTTTATTATTTGATGTTGTTTTTACGTAAGTATATAATGGGGCCTCTTTTTTCATCCACATATGTGTTTTCTTAAAAATGTATTTTAATTTGTTTTTAATATTTACTATAGAATGGGTTAATGTCATTGATATCCTTATTTGACCTTATATGCTTGGAAATTAATCATTCCGTCATTTTCCAAACATGGTATATTATGACCTTTTCGACATAATTAAGGTATGAATGTCTTTTTTTAACATATACAGCTGGTGCATCTATTTTTCACAGTTATAACATCCTAAAATATTCCCATAAAATATTATAAGAATATTTCCAAATATAAATGGTTTCTATTATAATTATGTGGCTATTAAATAATTACAAAATATAAAGAGTTATTTCTATAAAATTGTTTTGATTTCATCTATGTCAACATCATTTGATAAATTTTACACTTGTTTTATGTTTATTTGTTATGATACAAATATCCCATATTTTATATAAGGTGTTGGTATATGTTTGAATGTGGATGAGTTATTTTTATACCATTCATGGTTTATGGTTAAAGTATTGACATTTCGTATGGTAGTTTTAATATGAATGTTTATGTTATGTTTCAACCTTCTCATATGAGAAATGTATTGGACTTATTATGTGACTGGTGGAGCCCGCTATAGCTCCTCAGTGCATAATTAGTTCTCATGATAAAATTAGAAGTGGAATTGGATGAGGTATTTCCCAATTTGATATATGGTTTTGGATGAGTCCTAAATCATTTATAAACGTCTTGGATGGGGCCTTGACAAGATGTTTCAGAAAGTTGGATATTATAAATAACCACATTATGAAAATAATAATGATGGTTCTTGTGATTATTCGACTAGTATAGTACTCATGAATATGTTTTATTGTGGAATTATTTACTCATCTCATATTCCTTACATAAAGTGTTCATTATTATTATTGTTAAAGTCATGTGTTTTTTATTATTTATCTTGCTTAATGTTTATGTTATCTTCTACTGTATTGATTACCCTTACTGAGCATTTTAGCATACCCCTTTTTTATGATTCATTTTCCTAATATATAAAGAAGTTATTTATGAGTGAATTTTAGGCATAATCTAGGAGATTTGGATGTTTATAATGGAACAAATTAGTGTTTTATTTATTTTCATGTTCTAATGTTGAACTTTTAAATATATATTGTTTCCAATAATAGTAAACAGATCAATCTATCGAGACATGATTTCTTGTATCATTCCAATATTTTGTAATAATGCAATGACTCTCGAAATCTAGGGTGAGGAAATTACAGTTGGTATTAGAGGATTTTTAGTACAAACCTTGTAAACTAGATTTAAAAAAACTCTCATCAGTGCACATTACCTTTAGATAGACATTTCGAATTAATATATAAGAACTTCCTTGAATTTGGTACAGTAGATATTTTGTTATATTTCTAAGCAATACATCCGTATCTGGATACATGCATGTAGAGGCGGCTCTGGCACATATGTATGTAGGGGTAGATCCTGAAAACAATACTTTGAGCAAGACTCGAACGGTAACTGGTGCATGACAACGGGCCAGGATGCACTCTTGGTTACGACACTCCCGGTGATATGCATTGGATAATTCTCATTTTCTTTAAAACCATTATGAAGGATTTATGAGTATATACACTCTCAATGAAATACTTTTTTTGGATTATGTATTATATCTATAAATTGTTCAACTTATGTTATGTGTTTTACAAGTTCCTAATTATGTATAGTTGTTCATAAACTAATATATTGTGTGCCATTGTTTTGAAATGGTTTCTAGTGTAAGGAATGAAAACCTTATCAATGCACATAATCCATGTAAGGATCCTCCTCCTAGTTAAGATAATTAATGCGGATCTAGTGATGCAATTGGGGTTGATTTGCTTAGTACCATACTGGGACAACTCACACAGGTTAGGAATAATAGCCATACTCATATAGAGAAACCTGATCCACAATATGGAGGATCAATTTTAGATCACTTCATGAGGCATCAAACACCAACACTCAATGGGTTTACAAATCCATTTGTATCTAAACAATGGATAAGTTCCTTAGAGAAAATATTTCATACTATGGGGATTAATGAAAGGGAAAAGGTTTTCATGGAAGTTTATTGACTCACTGGAGATACAGATCAATGGTGGTCATTAATTCAACAAAAAAAGGGGGATTAATAAATATCATGTATGGAATAGAGGTAGTTTAAATAGATTTCGTTAGAAGAATAATTTCCATATGACCATCGAGCTGATAAGGAATGAAAATTTCTGATTCTGAGACAAAAGGAGGATGAGAATGTCACAAAGTATGAAACTAGCATTACAAGGTTACCAAAGCATGCTGAAAAATATATACGTAACCCATGAATGAAGACTGGTCATTTCTTTAATGGTTTTTTACCATTTCATCATTGAGCAATAGTCTTATAGTCCTTCTCATGGTATGGAGATATTGTCTCTTGTGCTATCAAGATAGAAAAAAATTATCTAAGACTTATGACTTTAAAGAAATTCAATAAAAGAAATGATCTGGTCAATACTCTGGGAAAGGAAATAAGGAAACATGGAAGAAGGGAAGAGTTGAATTTCCACCCAGTGATAATTGTGGAAGGATGCACCCTAGTTCCTGTCTAGAAGGAAAAGGAGTATGCTAAAAATGTGTATATAAAGTCTATCTTCCTAGTGATTGTAATGGGAAGAAATTAGCTACTAATGTTCAATGTTATAATTGTAGGGATATGGGACATTATGAAAATGAATTTACTATGTGTTAGAGAAACATACCTCCGAAAAGGCCAAGGGATCAAGGGAAAGCTTATGAAATCACTACTACCGTGGTTCATGCTCAAGAAGATGTGGTGGATGGTAACTTAATGATTTCATTGAGTTTATCCAATGATTTAATTTATTTTGGACCATCATATTGTTTAATAACCTCTTAGTTTCCTACTAAAATTAGATATTTCCAATTTTATTTAACAGGGGATTTTTTAGTCAAAACATCTAGAGGATGTATAATTGCAACAATGTTTTGTGAATCAGGCCCATTCAGGCATATAAACGATATTTTTCGGGTTATTTAATCGTCATACCCATGATTGAGTTTGATATAATCCTTAGTATGGATTGGCATTCATACAATTACGCGAAAATTTATTGTAAGAAGAAGGATGTTACAATACTCGATGATGATAAGGATTACCATAACTTATGTGTAGAAATGTCACCATTTGATTCTTATCTATATCCACACCCAATAGAACTACTAAATTCAATAATTTGGGTATATGAGATGAAATAATTATGGGTATGTAAAGCAATGTTCGAATATGGGATATACCAATTGTGTAAGACTATTTTGATGTGTTTCTAGATGATTTACATGGACATCCCCCATAATAAAAAATCGAGTTGTTCATTGATTTAATTCATGTTTCATGGCCCATATTGAAGACCGCTTATAGAATGGACACTATAAATTCATGTAACTAAATAAAAAACTAGATGAATTCAGTAATATGGGACTTATTCACCCGAGTGTTTCACCATGGAGATCCCCAATCAATTTTGTTATGAAAAAAGAAGGATCTATGAGGTTGTGCATTGAATACATGGAGAGAAAATATATAATAATAAAGAAAATGAATCCCCTACCTCACATTTATGATTTATTCGACCAAATTCATGGAGCTCAATATTTTTAAAAGATTGAACATCGATCTGGAGATCATCAGTTGTGTGTGAAGAAAGAAGATATTCCAAAAACAGCATTTTGAATCAGGTAAGAGCATTAATAGTTTACAGTAATGAATTTTGGATTGACTGATGCACCCTTTATCTTCATGGATATAATGACTAATTTTTTCAAGGAATTTCATGATGAATTTGTAGCGGTATTTATTAATGATATGTTTGTATACTTTAAAATCCATTATGATCTTGAAAATCATTTCCGCATAATTCTAAAGACACATTGAAGAAATTATTTATATGGTATGTTTAGAAAGTGTGAATTCAGGCTTTAAGATATTGCATTTCATGGTCATATTTTCTCTAAGGGTAGATTATCAGTTGATCCTTTAAAGACAAAGGCAATCCAAGAATGTAAATCACTGATGAATATAACTTATGTATGTAGTTTTATTAGTTTAGTAGGTTATTATCGATGTTTCAGCCAAAATATTTCCCGGTTGGCTAACCCATTAACCAAGCTCCCCCATAATGGGGTTAAAATTTTTTTGGACAAAAGAGTGTGAAGAATGTTTGGAAGAACTTCAAATAAGATTAGTCAACGCCCCTATCATGACTCTACCTTCAAGAAATGATGGGTTTGTTCTTATAGTCATGCTTCAAAGAAAGGACATGGTTCTGTCCTGATGAAAAATGATAGAGTTTTTTCCTATGCGTCATGACAGCTAAAAATTCATGAGTAAAACTATCCCACTCAGAATCTTGAGTTAGCAGCTGTAATATTCGCTGGGAAGATATGAAGACAGTATCTCTATGGGAAAAATTGTGATATTTATTCTCATCACAAGAGTTTGAAGTATATTTTACCACAAAAATAACTAAACCTGAGGAAAAATTGATGTATTAAACTACTCAAGGATTATGATTGGACAATACACTACAACCCCGGGAATGAAAATAAAGTGGCAGATGCTTTGATCAGAAAGGATCATGGATTTTTTAACAAAATGAGAGTTTAAAGGGATCCAATTTTCATGGATGTAGTATAAATGGAAAGGGGAATAACCATTGAAGGTGAAACCTCAATACATTTTCAAATGGTTGTCAAACCATCATTACTTGAAATGATAAAAAATTATCAAACAGATGATGAGGAGTTTCAAAAGAAGATTAATGCTCTAAATTATGGGCGATTCAGTGACATCCTATATGAAAAGGGAATTTTTAAATTTTGGAAGAGACTTTGAGTTCTTGATATACCTGATCTAAAAAGGGAATTGATCGATGATGCTCATAACTCCAATTTCTATATACACCTTGGGAGCACCAAGATGTATAGACATTTTAATGAACGTTTTTGATAGGACAACATGAAAAGGGAAGATGCTGATTTTGTATTAAGATGTATGGTTTTATATCAAGTGAAAGTTGGAAGACAACATCCTAGAGGATTCATGTAACATCTTCCCAAACCTGAGTGGAAAATGGGATGATATTACGATGTTCTTTGTCATGGGGATACCAAATCATCCTTGAATGAATGATGCATCATGTGTGTAACGCCCCGACCCCAGTTACCTAAATTCGGTGCATTATTACATAACATTGGCATGATCACAAGAAAGATCAAATCTCGAAAGACTGATTGGTTTAGTATCCTTGGAAACATTAGATATATTCATAAGGTCTTAAATTACATCATAAAGTGAAAAACTACTACAACAACATAGTCTACATATTCCACACTCATATCCCTACATACTATCCCTACAGGTCATTTATAATTTACTTCTACATACCCTGGGAAAAATAAAACATAGAAAAGGGTGAGCTCAAATGCCCAGTAAGTATAACAATATAGTGGAAACTTTCATAAATAAGAATAAACATTTAAGTAAATGTATAACTAAATCAAAAGCGTTTTAAACTTGAACTTGAACATAGTATGGAAACAATAAAATCAAATAATTCCATTTATTTATTCACATGGATATTCTACTAATCGATTAATCACATCCAATATCAATAACCACTTTCATTATGATGGAATGCATAATGTCAGACTATCATAACCACATAGCCAAGGCCTCGTGCAAAGACTACAAATAAGATTTTGTCAAGGCCTTGTTCCAAGACACTAGTTTGTCTCATGGGACCTACTGATGCATCGAGGAACTATAGCGGGCTCCACCCGTCACATATTAAGTCCAATGCATTCCCATATGAAAAGGTTTAAACATAACATAAACATTTGTATTAAAACAGGCATACGAAATGTCAATACTTTCACCATAAACTATGAATGGTATAAAAATATCACATCTACAGTCAAACATATCACATTACCTTCAATTCAATATAGAAGTTTTGTATCATAATAAATCAACTTAAAATAAGCGTAAAATCCATCAAAGGATATTGACATAGATGAAATCAAGACTCTTTTTAGAGAAATATCTCTTTATATTCTGAAATCATTTAAGAGTAAAATATTTATAAAATAAAAAATTTCATTGAAAATATTCTTATAAGATTGTAAGGGAAACTTAGACAATTTTATAACGGCGGAAAATAACTGCACCCACCGTATAAGTTAAAAAAACATTATTACCTTAATTGTGTCGAAAAGGATAAAAAGAACCTTATTTGGAAAACGACGGAAAGATTCCTTTATAAAAATCTTATAAATGTCAAACAAGGGTATAAATGACTTTAACCCATATTATTTTAAATAGTAAAAATTGTTTTCAAATATATTTTTAAGAAACATGGATGTGGATGATAAAGAGATCCTGATAGATTATTACGTATAAACAACCTCAGATAATGAAGAGATTGTGAAATAACCCTTACCTTGTACTTTTCCTTGGTTGGGGTAGGTTAATATCTTATATAATGGTGAAATAATTGTTATTAAATTATTCAATAATCATATACATTAATATGATATCATATATTATCTTTTAACATTGCTTTGTTAATAATATCTTAGAATTATCGTCATTTCGGGTGTTAACTTACTCGTTTTCATTAATATGTTTTGTTACTTAAGCCATGTTTGTAGTGGATAGGTTGTATCTTAATCATATACAGAATGATATCACGTCCTTATATACTATTATTAATCATCAAATGAGAATTATACTTGAATGGATACGATGGAGAATGAATCTAATCACGTTCGTGGAGACGGTAGTCCGTACGTAGGCACGAGCGACAATATCATTCTTCTAATATTAAAATAATATAATATTGGATATTATATCATATATACAGAATCATTATCCTATTATATTTATTATTTAGATGAGTTACACATCATTATTATACCCATCCAAATAATAATATATTGAATAAAAATTACACCACGACGTGGAGACGGTAAGCCGTACGTACGCACGTATGGTGACATGTAATTCAAAGGGTGGATAGAATACTGAATATGGTTGTACCATATTTATAATAACATCAAAATATATATAATATACCGAAGTTATTATTTTATAATTGTAATAACAAAGTAAGAAGAAGTGGAAGAAGAAAGGAACTTGGAAAAGGGTGGTGAAATCATTACCTCTTCTTCGGGTTCATCCTTTTGATTTGATCAAAAGGGCTCCATAGGTTGGATTTATCATCAATCTTAGGCCTCTAGGCTGTAGTGAGGGAATTTGGGAGTGTATTTGGGTAGAGTTTGGCCGAACCAAAAGGCTTTTATGGTGTGAACAAATTAGAAGGAGGAGTGCCCTTTTATAAGAGGGGTGAGGAGAACCTTTGGAAAAGCTAGAAATATATATTTATAAAAAATTCATATTCGGTTTCTAATGGCTCAAAAGTCGATTATTTAAATTTTAAGGTCGGTATAGGACGAAAACCATTCAACCAATAGAATTTAGATAGTATTGGGTCATTATATTAACTTTATCTTTTAGTTTTAACTCTTAGTTAATTAGTTTGACATATGCCATGTCACTTTGTATTTTTATATTATATAGTTAATAAACTTACTATATACATCCAAGAGACCCCCAAGTGGTAAATTAATGATAAATATATCATTATATAAGTCTCTTTGCTGATCCTTATATTTTTAGGAATTTAATATTTATTAATAATATAATATTTGTTTTAAAAACTCTTTTATGTCAATTTTGACACTATTCAATAGTTTATTTTTGTGAAACTCATAAAAGAATTATTACTTCGAAAAAACTCGATTAAATCAATACAAATATTTCATATTATCTTATAAAATTAGTTTAATTCAATAAAAGTCTCAAATTATATTTATTTGTGGTAATTATAATATCAATTATTTTAATTTTTCACTATTATGGTAATTACTTCATCCTCATTGTGTCATAAATAAATTAAATTATTTAATGTATAAAAATTATAAATAAAATATAATTATGTAGTAAATCGTTATAGATTTATAATGAATATTTATAGTCTAAATTCCAACATATATAACCCTATGTAACAATTTTTTTGCTAAAAGATATATGCTTGTGTCATTTTTGTATTCATTTTAACTTAATTAAAATAAAGTGTCCCTATCACTTACAAGTGGATCCATGGTGTCCCAAAATCGACCCAAAGATGTCCATGGTCGACCATGTATCAACCAATAGTGTTAATACACGTTTTTGGGTAATTTAGTATTATTATAATATTATTTGTTTAACCCTTGTTTACCGGATTTACCTTTTAACCATGGTAAATAAAATATTTGCCGAAGTAATTATCCCAAATGTCGAAAAATAAAAGTTACCTATTTACACAATTTGAACATCCTGATTCCAAATATAAAATCCATTTTTCCAAATTCACAACACAAAAGTGGCAGAAATTAATTTAAAATTAATCCTCGTTGTTAAAACAAAAAGCGCGTTTTTAAGAGATAATAACTATCAAAAGATTTGCACTTGTTTATGGCTGGTTTAAATGTGAAATTATATAAAATGACCCACATTGTATTACATGGTAAAAATATATTTCAATTATAATTTAAAACAACTCAAATTCATAACCTATCACTATAAATTATTTCGATTAAAAAAGTTGTTTTTAATTAAAATTTAGTAATTTTTTACTATTCATCAAAATATAAACATTATCCGAAAAGTACCAAAATTTCACCCTAGGATAATTTCGTTATTCAGAATCCAAAAATGTAGCCTTTTTTACCAAATTCAAAACATAAAAGTTGCATTTATTAATTAAAAATTGATTCTTGCTTTCGAAACCAAAGGGCGTATTTTTAACAAATAATAACTATCAAAAGTTTGACATTTGTTTATGTCCAATTTCAAGGTGAAATTACTTAAAATGACCATAATTAGATTAAATAGTAAAAATATAATCTATTTATACTTCCAAACCATTAAAATTTATAATTTGACATTATAAATTATTTTTATTAAAAAAGTTGTTTTCAGTTAATATTTAGTAGTTTTTCACTATTCACCCAAATATGAAAGTAATCAGAAATACACCAAAACATTATTGATACTAAATTCTTATATCCCGATTCTAAAGAAGAATTTCATTTTTTCAAATTTAATATATAAAAGTTTCAAATATTGGTTTTAATAAGGCTTCTCCATTAAAAGGCGGTAAAATTTCATTTTTTAGAAAAATACTACTTTTATCTGAAAAAAGTGAATTTTTTCATAAATCATTTCTTAGAAACTCATAATATGGATTAAAATAATAAGGATAATATAATATTTAAAATTTATTTAAAACTATTCATAACCTCTTTTGAATGGCTTGTTTGGTAAGTCGTGGTGTACTTGAACTCAGTGTTGCGTACAACACACGCTATTGTATTAATCAAAGAGAAGTGTACCATGGAAGATTGGGGTGTAACATTCACACCTCCTTCAATAAATTCTATCCTCTCAATTTTAAAAATTGTGTTTGAGAATATAATGGAAAGTCCCACATCGGAAAAAGAGTCAACAAAACTATTACTTTAAAAGAAAAAAAAAGAGGTATAAAGGTCACCCAAGATAACCCATACTAGGATTCTAGTTTAGAAAACATAGACATGGATGATAAAATAAGTTTCAAGTACTGATGGAGAGAGATAGAAATCATGATTAGGAGAAAGTTAACAATATGAAAACCAAAAACTTGTGTTGGGACAAACGATCATTAATCTCCTAGTAGGAAAAGTAAACAGACAACATTTTTTTTGTTTTAAGTTACATTACATAAGGATGAAGAATTCATTTATGATATTGACTATGAATATAAAGATATATACTTAGTTTTTAAGTATAGTTTCATTCTTTAATAAATTTCCACCACTAACTCATCTTTCACTCTAAAAGATAATAGAACGTAAGAAAATATTCTATTTATCCTATTCGTATAGGGTTCCAAAAAAAACAAATTTATAATTCATCTACCAGATCATTTTAAAAAAAACTACATTATTTAATCCCAGACAACACGTGGGTCAGTGGTAGGTGATACACCCTTATCGCCCTTCGGTTGTGGGTTTAAGTCTCACGGCCTTGCCGGACGTGATGGGTTGCCGCCCGACCTCTAGGATGTCCTTTTATGGCAATCCAAATAATCCAAACTAGAACTATCCAAAATACTTTAGTCCAAAATTTATAAGGAAAATAAACACAATGAAGATCTTTTTTTCGCGTAATAACATGTGAACACCTTCATCATGTATTCTTTTAAAACACTACAACATCCTGAATTACCATAAAACCTTATTTATTACATTCATGATCCCTTATTCCTTAACGAATAATAGATATACTCCTTCAATCCAAAAATGTTTTAAACCCCAAAAATGATGGAATATACAAGTAATTAATCATTTTTAAGGTAGTCAAGAATATTTAATATAATTTATCCAAAACAATAATGTATTATTCTAAAATCACTAACTCAGTATCAGAACCATATTATGGGTTATCTTTCTCTCAACCATATATTTTCCAAAAACTTTACATGCTATTGAGTCACTTTTCTTTGTTCCACACAATCTCAAGTCCATAAAGAAATAGTACTACATTACAATCCTTATATACTCCATAATTATTTTAACAAGTACTTTTTGAAACAACACTCAAATAAAATAATCAACATAAGAACTCTAATCATTCCTCTTCATCTGTGGTAGTATCATAACTTGATTATTATCTAATAGCATCATTTGCGGCATAGTCTGATGACTGAGACATAGGTTCGCGTAGTGTCCAAACTCCTTGCAAATGAATCATTGTACATTTGAAACCATTTTCTTACCCTTGCAGTCACATATTGTGTGCCCATTCCCTCCACACTTATAACAAACTCTCATTCCTTTCAATTAAGTTCCAGGATATTTCTTTCCACAGTTATCACATATGTGAAAATTATTCTTTTCCCTATTCCCTTTATCCATCTTTCTCTCTTCCATAATTTTCTTCTCTTGCTTCCCTTCAAAGCCATAGGACTTAGTAAACTCTTTACTTATCTTATCAACACATGATATTATTTCTTCATATGATGATAATACATGAGATACTATTTCTCTTATAAATTCTGGCTTAAGACCATGAAAGATATGATCCTTATTTCTCTTTGGATCATGGGCATTGCTGAAGTTCTCATTCCTTCTATTGGGCGCCATTTCTAAACAATGGAATACACTAGATTAGTTTATGAATAATAATACCTAATCCAAAACTTGTAAAACACAGAACATAAATTAAATAGTTTATGGATATAATCCATAATCATAAAAATTTCTCCTTTGAGGAAGTATATACTCATAAACCCATCATAATGATTTGTAAAGAAAATGAGAGTTATCCTAAGCATATCCCCCAGGAGTGTCGTAACCAAGAGCGCAACAAGGCCTGTTGTCATGCACTAGTTCTTGTTCGAGTCTAGATCAAAGCGGTGTTTTCGGGTTTTACCCCTAGGTACATCTGTGCCAGAGCCGCCTCTACCTGCTTGTATCCAGATAGGGATGTATTGCTCGGAAAACTCAAAAAATCATTACAATACCAAAATTCTAGGAAGTTATTCTATAATAATCCTCAAAGTTCATCTTAGGTCTATGTTCTCTAATCAGAGTTTATCTAAATCTATGTTCCATGGTTTGTACTAAAATTCCTCTAATACCAACTGTAATGCCCCGACCCCAGTTACCTAGAGTCAGTGCATTATTACATAACATTGGCATGATCACAAGAAAGATCAAATCTCGATAGACCGATTGTTTTAGTAGCCTTGGAAACACTAGATATATTCATAAGGTTTTGCATTACATCATAAAGTGAAAAACTTCTACAACAACATAGTCTATATATTCCACACTCATATCCCCACATACTATCCCTGCAGGTCATTCATAATTTACTTCTTCATACCGTGGGAAAAATAAAACATAGAAAAGGGGTGAGCTCAAATTCCCAATAAGCATAACAATATAGCAGAATCTTTCATAAATAAGAATAAAAATTTAAGGCAATGTATAACTAAAACAAAATCCTTTTAAACGTGAACTTCAACATAGTATGGAAAAAATAAAATGAAATAATTCCATTTACATATTCACATGGATATTTTACTAATCGAATAATCACATGCATTATCAATAACCACTTTCATAATGATGGAATGCATAATGCCAGACTATCATTACCACATATCCAAGGCCTCGTGCCAAGACTACAAATACGATTTTTTCAAGGCCTTATGCCAAGACACTAGTTTGTCTCATGAGACCTACCGATGCATCGAGGAGCTATAGCGGGCTCCACCCATCACATATTAAGTCCAATGCATTCCCATACAAAAAGGTTCAAACATAACATAAACATTCGTATTAAAAATAGCATACAAAATGTCAATAATTTCACCATAAACTATGAATGGTATAAAAATAGCATATTCACAATCATATATATCACAAAACCTTCAATACAATATAGACATTTTGTATCATAATAAATCAAACTCAAATAAACGTAAAATCCATCAAAGGATGTTGACATAGATGAAATCAAGAATCTTTTTAGAGAAATATCTCTTTCTATTTTGAAATCATTTAAGAGTAATATATTTATAAAATAAAACATTTTCTTTGAAAATATTCTTATAATATTGTAAGGGAAACTTCGACGATTTTATAATGGAAGAAAACAACCGCACCCGCCTTATAAGATAAAAAACATTCTTACCTTAATTCTGTCAAAAAGGTTGAAAAGCAGATTATTTGGAAAATGAGTGAAAGATTCCATTATAAAACTCTTATAAAAGTCAAAAAAGGGTATAAATGACTTTAACCCATATTCTTTTAAATAGTAAAAAATGTTTTGAAATATATTTTTAAGAAACATGGATGTGGATGATAATGAGATCCCAGTAGATTATTACGTATAAACAACCTCGGATAATGAAGAGATTGTGAAATAACCCTTACCTTGTAATTTTCCTTGGTTGGGGTAGGTTAACCTCCTATATAATGGTGATATAATTGTTATTAAATTATTCAATAATCATATACATTAATATGATATCATATATGATCTTTTAACATTGCTTTTTAATAATATCATAGAATTATCATCATTTCGGGTGATAACTTACTCGTTTTCTTTTATATGTTTTGTTACGTAAGCCATGTTTTTAATGGATAGGTTGTATCTTAATCATATCCAGAATGATATCAAGTCCTTAGATACTATTATTAATCATCAAATGAGAATTATACTTGAATGGATATGATGGAGAATGAATCTCATCGCGTTCGTGGAGACGGTAGTCCGTACGTACGCACGAGCGACAATATCATTCTATTGATATTAAAATAATATATAATTGGATATTATATCATATATAAAGAATCATTATCATGTTATATTTATTATTTACATGATTTAAACATCATTATTATACCCATCCAAATAATAATATATAGAATAACAATTACACCACGACGTGGAGACGGTAAGTCATACGTACGCACGTATGGTGACATGTTATTCTAAGGGTGGATAGAATACTGAATATGGTTGTACGATATTTATAATAACATCACAGTATATATAAGATACTTTAGTTATTATTTTATAATGGTAATAACAAAGTAAGAAGAAGTGGAAGAAGAAAGGAACTTGGAAAAGGGTGGTGAAATCATTTCCTCTTCTTCGGGTTCTTCCTTTTGGTTTGATCAAAATGGCTCCTAAGGTTGGATTTATGATCAATATAAGGCCTCTAGGTTGTATTTAGGGAAGTTGGGAGAGTATTTGGGCAGAGTTTGGCCAAACAAAAAGGCTTTTAAGGTGTAATGAAATGAGAAGGAGGAGTGCCCTTTTATAAGAGGGGTGAGGGGCACCTTTGGAAAAGCTATAAATATTAATTTATAATAAATTTTATATTCGGTTTATAATGACTTAAAAGTGGATTATATAAATTTTAAGGTGGGTATCGGTCGAAAAACATTCAAAAAATAGAATTTAGACAGGGTTGGGTCATTATATTATCCTTATCTTTTAGTTTTAACTCTTAGTTAATTAGTTTGACATTTACCATGTCACTTTGTATTTTTATTTTATATAGTTAATAAACTTACTATAAACATACAAGCGACCCCCAAGTGGTCCATTAATGATAAAACTATCATGATATATGTATCTTGGCCGATCTTTATATTTTTAGGAATTTATTGTCAATTAATAATATAATATTTGTTTTAAAAACCCTTTTATGTCAATTTTGACACTATTCAATAGATGATTTTTTTGAAACTCATAACAGAATTATTACTTCGAAAAAAGTCAAATAAATCAATCCTAATATGTCATATTATCTTATAAAATTATTTTAATTCAATAAAAGTCTAAAATTTTATTTATTTGGGTATTTATAATATCAATTATTTTAATTTTTCACTATTATGGTAATTACTGTATCATCATTGTGTCATAAATAAATTAAAGTATTTAATGTCTAAAAATTATAAATAAAATATCATTATGTATGAAATCATATTATCTTTCTAATGAATATTTATAGTCTAAAATCCAACATATATAACCCTATATAACAATTGTTTTTCTAAAAGATATATGCTTGTATCATTTTTGTATTCATTTTAACTTAATTAAAATAAAGTGTCCCTATCACTTACAAGTGGATCCATGGGGTCCCAAAATCGACCCAAAGATGTCCATGGTCGACCATATATCATCCAATATGGTTAAGACACGTTTTAGGGTAATTTAGTATTATTATAATATTATTTATTTAACCCTTGTTTACCGGATTTACCCTTTAACCATGGTAAATAAAATATTTTCCGAAATAATTATCCAAAATGTCTAAAAATAAAATTTACCTATTTAAAAAATTTGAAAATCCTGATTCCAAATATGGAATCCATTTTTCCAAATTCAAAACACAGAAGTGGCAGAAATTAATTTAAAATTAATTCTCGTTGTTAAAACAAAAAGCACGTTTTTAACAGATAATAACTATCAAAAGATTGGCACTTTTTTATTCTGGTTTAAATGTGAAATTATACTCAATTACCCACATTGTATTACATGGTAAAAATATATTTTAAATATAATTTAAAACCTCTTAAATTCATAATTTATCACTATTAATTATTTCGATTAAAAAATATGTTTTTAATTAAAATTTAGTAATTTTTTACTATTCATCAAAATATAAAAGTTATCCGAAAAGTACAAAAATTTCACCCTAGGATAATTTCATTTTTACGAATCGAAAAATGAAGTCTATTTTACCAAATTCAAAACATAAAAGTTCAATTATTAATTTAAAATTGATTCCTGCTTTCGAAAACAAAAGGCGTATTTTTAAGAAATAATAACTATCAAAAGATTGACACTTGTTTATGTGAATTTACAAGGTGAAATTACTTAAAATTACCATAATTAGATTAAATAGAAAAAATATAATCTATTTATAATTCCAAACCATTAAAATTGTATAATTTAACTATATAAATTATTTTGATTAAAAAAGTTATTTTCAGTTAAAATTTAGTAATTTTTCACTATTCACCCAAATATGAAAGTTATCAGAAAGACACCAAACCATTATTGATTCTAAATTCTTATGTCCCAATTCAAAATAAGAATTTCATTTTGTCAAATTGAATATATAAAAGTTTCAAATATTGGTTTTACAAAGGCTTCGCCATTAAAAGGCGGTAAAATTTCATTTTTTGAAAAATACTTCTATTATCTGAAAAAATGAATTTTTTCATAAATCATTTCTTAGAAACTCATAATATGGATTAAAATTATAAGGATAATATAATATTTAAAATTTAGTTAATACTATTCATAACCTCTTTTGAATGGCTAGTTTGGTAAGTCATGGTGTACTTGAACTCAGTGTTGCGTACAACACACACTATTATATTATTCAAAGAGAAGTGTACCGTGGAAGATTGGGGTGTTACAGTGTGTCATTGTTGATAATCTTACAATGTCTGCACATTTTCTTGCTATAAGATAAGATTTACCACTTGAACGATTATCAATATTGTATATTAATGATGTTTTTAGACTTCATAGTGTACCCCTATCTATTTTTTCTGATCCTAACCCCATTTTACATCAAGATTCTAGAAACTTCTTAAAAATTCCATGGATACTAAACTTCGTTTGAGAACTACCTATCACAGTCAAACAGAATAACAATCAGAACAGATTATTAAATCCTTATAAGTCATGTTGATTTATTTCTCACTTGACTTTCAAGGTATATGGGATAAATATTTACCTCTGTTTGATCATTCCTATAACAATAGCTTCCATTCAAGTAATAATATGGAACCATATGAAGCATTATATGGAAATTAATGTCGCACACCAATTGGTTGAGATGATTTCGGTGATATAAAACTTGTTGGCCCATAACTTGTTGAGGAAACGATGTAAATGGTGAAGGTTATCCAAACCCACATCAAAGAACCTCAAAGTAGGAAGAATATCTTGGCAGATAACATTTATAATGATTTGGAATTTCAGGTAGGGGATCATGTTTTCATGAAGGTATCTTCATGGAAGGGAGTTATATGATTCGGCAAGAAGGGTAAATTAAGTCCCAGGAACATCGGACCTTTCGAAATTTTAGAATGAATTGGGGTTGTAGTTATCCATTTGGAAAGGAAACCATGTCTCTCCAATGTTCACAATGTGTTCCATGTATCAATATTGAGAAAATACATTCCTGACCCAACACATATACTCACCTATGAGGAAATTAAACTGGAACATGATTTGTCTTATTGTGAATATCCTATAAAGATTCTTGATACTAGAGAACAAGTGTTGAGAAACCGGTCGACTCGTCTGGTAAATGTTCTATGGAGAAACCATAAGATGGAATAGGCAACGTGAGAACCAGAGGATCTTATGATGAATAACCTCTTGAATCATTTTGTGCAGTAGTATTCTAGAAATTTCTTAAGGAGGGAAGAATGTAACACCCCAATCTTTCACAATACGTTTCCCTTTAAATAATGGAATAGCTTGCATTGTACACAACATCAAGATTCTAACACACCACAACCAATGAAACTATCATTTAGGGATATTAATACCCAATTTTTGTTATTATATAAATTTTATTTTTCAATATTGACTTTATTTTTGAAATTGGAATATCTAAATTATCTTAGGGGGATTTTTTGGTATTTTTCTTGAAAATATTCAATTTTTGATGAATAATAAAAAACACTGCGTTATTGGATAAAATGGAAATTTTATTTAAATTAATGTTTATTTTATTTAAATATAATTTAGGTCAAAATAGATACATAATAACTATATAAGTTCAACGTAATTAATTGGAGTCATTTTATAATAAGATTAGATATAAAAAAATTTATTGAACTTTTTACTTCCTTTTACCCACATCCTAGGAGCATTATCAAATTTACATAAAATGAAATTTTACCACTTCTGTGAGGTCAATTTCAAAAATCCTGGAGACACGGTTAATATCAGTAAGTAAAATGTGGTTCAATAAGATGAAAATAATTTTTGGTGAATAGTAACTTTTGACTTTTATTTACCATGATTAAAAGTAAATAGGGTAATTAAGGGTAAAATGATATCATAATTACTTTAACAAATATACTAATTCTGTTGGATAAGTATAATTCGATGAAAAACAACCTTATGAATAATATATGATCCTCATTGGTTCATATGGATTAGATTAGGAGATTTATTATTATTTTATTTAAAGAAGAGGTAAAAGAGTTAAATTCAATGTTTAATAACTAAACCATTTTTATTATTGGGTTACACACAAGATTAATTTGACTCTAAATATTAATTATAAATATAAAAATCATTCCAACATAATGGTATTTTATTTATAATTTTTAAAAATTATAGAATTTAATTTATTTATGACACAATGAATATGCAATATTTTTCATTTTTAAAGAATGATTAAAACAATTGGTTTTATAAATATAAAAATAAATATAATTTGTGAATTTTGAAGACTTAAAATAATTTTATAGGTCAATATGACATGTTAGGGTTGATTAAATGTTTTTTTAATTAATCATGTTGTTACAATTTTCACAAAAACCAAATACTAAATAGTGTCAAAATTGACATAATTGAGTTTTTAAAAAAAGTATTATATTATTAATTGATATAATATTCCTAAAAATATAAGGTTCGACCAAAAGACTTATACAAAGATATATATATTAATAATGAACCATTTTGTGTTCTCTTGGCTAGTTATAGTGGGATTATAAACCATATAATATAAAATTACAAAGAGAAATGTTAAATGTCCAACTATTTAAATAAGAGTTAAATCTAAAATATAAGGTCAATATAGTGTCCTAAGACAATAAAAAATATATTGTTTGAAATGTTATCAACCCATTAACACATTATCCTTGATATTAATCATTTTTTGAGCCATTAGAAACCGAAAATGATTTTATTATAAAATAATATTTCAAGGTTTTTTTAAAGTGACCCTCACCTCTCTAATAAAAGGGCACTTCCCCTTCTCTAAATTCACACCTCCAAAGCCATTTTTCTCAGCCAAAACTGAGCTAAATATCCTAAAAACGTTCCTCAATTTATCATAGAGGTCATCCATTGGTCATAAATCCAACCTAATGATCCATTTTGATCAAATCAAACGGATGAACCAGAAAAAGAGGTAAGTACTTCATCACCAATTTCAAGATTTTTCTTCTTCCACATCCTCTTTATTTGTGGTTTCTATTTTAAAATAATAACTAAAATATCTTAAATATTTTGTGAAATTTTTATAAAAATGGTACAACCATATACTTTATTCTATCCATCATATGAATGACAAAGTCAAAATACCTTCATACGTATGACTTACCATTTTCACGTCCGGGTGTAGTTTGTTATTCAAACACTTCATTATTTGGATTTTTATAATAATGAGTATAAATGATTTAAATAATAAATATAACATGTTAATTATTCTGGATATATGATATACCATCTAATTACATATTATTTCCCCATCAATATAATGATATTTTCACTCGTGTGTACATATGGATTACTGTCTCCACGAACGTGATGAGATTCATTCCCCAACATAATCATTCATTAATAATATTCATTTTACGATTAAAAACAATGTTTATGAACATAATTTCATTCTTTATATGAATAAAATACATCATATCCAAATGAATATGGCTTATGTAACTGATCATATAAAGTAGAATGAATCATTTAACACGTAAAATGATGATGATGCTAAAATATTATTAACAATGAAATATTAAAGGATCATATATGATATCATATTTAAATATATAGTTTTATATATTTTAATAATTAGGTTTTAAATATTATAAATGAGGATAAAATACCACTTACTTAGAAAAATATCCTAGTAAGGGCTAATTTCACAATCACATTATTATCCGAGGTTGTTTTTATGTAACTATCAAATGTGACCTCTTTGTCATCCACATCCGTGTTTTCTAAAAAATATATTTTAAATTATTTATTCTATTTACTAGACAATAGTTTAATGTCATTTATTCCATTATGTTCCTTTATATGTATTGAAATGAATCATTCTTCATTTTCTAAACAAGTTCCTTTATGAAATTTTCAACAAAATTAAGGTAAAAATGTCTTCTTTTAACTTTTATTGTAGGTATAACTATATTTAACCATTATAACAACATCAAAGATTCCCATAGAATCTTATTACAATACTTTCCAAAAAATGTTTTCTTTTATAAATATTTGACACTTAAATGATTTCAAAATAGAATGATATATTTCTCCCAAATTATTTTTATTTAATCTATGTCAACATCCTTTGATAATGTTTACACATGTTTGAAGTTGATTTGTTATGATACAAATATTCCATATTTTATTTAAGGTTTTGGGATATGTCTTACTATGGACGAGTTATTTATATACCATTCATGGTTTACGGTTAATGTATTGACATTTCTGATAGTAGTTTTAAAACGAATGATTATGATATGTTTATACCTTCTCATATAAAGAATTTATTAGACTTCGTACGTGCTGGGTGGAGCCCACTATAGCTCTTTGGTGCATCAGTAGGTCTCATGATACAATTAAGCATGTAATTTTTAGAGGCCTTTCCCAATTTTATATATTGTTTTGGCCAAGGCCTCAATAATTTTTTGAAGTCTTCATCGAGGAACTGACAAGATTTTTCAGAATGTCTGGAATTATACATCCCCTCATGATAAAAATAATAATGAGGGGTCATGTGGTTATTAAACTTGTAGAATACCATGGAATATGATGTATTATAGCATTATTTACTCATCTCATATTCTTTCCAAAAAGTGTTCCTGTTTATTTATTGTAAAGGAATGAGTTTTTAATTATTCATCATGCCTAATGGTTGTGTTATCTTTCATTGTATTTCTTAACTTTACTAATCATTTGAACTCACCCTTTTATTATGTTTCATTTTCCTAGTATATGAAAAAGATATTTATGAGTGACATTTAGGCATAATCTAGGAGCCATGGATGTCTATAATGGAACAAATTAGTGTTTTATTTATTTTCAACTTAAAATGATGAACTTATGTGTGTATCTTGTTTCCAATAATACTAAACTGGTTAGTATTTTAGGATATGATACCTTGTATCATGCCAATGTTATGTAATAAAGAACTGACTCTAGGTAACTGGGGTCAGGGTGTTACAGTTGGTATTAGAGAAAGTTTAGTACAAATCTAAGATACTAGATTTAGGAAAAACTCTGATTAGAGCAGATTACCCTAATAAAGACATTGAGCATTTCTATAGAAGAACATCCAAGAATTTTTGTACAGTAGATATTATCTTGTTTTTCCAACAAATACATCCCTGTATAGATATGAGCAAGTAGAGGTGGCTCTATAACATATGTACCTAGGGGTAAAACTCAAAAACACTTCTTTGATCTAGACTAGAATGGGAACCGGTGCCCATCAATGGGACTTGTTTCACTCTTGTTTACAACACTCCCATGGAATATACTTAAGATAATTATCATTTTATTTAAAAACCATTATGAAGGATTTATTAGTATATACCTACTCAATGAAAAAAAAATTATGATTATAGATTGTATCAATAAACTGTTCAATTTTTATTAAGTGTTATACATGTTCTTAATTATGTAGTGTGGTTCATAAACTAATATACTGTATGAAATTGTTTAGAAATGGCGCCTAGAGGAAGGAATAGAAACTATATCAATGCACGTAATCTATATAGGGATTAACATCATGCTCAAAATAATTATTGCAGAGCTGGTGATGAAACTGGTGTTGATCATCTTATCACCATACCAAGACAACTCATATAGGTTATTAATAATACCCTTACACGTATGGAGCACCCTAATCCACAACATGGAGGATCAATGTTATGTCACATCATGAGGAAAAAAACACTAACATCAAATGGGTCTACAAATCCATTTGTAGCTGAATAATGGAAAATTTCCTTATAGATAATATTTCATGCATTGGAGCATAGTGAAAGGGAAAAAGATTTCATGGTAGTTTATCTCCAAACTAGATATTCAGATCGTTGGTGGTCATTAATCCAAACACAAGGATGGGTGAAAAAGTATCAAATATGTAATGGATGGAGTTCAAAGATATTTTCTTAGAAAAACTCTTTCCTTCTGACCATCGAGCGGATATGGAAAGGAAATTTCTGAGACTGAGACAAAATGAGGATGATAATGTCGTAATATATGAGTCTAATATTACATGGATAGAAATTTATGGTGAAGATTATATATATAACCCAAGAATTAAGATTGATCATTTCTTAGATGGGTTAAAACCATTTCTTCACTAAGCTTTAGTCTCGAAATCCTTCTCATCATATAAAGATATTGTCTCTTGTGTTATCAAGACAGAAATGGAATTATATATGTCTTATGACATTAAAACATTGAAATGTAAGAAGAGATCTGTTGAACACTCTATGAAAGGAAATAAAGAAATACGGAAGAAGTGAAGAGTTGAATTTACACCCTGTGATAATTGTGGAAGGAAGAACCCTGGTGCATCTCTATGAGGGAAAAGAGAATGTTATAAATGTGTAAAGAAAGGACATCTTGCTAGTTATTCTAAGGGGAGGAAACAAACTACCAATGTTCAATGCTAGAATTTTAGGGAGGTGTTACTTTAAGCCAATGAATGTCCCAATAATCAGGGAAACATACCTCAGAAAAGGCTAAGGGATCAAGTCCAGGATTATGTGGTAACAGATTCTAAGGTTGATACTCCAAATGATGTAGTGGCAGGTAATTTAATGATTTTATCAAGTTTATCCAATTCTTTATTTTATAATAGATCATCATATTGATTCATATATTCCTAGTTTTCTATGAAAATTAGATATTTTTATTTTGAATTAACAAGGGATTTGTCAGTAAAAACTCTTGGGGGAAGTATCATTGCAACAATATTTTGTGAATCAGTAACCATTAAAGCATATAAATGTTATTTATCTGCTAATCTAATTATCATACCCATTATTGAATTTGATATAATCCTCAGTATGGTTGGATTTCAGATCATGATGTGAATTTTTTTTTCCAGAAGATGGATCTTACAATTCTCGATGATGATAGAAAGTACCTTATCTTTAGAGAAGAAACATCACAATCTAATTCTTATCATGATCCACCCATAATAGCTCTACAAAATTGAATCATTGGGGAGGATGATAGTGAAGTAATTATGGGTGAGGAAAATAATGTTTTAATAGAGGACGTACCTATTTTGGAAGAATATGTTGATGTGTTTACATAGGATTTACCTAGACATCCTCGAGAATGAGAAATTGAGTTTTTAGTTACTTTAATTCCTGGTTCAAGGCCCATATCAAAGATCCCTTATAAAATGGCCACTGTAGAATTTGTGTATCTAAAGAAACAACTAGAGGAATTGTGTAATAAGGGATTTATTCTCTCTATTGTTTCTCCATGGTGAGCCCCTATCCTTTTTATTATGAAGAAAGACAGATCTACGGGGTTGTGCATTGAATACAGGGAGATCAATGCTCTAACAATAAAGAACAAGTATCACATACCTCGCATTGATGACTTATTCAACCAACTTCATAGCGCTCAATATTTTTCAATGATTTTCCTTTGATTTGGATATCATCAGTTGTGTGTGAAGAAGGAAGGCATTCCAAAAACATCATTTTGAACCAGGTAAATGCATTATGAGTTTACTATAATTCCTTTTGGATTGAATAATTCACTATCTATCATCATTGATCTAATGAATAATGTTTTCAAGGAATATCTTTATGAATTTGTTGTGGTATTTATCGATGATATCATGGTATAATTCAAAGGTAACAATGATCATGGAAATCACTTGTGCATTATTCTAAACACTCTTTGAAGAAATTAATTATATGGGAAGTTTAGCAAGTGTGAATTATTGTTTCGAGAGATTTCTTTTCATGGACATAATGTCTTTAAAGATAAAATATCTGTTGATACTTCAATGACCAAGGAAATCCATGAATGTCCATCACTGATGAGTATAACTGAGGTATACTGTTTTATTAGTCTAGTAGGTTATTATCGATGTTTCATCCAGAATATTGCCAGGATGGCTAACACATTAACCAAGTTCCCACGTAAATGGGGTAATTGTTTTTGGACAAAAGATTGTGAAGAATGTTTAGAATAAATGAATATAATATAAGTCAACGCTTCCATCCTAACTCGACTATCATGAAACGATGAGTTTGTTATTTATAGTGATGCTTAAAAAAAGGACGTGGTTGTTTCCTTATGTAAAATGATAGAGTTATTTCATATGCATCACGAAATATAAAAATTCATGATTAAAACTATACCACTAATTATCTTGTGTTAGCATTCATAATCTTCTCTCTCATGATATCGAGACACTATCTCTATGTTGAAAATTGTGAGATTTATATTGGTCAAAACTAATTGAAGTATATTTTCTCACAAAAAGAACTAAACATGAGGAAAATGAGATGGCTTGAACAACTCAAGGATTATTATTGCAAAATATACTAACACCCAGGGAAGGAAAACGAAGTGGAAGATGCTTTGAGAATAATAAATTATGGAGTTTTGAACAAGATGATAGTTTAAAGAGATCCTATTTTCATTTATCTAGTAACAATGGATATGGGAATAACCATGTAAGGTGAAACATCAATATTTTTTCAAAGGGTTGACAAACCAAAATTACTAGAAATGATAAAAAATTTATCACACTAATGATGATGTGTTTGAAAATAAGATTAAAGCTGTAAAAGATGATAGATTGAGTGACATCGTATATAAAGATGGAATTTTGAAATTTGGGAAGAGACATTGTGATCTCGATATACCTGATCTAAAAAGGGAATTGTTGGATGATTCTCATAGATCCAATTTCACAATACACCCTCAGAGCACTAATATGTATAGAGATTTGAAAGAAAATTTTTGGTGGGACAACATGAAATGAGAAAATTGTTAAATTTGTGTCTAGATATATGGTTTCCCAATAAGTGAAAGATGGAAGACAACATCTTAGAGGAGTCATGAATCCATTCCCCATACCTAAATGGAAATGGTATGATTTTATGATGGACTTTTTCATGGGGATACAAAAGAATCTAAGATAAAATGATGCAATATGGGTAATTATTGACCGTCTTACCAAGTCAGGACATTTTCTATATATAAGAGAAGATTTAGCACTTGAACTTTTAGTAAGACAATATATAAATTAATTTCTAAGACTTCATAGAGTACACTTATCGATTATTTCTGATCATTATCCCCCTTTTACATCAAGATTCTAGAAAAGTCATCAGAATGCCCCAGATATTGAACATCGTTTGAGGACTACTAACCACCCTCAAACTGATATACAATTAGAATGATCTATTCGTACCTTAGAAGACATGTTGAGATCTTTCTCACTTAACATTCAAGGTATGTGGGATCATTATTTACCTCTGGTAGAATTTTCCTATAATAATAGCTTCCATTCAAGTATTCAAATCGAACTATATGAAGAGTTTTATTGAAATAGATGTCACACGCCAACTTATTGGGATGATGTTAGTGAATGAAAACTCATAGTCTCAGAACTTACTGAGAAATGATAGAGAAGGTGAAGGTTATCCAAACCCAGTTCAAAGCATCCCCATGTAGGTAGATGAGCTATGCCGATAACCAAAGGAAGGATTTATAATTTAAAATAAAAGATAATATTTTCTTGATGGTATCTCTATAGAAGGGAGATATATAATTCGGTAAGAATTGTAAATTAAGTCAAAGGTACATCAGACCATTGGAAATTCTAGAACAAATTGGGGTTGTAGCTTTCTATTTGACTTTGCCACTATGTAACTCCAATGTTCACGATGTGTTCCACGTATCACTATTGAGAAAATACATGCATGACCCAATGCATGTACCATCGATGAGGAAATAGAACTGGAACCTTCTTTGTCTTAATGTAAAAAAGCCTTTCATGAATATTTATACCATAGAACAAGTATTGAGAAACCGAATGACTCATTTGGTAATAGTTCTATGGATAAACTATACGATCCAAGAGGCAATGTGGGAAACAGATGAATATATGATGGAGAAACACCCAAATCATTTGGTGTGGTATTATTCTAGAAATGTTGACGATGAAATTATTTAAAAGAAGGAATAATGTAACACCCCAAGCCTCCACGGTATGATTCCGTTTGAATAATGTAATAGCTTACATTATATACAACTTCAAGATTCTAACACATTGCAACCAATAAAACTAGTCATTATGAATATTAATACCCACTTTTTGAAATTTTATAATTTTTTTTCAAAATGAACTTCATTTTCGAATTTGTTATATCGAAATTAGATTAAGGTGAATTTTTTGTTTTTTTCTGAAATCATTCAATTTTTTATGAATAGTAAAAAACAAAGTGTTATTGGTTAAAACTGACATTTTATTTAAATAATTAATTTTTTTAAATTTATTTTAGGTTAAAATAGATACATAGTACCTATATAAGTTCAATGTATTTCATTGTATTCATTTTATAATATGATTATATTTATATAAATTTTATTAAACTATTTACCATATTTTCCGACCTCCTAGGAGCATTTGCAAATTTGTATAAAACATAATTTTACTTCTTCTGTGTGTTGAATTTTGAAAATCCAAGACACACAGATAATATCAGTATGTAAAATGTTGTTCAATAAGATGAAAATATTTTTTGGTGAGTTGTAACTTATGATTTTATTTACCACGGTTAAAAGTTAATAGGGTAATTAAGGGTTAAAATGATATCATAATTATAGTAACACATTTGATAAATTAATTGGATAACTATAATTCATCCAAAAACCCTAGTAATAGAATATGGTCCTCTTTAGTCCATTTGGAATAGATTAGGACATTTATTATTATTTTATTTAAAGAAGAGTTCAGAGAGTTAAATTCAATGTTTAATAACTAAATCAATTTTAATATAGGGTTACACACAAGATAAATTCGACTATAATTAATCATTTCAAAGATAAAATTATTTCCTATATAATGGTATTTTATTTATAATTTTTTGATAATATATAATATATTTTATATATGACAGAATGATGATGCAATAATTACCTTATTAAAAAAAGATTAAAATAATTGATATTATAAATATCCTATTAAATGTACATTTTACCTTTTGATAAATTAAACTAATTTAAGATATTAATATTACATGTTAGGGTTGATTAAATATTTGTTTTGATGTAATCATGTTGTTATGACTTTCGCAAAAACCAAAAACTAAATAGTTTCAAAATTGACAAAATTGAGTTTATAAAAAAAATACTATATTATTAATTGAGATAATATTCCTAAAAATATGTGGCTTAGAAAAATGACTTATATAAGGATATATATATTAATACATAACCACTTGGGGTTCTCGTGTCTTGTTATATTTTGTTTATCAACCATATAATATTAAAATACAATGAGACATGGTAAATGTCATACTATTTATCTTAGTGTTAAACTTAAAAGATAAGGTTAATATGGTGAAAAAATTCTATCTAAAACTTATTGGTTGAATTTATTTCAACTCATCCCAACATTATACTTGAAATAAATTTTTTTGGTTCCATTATAAATAGAAAATTATTTTATTATAAAATAATATTTTAGGATTTTCCAAAAGTAACCCTCACCTCTCTTATAAAAGGTTACTTACCCTTCTCTGAATTTCACACCTACAAAGCCACATAGATCTACCATCCCCTACCCAAATATCCTCCCAACTTTCCTCCCTTCATCCTAGAGTCTTTCCATTAGTCAAAATCCATCCATGGATCCCTTTTGATCAAATCAAAACGAAGAACCCAAAGAAGAGGTAAATATTCCATAACCTCTTTCACATTCGTTTCATCTTCCACTTCCTCTTTATTTGTGGTTTCCATTCAAAAATAATAATCCCAGTATATTCTATATACTGTGATGTTATTATAAAAATGGTATAACCATATTAATTATTATATCCATCATATGAATGACAAATTCACAATATGTGCGTACATATGGCTTATCGTCTTCATGTCATTGTGTAGTTTGTTATTTAAAAACATCATTATTTGTATGGGCTTAATAATGAGTATAACGGATGTAAATAAAAAATATAACATGTTAATGATTATGTATATATTATATACCATCCAATTACAAATTATTTCACCATCCATATATAATGATACGGTCACTCATGCGTACCTAAGTATTACCATCTCCACGAGCGTGATGAGATTCATTCCCCGTCATAATAATTCAAGAATAATTTACATTTTATGATTTAAAATAATGGTTATGAACATAATATCATTATTTATTTGAATCTGATACATCTTATACATAACAAACATGGATTATGTAACCAAGAATATAATGGAAAATGAATCAGTAAACACATGAAACGATGATACTACAAGAATATTATTAACAAAGTAGTATTAAAGGGTTATATGTGATATCATATTTATATATAGAGTTCTTTTATATTTTAATAATAATTTATTATCTTTTATAAAGGATTTTAACATACCATCTACTAAAGAAAAGTACATGGTAAGGGTAAATTTCACAATCACTTTATTATCCAAGGTTGTTTTTATGTAATTATCTACTAGGACCTCTTTATCATCCACATCAATGTTTTAAAAAAATGTATTTAAAAACATTTTTAATATTTACTAGAGAATGGGTTAAATACATTTATACACTTATTTGACCTTATAGTTTTTTAAATGAATCTTTTCATCGTTTTTCAAACATGGTTCTTTATGACCTTTTGGATATTATTAAGGTAAGAATGTATTTTTTTAACCTATACAGAAGGTGCGTCTATTTTTTGCTGTTGTAATATCATAAAATTTTCCCTTAATAATTTATAAGAATATTTTCAAAATAAATGTTTTCATTATAATAATTTTAATCTTAAATTATTTCAAAATATAAAGAGTTATCTCTCTCAAATAGTTTTGATTTCAAGTCTGTCAACATCCTTTGATAAATTTTACACTTATTTGAAGTTGATTTAATATTATACAAATATTCCATTATTTATAAAAGTTTTTATGATAGGTTTTACTGTGGATGATTTATTTTTATATCATTCATGGATTATGGGTAATGTATTGACATTTTGTATGCTAGTGTTAATACGAATGTTTATGTTATGTTTCAACTTTCTCATATGAGAAATGTATTAGACTTAGTATGTGATGGGTGGAGCCCACTATAACTACTCGCTGCATCGTTAGGTCTCATGAGACAATTATATGTGGAATTTAATGACGCCTCTCCCAATTTGATATATGGTTTTGGTCGAGGCCTAATTCATTTTTAGATATCTTTACTGAGGCCTTGACAAGATGTTTCAAATATTCCGACAATATAAATTCCCACATTATGAAAATATAATTGATAGTTCTTGTGATTATTCGACTAGTAGATTACCCATGAATATGATTTATTATGGCATTATTTACTTAGCTCTTATTCCTTCCATAAAGTTTTTATGCTTATTATTTGTAAAGGGATGTGTTTTCAATTATTCTTCATTCCTAATGTTTATGTTATATTCCATTGTATTAATTACACTTACTGAACATTTAAGCACACCCCTTTATTATGATTCAATTTACCATGATATGAAAAATTTAGTTTTGGGTGAATTGTAGGCAAAATCTAGGAGACTTGGATGTTACTAATGGAACAAATAAGTGTTGTATTTTTTTCAAGTTGGAATGTTGAACTTATGTATGTATGTTGTTTAAAATAATACTAAAATGATCCGTATTTTAGGAAAAGATTCCTTGTATCATTCCAATTTTATGTAATAAAGGATTGACTATGGGTAACTAAGGTCAGGTAATTAAAATATTCTATAGAATATATAGGTATGAAATGTAATAAACTATTCATAGAGATGGTAGTCCATACGTATGCATGGATGTTGTTTTTCTTTAATAGTTTTATCGAATTAAAGAAATTAAATGATATAAATTATATATAATTGTCAGGGTATATTTATTATATGAAATATATCATATACTTTTCCAAAAATCACTTGTAATGGATTCTCTTTAGTGGGTGAATGAATCACATCACTTTGTGGGGGAGGTAGTCCACACTTCCTCAAATGAAATAATAATATTTACATGAAATGGAATGTAAAAAAGATATGTGATGTAAAGGTTTATAGAATATTGAAGACATTAAACATATAAAATATAATATAATGACCTATTTTCTATCATAATTTCCACCATGATAGGCAGTAATGGAAAATGAACAATCTTTATTTCAGGACATCAAAGTTAGCCTTACATTTAAAAAATATGTTCATTACCCATTAGATAGAAGTGTGATTAAGTTTAGGTATAAATATTATCAAAAACACATGCTTTAAAATTTAGGATACTGTTTTTTATATAAAAATTGGAATAATATGTTTTAATGGGATGTAGAAATTTAAGTAAAATAAAATAACTTGAGGAAGAATGTTACTTATTATTTGGGTAACTCCTTCTGGTTTTCACCAATGGGATTCAATTTATTTATTTATTAACAGGGGGATAATTCAATAATTATGGGAGGGATGTTGAGGATCTATCATTCCAATTACTGTTAATTGGAAAGATTCATGAAAGGTGTTAGGAAGCAGGAGTAGTAGATGCCTTTTTAATGTGGAGGTGGAGTGGCACTCTAGTAAATTTGAGGAAATTGAATTCCACCCTCTTTTTTCCCATTTCAAGTGGATCAAATAATGAAACCAAGTATATAAAATGGATTATAGGGTCGATTTATTTGAATAAAATGGATCTTAGACCTGTTTTTATGTTGTTTGGGCCCTTATGATAAATGTTAGTCCCTTGTTAAGCATTTATTTTCCCTCAATTGTGGTAATTAAATGTTATTACTTTCACTTTTTTTGTTCAAAAATATGTTTACTATATTTCAAATAGTAAATTATGATAATTAGAAAAAATTGATCTATTTTATCAATTTAAAATCAATGAATCTTCTGAAATAAATTTAAATTTAATCTCATAGTCGGGTTGACAATGAGGATTATTAAAGGAAAAATACTCAAAACATTAAATGTTCGTATATTCAATTTCAATGTAAAATTTATTCAAATGAAAAATATTATATAGATTGATAAATATATAATCTAATTCAATAATTATTTCTGTTTTAAATATTATTTATCCTTACATAAAAATTATATAAAATTGATGTTTGAATTAAAATATAGTAATTTTAACTATTCATCCAAAATATATGTTTCTTAGAAAAATCCAAAAAATTCAGCCTGATATAATTTAAAAATTCTAAATTAATAATTAAACTTTATTTTATAAATTTAAATTTATAATTTTTATATAATTATTTTTATTATTTTTCACAAAATAAAATTAAAAGCACATAATTGGGGAAAATATTGTTTTTAAACATATAAGGACTTCGCCAAGAAATATATCTGCCATTATCAATTTTTTCTATTAAAATAAAAATATATAAAATGATTTTAAAATTATTTATACTATTCAAATTAATATATTTAATGTCAAGGATATAATTATATCATTTAAATAATTATAAAAATAAAACAATGTTTCGTAGAAACTCAGTGTTCCCTGTAACATATACCAAATCATTGTTTCCTGTAACCTATTCCAAGTCAATGTTCAGTATAAAAAATGAAAAGCAAAACTGTTTCATTTAGTGTGTGATTAAGTTGTTTTTTCAAATTATATAATTAAAACAAATTTCTTTTATAAAGTAATATATTTTTAGTATTGTGTTATATGAAAAATATCAACATGATTAACTTTATTCAATAAAATATTTAAAAAAATATTATGGTGTGACATATAACTCCTCACAAAATAAATTTAACCATCACAATTGCAAATATAAAGTAATAAAAAATTTCTACAGTTATAAAAAATATAAAAAAGTATCATTATATAATTTTTTACTCATTAGATATGTCTTTTCCATAATAATTGGATTATACATAATCACCTCAATTATATTTGAAAACATCCTAAAAACTCTAGACTATAATATAAAATATTATTCCATAAATATTGAGTAAATGTTGAATTCTTCTATATTATCATGACCAAATTCATTTTTTGTAAATGGATTGTATTTATATTATACCCTTGTGTTTTGATATTTTGAATGATTTTATCATTTTTATAAATTATATTGGGTATTAATTTTAAAATATCCCAGACCATTTATATTTGAAGAACTGACATATGTATGGCATATTAGTTGGGAAATTAAAAAAATGAAATTTATTTTCGTACCCTTACTTATTTTTTTGATAATATAGTGATTTATAAAGAATCATTAAACAGTTGAAACATTTTTTTCTTCTATGGAAATATTCCAATAGCTTTTTATGCATTTAACATTAACAATAATTAAATTGATTCATCATTCCATTATAATATCCATCACCTGATCACTAAGGAAAATCAATCCCTCTCTTATTTTGTGTGTTTGGTAGTTCGACAAGACTCAAGATATTAATCATAACTATTGATATTTGGGTGAGAAAGAACATAGTACTTTCAACACCATATTTAATCTAATTTGGTTTCTCATTACGATCATCATCTCATTTTCCATAGTATAAATTATATAATTTTTTATACATTCACCATCTATTAAATTGATAAAAGAAGTTAAAGATAACAATAATTAATTAAACATCATTATAAAAAATTAAAACTATTACCATAAAATTAATACATTATAAATGATATATATCCAATAAAATACAAATTACTTGTTTTCAATCTGGTTTATTCATTGTCTATCTTCAATTATGTTCTCTAACCATGAAGTAAATAAATTCTATAATCTTTCATAATGGTTCATAAAATAAATATGATTAACCAAATCATATCCATCATAATTATATAGTAATGTCTTATATATTCATCCCACCCATAATTTAATTGAATAAATATCAGGTTTGTACACAAAAATCATTTTCATTATGAATACTCCAAGGGGAATCTATTCCCAAAAATCATCAATATACGAGTATTTAGAATGGGATATAATTTATATGAAAATTTACAATATTTAATTTACTAAAATATTGGAATATTTTATAATATATATATTAATATTAATGGTATTAACATTTATCTCTCATATTATTCCCCAAAATATAAAAAAAATCCTAAAAAACAAATAAAACATTCTTTGATTCCTATTGAGGTTACCCTTACCTACACTCATAGATATAGTGCTAAAAATATATTCATACACGTGAATTAATATAATGTGAGATGACACATGAAAAAATATAATAATTTTATATAATTATCATAGTTATAACATTATATCTAAAAAACTAACAAATAATCCAATGAATTAATGATATAGTGTATTCACGAAGTAGCTACATAAGAAACAATTTTAAAAAAAATTAAAATGAAATCTCCGTAATTAACTCACACTATACGTTATAATATACCTATAATATGATATAATCATCTTCATAACAATTGTATTGGAAACATAAAAATGTGTTGGGGTCAAGATTTGAGTTTGTATAAAAAATCATCTACATTTCATCATCCGTTACATCTTAATCATATATGAAAATACGAGTATTGAGAAATAATTTTTTAAAAAGAACATAATAAAACATGATTTATCTATATGTGATGATATAAGGAAATTTCATCTCAAATAAAAACACATGTGACATGACATGAGAATTTCATATAATATATATTATCCATGGGAAAAAATAATACTATACTAAGGGTATGATATATATATTACAAGAGGGGGTGAAATGTCTATTTATAAATATAGATAATATAGGGAGGAATATATGACTATGGTTCATTTATTTATATATACATGATTAAATTTTTAAATTGTTTTTAAAACATTTATTAACCCACTACTTAAAATATATCTATTATACATTCCATGCCAAATTGAATCAACTGAGAAGCTTAGTATTATAAAATTTCCAAAAGATTCTAATGAGTTATGAAATATATAAATTAAGAGGGGGTTATGATAGATATACTATATTCCGTGGTATTTATGATATATGTACTACAAGAGATCTATTAATTGATGTTGTTTTGAAATTAAAAATTATACGCACTTATATATGTAAATAAAAGAAGAATAGTAATGTAAACATTGATAATGATTCCAACCGATAAGTATAATAAATGTAGTTAATGAAAATGTATATATGAAATTGTTGTTTAAGAAAAAATAATTATAACGACTTTATCAAATAATATTGAAAACTAAATTCAAATAAAACTACTTCTAACTTTCAGTTTTACATAATAAATAATATGTAACAATAATATAATGATCTTTTTATAAAAGGATATAAAAACACAATAAACTGTTACATAATTCAGATTATCACCGTCATAACAAGTTATGAGGTCGACTGTAGATCGAATATTTGGTATCCCTGATTAAATATAAACTAGTATAATCATATGCCAAATATTTTAATTCATCAATCAATATAAACATAACGAAGTATATATTCTTTTTTAAATCCCAGACTTATCCTAAAATAAAAAACCGCTATCATTATTCTGAAATCTATCCATCTACATTTCATAATAACACTATTATCCCTTTCCTAATGATAACATGGTCAACATTATTGAAAAAAAAATTATAAAATTAAAAACATATATTAATTATGTGAAAAAAATTGAAAATGTATACTGTTGGTAAATATATATAATAAAAACAAATGAAATCTCTCACAATAATCTGATATTATGATTATTCAAAATTTATGCATTCCAAGGATCAATTCACAATGTATCTATATTTAATTTCTAACCTTCATGTTTCACATAAATTAATATATGAATTTTTCAATGACTCCATTATTCAGATTAAGTATTTTTTGGGTTTATTTGTAAATACATATACGACCTCAGTATTCCTTCTCAAAGAAACACACATTTACTACTTCTAATGATGATGAATTTTAAGTACTGCTACATCTCTCATTACAAAATAAACTAACAAAAAATAATAAAAATACTTCAACAATATTTTCATTTTACATATGAAACATTTGGGTAAATAAAAAATTATAAATACCATAATTCATCATATGTTTGGTTAATAGGTTATTCTAATATAAATTAGAATCAGTACAAAATAAACTATAATCATAGACATTCATAATGAATTATACTATACATCAAATAATCGCCTTAAAAATGTTATAATATAAATTTATGATAATAAATATTACATTGTTAATAAATATGTTAAAATGTATATATTGATTTATAAAATATGTATAAAGAGAACTTGTTTGACCCAAAAATATACCCCTTTTTTGAAAATTACAATATAGAACCAAAAAATATTGAATTATCTTAACTAATTTATGAACACATTTTTCCAAATTAAATCTCCCCCATTATAACAAGTGTTCGTCATCTAATTTCTATTTATTCCACACCCCCTTTTTTCAAAAATACCACCTAATTAAATACAAATAAGATCACATTGAAAAATTTGAAGGTTATTTCATATAAAATTATTAATGAAACAAGTAGATATATAATTTAATTTCATAACTGACATTAATTAATATTTTATAAAAATATGTGGTTTTACATCTTCCAACATTCATAAAATATAGTCCACCTTTGAATGTTTATTCAAAACATGGCTGGTAATCATGTGATAATTCTCCATAATACCATTTTTTATTAACTATCCTTCTAAAATATCTTATGTATTATTATATCCCCATAATTCTTCATCATGGGAGTTTTACAATTATCAAAAACTGTTGAAAATTCACTAATTCCAGGTCTTACTTGTTTTCAAATTGGGAAATAAATAAGACTTATCTAAACCTATTTATTTAACCTCAAATAACATCATGTTAATGTTCATATCATTGAAAAAAGTTATAACACTTTTCACTTTTTCATCTAATAATGATATTTTACTTTCACATTCTCAATCCATTATTCATTTCATCTACTATTAAAATAATGTCACGATTAAATTTTGTATACAACACATGATTAATGTTTTTATGAATGTTCTTGAACGTGTATTTAATGACTTGAAATGTATGATAGATTTAATATAAGAGGGTATTATTTTCAATTTTATGAATAATTTTAAAATTCTCACTATTTCATATAAAAATAAAATAATCATAGTCTATTAAATATATTCAAATGTGTCCATCCAAATAATATACTAATACTAACTAAAATATGGATATAAAAATATTATTTTAAGAACAATTGTATGTGAATATTGTAAAAATATATATTTTAATATAAATAAAAGGACATGACCATATAAATATTTGTTCTCAAAAGAGGAAAAACATTTGAAATGTACAACTATCTTAATATGAAAGGATATAAAAAATGAAAACCCTTAACTAAGTGATATATTCATATTTACTCTTAGTGAGAATCAATTATGTTGGCCCAAATTTATTTATGACTGATTTTTAAAAAAAAATCATTCGTATTCCTCATAATATTAGGAACACCTTGATCTATTTGATCGAATTAAGAACTAACTTTTTCCAGGATTCCCAATATATAACTTAAGGAGAATAATATCAACATTCCTTCAAGATCCAATGATATTCCACAAAAAAAATATATTTTGACTCCCCAACCTCATGCTCCCTTGATCGAAAAGATCAAAAAAACCATTATATAGTAAAAAAACACAATTAATTAACATATATATCCTTGTAAAGGTATAATTTGTGTTAATATCTATAATAAAAAATCTTATTACATCACATAAAATAGATGATACAAATATTCAAAATGTGTGTGAAATTTTCATAAATTCTTAAGATATCCATATAATATTATTCATTATAATATTTATTATCAATTTATAGTTGATTGTTTTAATAGAATAAACATTTTTATTTTTTATTTCACATGTAAAGTTATAATATAACTAGTGGTATCCACAATCCATCTAATGGATCTAAACTTTTACTCTATCTACAGATGAAGTTCATTCAAGGAATCTGTAGTGGTACTTCTTAAAAAATAATCATAAATAAGAAAAATACTTCTACAATAACTATATAAATATGAAATAGAAAATACATTCTCAAATTATACTTTCAGAACATTTATATAAAGGATATAATATAATAAATCAATTACAACATCCTTATAGGAAATAGGTTTAGGTATTGTAAATATAAATTAATAATTATGAAACTATAAAAATCATCATTCGTAATTAATACAAAAGAAACATACAAACATTACAAGGAAAAAACTATAATATAAAATATTGATAAGAAGGATTGCAAATTAAAAAATGACTTCATCTATGTGTATTTTTATTTTGAGAATATGTATTGAGAGAAGTATATTGACCGAAAACTATAATAAAAAATGTACAAACATATACCTTAGATTAGTAGTGTGTGATAATAAATTTTATCATTGGATAATAATCAATGTCATATAATATAGAGTCACTGAACACAATTGAATCAATGAAGATAAATTATTTAATTTAAAGACATAACCACAAAAAAAACATATTGTGAATGAATTTATGTATATTTATTCATTAGGATGTTAATAAATCCTATCATTTTCCCCATTTAAATACTGAAAAAATAAATAAAATTATAATCTATATTTTTTGAACAAATCTAATTATATTTGTCAAATTTTCTGTTGAAAAATCCAATCAACCCGACTCATTAATTTATATAAAATCAATTTTTTTCAGTTCTTTATATTGTGAACAAATCCAATCATATCTAAGTATAATTATATTATTATATAAAACCATAAAAAATAAATTCTATAGATATATAAGACCCCACATATCATTATCCATACATATGTATTCTATAAAATAAAAAACATTCAACATAGCTTGAAACCCAATTTAATAAAATTGGGTTTCATTATTAATATCATAAACATCTCATGGCATAAAAAATTGTATTCAAAAAATTTTTAAATGGAAAGAAAAAATTTTCATATGGAGATATTATTCTATCTATAATTTTTATAAATATCATCTATCCAAGATAGGGGATATATATTTCTCACTATCACAAATTTCATCTTTTGGTAATATTCAAAGAGTTGAATAAAACTGTCTAATTTTATGATGAACAAGATATATTCACCTGAAAATGATTTAATCGATTTGATAAAAACTATATATTCCATATCCATATATTTGACCTTTAACTCCTTCAACTCGTATATAGAAATATGATATGGTGATATCAAAATGGGCTTTACAGAAGGAATATGTTTCATCTCAAAGTAAATTCCCTGAAATTGGGAGGTCCTAGGAATTCCTCATGAATGATTTTCAAATTGATATGAATGACTAGAAAAAATCAATGTTGTTATCACATGTACTTAAAAAGGAACCTGACTGATAATCAGCGTTATGATCATCCATAGGTGACTCTAATTTGGACCAACACTGTCCTCCCACAATTCAAATTATTTTATCATTATGTCCGTACCTCACATGGTAACTATTAATGATACATATCTATGATAGTTTTCAATACGGATTGTAATAATGGTAACCAAATTCGTGCTAAGAATAAAATCATATATATTTATCTCCCCAATCCTAAAGTCCCAAAAAATCACATAAAGTTAAATAAATATAAAACACTCTGGGAGTTATTTAAGATAACCCACATCTATTCCTAATATTTTATTAAGGGAAAATAACCCATATGATAACATGGTTTTTAATTCCCAGAAAAAGAGTAAGTATAAGTGGTCATTACTATACCTAGAATGGTGTATAGTCTCTCATCACCATCATTTGGAGTCTATTGTAATTTGACAACTCATCTTTCCATAGATCCATAGACATATCATAATAATCGTGGATCTAGAAAGGGTTCATTTTGTGGGAACTTTTTTAAGGATCCTATAATTTTTAATGGATTGATGCTTTTGTCTAACTCAAAATTCTATTAGATGTTCTTCATGATTCCCTAATGTGTAAATATTATAAATTCTGTATGTTACAACACAAATGACACATGATATGATGTTATTTTCATGATGTATGATAATACCACCACAATCCATATTTGGATAAATCAGTACCACATTCTCATATTGATTGTTTTAAAATGCCTTTCCTTGGCTCTTGTTATCCACAAAATCTCTAGTGTAAATCACCTTTCTTATATATCCTACCACTAACAGTGTCACATTGAATTGTAATGAATTCTAAAAAAATTACTTAAACATTATCTTCTTTTATACCTTTATTTATTTTTAAGACATTATAAAGAACGTAGGATTAGGTCATTAGGACAGAATTTATGATGTAGAGTCTCAAAACTGGTTGAATTTGTATCTCAAATATCATGGATTTCTATGCATCATCCCCAAAAAAGATAGTAAAAACGTATTGAATATTTTAGATATGTATTGATTATAAAAGAATAATTATCATTATCTAGTGAATCTCAATAAACTACACAAATCAGTCTATAACCATCGTACATCGAAATAAATCTTCAAATAAAAGGTCATCAAATATATATTATGTTTGACATTATCACCACACTACTTAAATCAGAATTTCCAACCAATGTCTAGTAGTTTACTAAAGAAAAATGATCTTATATTTCACCATTCAATCCTCTGGGGTTTCTTATAGGTCACAAATCCTATCAATAACTCATAAATTGTGCACTATAACATTAAGGCCCCTAAAAATGATATATGATCTTCAAACATTAATATAATAGATTTTTGAGGAATGTTCAACACATTTCACAAATACATTCCCATGTACCAGAATGGTTTAGATTTTGTATAGGCTAGGTAAAAAATATTTTTAAATAATGAATTTTTTTCAACATATCTAGAAATGATATTCAATTTTAAAATCCTTAAACATACCTAACATAATATATTTCTTCTTAACTTGATAAAATTAATCACATTAATGGATTACCTTATATTCATAGTAATAGTAAACATGGGCTATCATCATATGGTTCTATGATGTGAATAATAAAATATAATGTTAAGATATAATGAACATAGATTACAAAGTTCAAAACCAACATGTCATAGATCATAAGAATGATTCATGGAAAAAAGAATTAATATTCCTAGGAACATCATTTATTATAGTGTACTATTAAATGATGAATATTGAGCTTTTTTATGTCCTTGAATGACACCTCTTTATATTTACCCATTTCCACAACATATTTTTCATAATTTATCATTTAATATGAAACAAGGGTACAATGAAATTTATCCAGTGTCCTATCATTGGGATCTTTATCTAATAATACTGATACATATTGTTTTAACATGGGTGGTTGTTTCCCCATGATACGATTCAAGATAAAAATATCTTCAATGGATTCTCCAATACCTAGCATGTCTTACACTATAATAATTACCATATCAAAGAATTCATAAACAGACTCATTTGGGTTCATTCTCATTTCATTAAAATTGATCGATAGAACATAAATAATTGCATCTCTGGACTTTGAATAAACATATATAATATGAAATGTTTTTCCTACATAAAAAGTGTGGTTTTAAATGAAATTATAATCATATATATTAATGTTGTATAGGTCTCCCCCTAAATCATTTATTCTATTTATTTCAATATTGAATTCTCACATCTCGCCTATTGTTAAATAACCAATATTGATATCTTCTGAAATACCATACATCACTTCTGTAAAGAAATCAATTTCCAATGATCAAAAGTTGTATTCCATCCAACTCTTCTGTAATTAAAAATTATTCCCATCGATGACCTGAATCTATTTGTGATTTATGACAACTACTGGGAGAGAAAATCTAATATTAATCATTCCTCTAATACAAATTTATATGTCTACTAGGTCAAATTCATTGAGAGGTGGTGAATTAGGGTATGATAAATAAAATAACATCCCCTTTTGTTCCTGTTTCATTACTAAACAAAACTATCTTCTATAAATTTCCCATAGAAAATTATTAATAGAAATTAGAGAATGAATGAGGAAAAACATTTTTTACTTGGAACACCCTCACTGGGCTACATCTGAGGAGTATACCGTTTCCATGTGCCGATATACCAAATCCTATAAAAGTGAGATGTTATTTATAATGTTTGGAGTGGATGAAATGTCTATCTTGATTCTCAAAAAATCAGAATTTTAAAGATCATGGCTCTCTCAACTGATGTGTAGAAGCTTCTTCTTCATAATATCCCATCATAGTTTATAGACATGTAGTTAACTTCATTATCTTTAATGAATTCATCATCCAATATATGTAGATTCTCTATTGAGGTCCCACTTTCATCCATTAATGAATACCATATTACCAATAATGTACTGGGAATCTACAAGTCATTAGCGCAACCCTTATTAGGCATTCTGTTCATATTTAATGCCTTGCGTGAAAAACCTTATCTTACACACAACTTAAATCTTATGCACAACTCCAATTTTACATGCAACTTTCTTAGCATATGCATAACTAAAATTCCTTCATGAAACAAAACATGCATGAAATTCTTTCCAAATATTGAGATTGAATTATATCTAAGTGTTGAGCTTCTTCAAATGAGGGGGTCACCTATTATTTATATGAATTGTTGAACCTACGTGGAATATTTGATATGTTGGTCAAGATTCTCTTTGTGTGCGCAAAACTGAAAAAAATGTTTCAATGTTACCTTGAATGGGTTTTCCCCAAAAAAATATTAAATAAAAAATATTATTTTACTAAAAGTATAATATAAATCAACTAAAATAATATATTTTAATCAAAATAAAATTATAACAATATACAACTATTATATTTACTAAGGAGATAAAACATAAGAATCATAATACTATCTTTTTATAAGAGGATACAAAAAACCTATTGATCCCCAACTATAATAGTTATTCATGTTCACCCAAGGTGATAAGAAATTATATTGTCCCAAATTTAGGTTCAATTGATTATCAAAAGTCATTATTTATTCCATCACAGCATTGTATGATCATGATATACCAAATCAGAGTAATATCATTCATTTTTCTAGATTCTATTTATCTTCACTAATCAATATACCTATAATTTCATTCAATTCACATTATATTGTTTTCTAATTATTTACCCAAAGATAGATGTTTAAATAGTATATTAATGTTGTGATGTAAATAATATTTTAATTTTTCATTTCTCATGTTCAGTTGTTACTAAATCATCTTAATCCACAATCCTTATAATGAATATAAGCTTTTACTTCTTCTTATGATGAAGATTCATTAGTGAATCTATAGATTAAAATTATAAAAACAACATCATAAATAAGAAAAAATTCTTTTAGAGAACCTATGTATAGATAAAATAGAAATAATTTTCCCAAACTATAATTCCATAACATTTATGAATAGGGAAAATAATAAAGGCGCAATAACATAATATTTCAAGTAAAGAGCTTATGGTATTATAATCGAACATGAATAATTATGAAACAGTAAAAATTAATATTAAAAATTACTGAATAAGAAAAAAATATCTACATGAGAACGATTATAATATGAATATATGATAAAAATGATTATAAATTAAACAACGATGTCATCTATGTGTTTGAGGATTTTAAAAATAAGTATAGAGAGATTTTATTATAACAAATATTGTATTCTAAAATGAAAAACCATATAACATGGATTAAGTGTTTTTGAAAAAAAAAATATTTGTGTAGAATAATTATAGGAATGGGATGTAGAATCAAGGTACACCATTGAATCAAATAGAAGTATATAATTATTTCTCAAATATAACAAAACAAATTAATATTGTGACTGCATGTAAGTATATACATACATTATACTATAAATAAATCTGATAATTTTAAATATTTAAATTCTGATAAACTCAATGATAGTCTATACTATATATTTTGAACAAATATAATACCATATATGATTTTTATTGTGATAAAATCTAAGCACGTATACCCATTATACGGTTTAAAAATAAAAGACAAATCAATGGTTTATATTATAAAATAATACAATAAAATTTAATAATAATTATATTTTCCGATATGAAAACAAAATATTTCATTGGAATGATATATAGGACCCCATATATCATCATCTATACATAATTAGGCCATATACTTCCAACATTTTGAAATAAAATGGGTTTTATTCTTCATATCATAATGAATCAATAGAATGAATGATTCCCAACACTGGAGAAAACTAGAAGCATCTTTATGAGAACATTTAATGTGTTCCTCATTAGAAATAACATAAAACGATATAAACAACAAAGAGATACAAGGAAAAAATGCGTTAATCCCCTTTTTGGGAAACATTGTAAAATCCATGAAAATTATATAATTAAAATTAAATAATACTATACAAATAATAAATATATTTCAAATAAAAATAAAATGAATTTTTTTTAATAAATTTTATATGAGTAACATGATTTTTAAATTTTAATATAAAATTCATAACTATATTGATAAATTATTTCTTGAAAAAACATAGACACAAAATTCAATTTTAAAACAAGGAAATAATTTTCAAATTCATACATATAATTTTATAAATTAAAATAATATTTCAATTTATTTTAAAAATTTTAAATATTAAAAATAATTAAGAAAACAATTTTTCAACACAGAAAGGATTTTTCTTATAGAAGACTGCCAATATAGAGAGAAAAACCCAAAAAAAGATTCTCATTTTTTTAACATTATCATAAAATAATAATATATAAATCCCATTTATTTTTTTAAAAGTAATGTAATCAGTTAAGAAAGTAATTATATAAAATTAATCTTCATGAATTCTTCCCAAAAATTTTATAATTTCTATAAAAAGATAATTTAATGTGGTTGATAAAATGTTCTATTATGAATTTTTGGACAACCTTATTAATATTTTGAAAGTCAATAATTAAAATCACACATCATAAAAATTAAAAGCAATATTCATTTTAAAATTAATTAAATTTAAATATTATAGTCATGGGATAAAAACATTATTGGGTTTGAATATATAATAGAGAACATTGGTGGGACGAAACAAGATGAATGTGGAAGTAAAAGTCCGTATTTGGAGTAAATGATATTTTTTTCCATCATAATAAAAATTTAGGAAGAGTGAAATATATCTTTCTAATTCCCTAGAAAATAAAGAGTAATGATTTTATAATACCAACATATAATAGAGTAAAACCATCATGCAAATCCATTTTCAATAATAAATCCTCATTTCCCATGAAAATATGTTAATTATTGAAGAAACAATAACAATATTGGTAACATAGTAGCCTATATAAAAAATGGTTATCATGGTATAGACATTAAAATATGATAAAATGAAATATGTTAATAACTGTTAATGGAAATAGAAAATTTGATATACAGTATTAAAATACTATTGTTTGTAATATATGTTGTGTCAAAAAAATTAAGAATTTAGAAAAATATCCCTTAAAAGTATTCCTTCTATCCATGATAGCGAATAAATCACCAATATAAAGAGAATATCTATAATAATGAAAACTTCTAAAGAATTGATCAAAATTTTTAATTTTTTAAACATCATTTAGAACCATATATTATAAATATTTTACAAATATATAGTTTTTTTTCATTATGAGGTATTATTATTTATCAATTTTTTTTTGTATATGTTTCATAGTGATAGAGTTGATTGTCACTTTTCAGTTTTATGTTAATAATTACTAATTACTTAAAAATGTTTTAATGATTTTTTTTTCAATGATATATAAGTACCATTTTATTAAGTTGAAAACATGGATACAATTTCATAAAATAGTAATTATGGGGAAATATTTTAAGTGTGTTTAATGTTTGAAAGGTTGTATATTGATAAGTAAATTAAATTGTAAATAAAATGTTGCGATATATTAATATCATATTAAATAAATTTTAATTATATGAAATTAAAATTTTATATCATTTCTTAGTCATTCATTATATAAAAAATATATCATCATTCCCATAGGTTATTAAAATCAACCCAAACTATATCATAATATATTGATTTAAAAGTGGGTGAAATTTTTTGAAATTATTTCATTATAGATTCTATAGAACATTAAATATGTCTAAAATATAAGTTGCCTTCATTAATTGTTTTATGAAAACCATCCATGTTATGTGGTAATGAATAATGAAAATTTTCATTATTGGAGTTGGTAGCACTCATGCACACACTATTAATTATTTCATTTTCCAACAAATGAGATGGAATAAAGGTATTTGGAAACAATATGTGTATCAAATTAAAATGGTGAAATATTAATCATTTTAATTCAGAAAATCTATTATTTATACTAATAATGAATTGTTTCGATGATAAAATATCAATATTGCTGCATGTAAGTTCTAGTCTTCTTTCACACATGATCAATGTTATTTAGATTTTCATAATGAATATAAAACACTAAATATTGTTTTTTAATTAATATAATATGATTTCATAAGTTTAATAAAAAAATTCAATCCAATTTTGTGTCTTGATATTTTTTAAAATTTCATTATTTATAAGAAAATACAATTCTTTATGAAATACACATGTTGTGAACATGCGAATTTTCTTAAATCAATATGGAAATTCTTAATATAATTTATATAAATGAGAGTATAGGGATATAAAACATAGACATTATTCTTATAGGATATAAAAGGATGTGTTTTAGGATTAACATATATGGGATATTTTTATAATTATGTGATGGAACTCATTCCCTTTTTTTATGTGAATGGAATATTGATTTTGGATTTACTCATTAAATTTCAATAATTATCGGCCCTTATTTAAGGGGAATGAGAAAAATGTAAAAAATAATGAATGATAGGATTATAAGAAGATCAAACTCTTAGAAACACACATGGACAAACGTTTTATACATATTTATTTAGTTTCATAGATAGATTTTATTTAACATTTTAACATTTACTATGGTGAAATATTTTTTAAACAAGGTAATTAATTTAAATGACCAAAATTAAAACTATAATTATTCTATAAAAATTTAAATGATGATTTTCATTGATAAAATTACCCCACCAAATAACATTTCTAATATTTATGATTTTTATTTTACTATTAGTTGAAATAAATAAGTAATACACTTTTTAGAAATGTTTTCCTTTCAGTATTAATTTTTTTGTTGTATAAATTTATCAATGTCATTTTTTTCCAGAATTAATTTGGTTTTTATAATAATTCCAAATCTAACTATCAATGTTAAATTTTTTAACTAAAACAATTAGTAAAACATTATTTAGATTGGAATATAATTTTAATTTTATTCTAAAAAGAAAAAGATGAATTTTCAAGCATTAACATATATATATTTAAAGGATTAAATTTCTTCCCATTAATAAATAAAAACATTATCAATTTTTTTATAATCGTCTAGATCATACTTTTATAATAATAAATTCAAAAAAGGGTATATATTTTATAGAAACTATATTTTCCAATATTCACCTTATATTCATATATCTCAGGAAAATACCAGAAATTTATTTTCTTAAACTTCTCATATGTGGAAATATAAATTTTATTTTATTTTTTCAATTTTTTTTAAAATTTGATATTAATTAATTTCAATATAAAAATTCATATGTGGAAAGTAATATTTTTTATATAAATATAAGGTCCTCTTGTATTATTAAAACATTATACATATTTTTCATTTAGTGGTTATAGTTATTGATACGTACTAAATTAATAGATTTTATATTATTATCAAATTTGATAATTTTATTTTATTAACAATGATTTTTTACTTCAGTTTTTACTGTAAGATAACCATTCAAAAATAATATTTACTTAGATAATAATAAATTCCAAATTATCATGGTGTTAAAATGAAGATATATATTATAATTTTTTAATTATTTTAGTTTTAAATACTTAATACAATGATACATGGTTAAAACATAGAGATTTTAGATCAAATACGATAATATGATGTAGATGTAATTTAAAAATTGAATAATAATATCATTAAAACCTAAAAAATTTATATGTTTCTTCAATTATGAACACACATAAAAATATAGAACTATTAAATTATTTTTTCGGATATAATGGGACCTAAAAGAGAAATAGATCAAGAGATGATGAATCTTATTGTTCAATATTTAAAAGATACATAAAATGAATACATTTATATTTATTGGATATAGGGGAGATTTTTAAGATAAATAATATTATCAATGAAAAAATATATATATCATAGATATATAAAAAATGATATTTTTTTGAAACATATTGAATTCAGAAATAAATAAGTGGAAGGAAACTACATTTTAAGAAATCAATTGAGTATATGATATGGTACATATAATAAATTGTATTCTATTAGAACGTTATTTTAATAAACATGAATAAAAATGGATTTTAGTAGTTTCTAAATATAAAATAATGTAATATAATGATGTGATACTATGTAAAATTCATTGAGGAATGAGTTTTGTTTCACCACAAGATGATAATTTATAAATGTCATGGAAGAATTGAGATTTTTTCTCAATATGGTTGGAGGTCACATATTTTCTCATTGGTCTTATCAACCTACGTGTTATTGGAAAAAGGTGATGATGGTAGAAGTAAATAAGATATTTTCTAGCAGTGAAAATATATATTTTCCTTGTCCTAGTCGGTGAATGATTTTTTCTAGTTACTAAATGGTAAAAAAAGAAAAATTTTATTTGGAAAAAAAATAAAATAAAATTTTCATGATAAACTATGTATAAATGACAGATATTTATTGTATATTTTCCAAAGTAATACTAAAAAATCATGATTCATTTTTTATTCACTTATGAAGACAAAAATTATAAAAAATATTTATTAACAAATAATTTATTTTTATTAGAGATGATTTTGACTTATTAATGTTATTACTATAAAATAAGGATTATCCAAAAAAATTAATAATTAAATTACATGATATTGTGAGTCATGTATTTTATGAATGAATTATTCATTCAAGATTGAAATTAATTGGAAAATTGTTAATTAATAAATTAATATCGATATATTGTGATGTGATTAAGGAATATTCTGTTATTAATTTGTATGTGAAGTTAATTTGGAGGATATAAATTGTATTTCTTAAAATAAATTTTAATATAAGTCAATTAGAGTATTTTTAGGTGTGCTAATGCGTTGATTTTATTTTTTGTATGGTTAAAATGATAGAATATTGACAATTTTAATTAAGTACAAAATTCGATTAATATGTCAACATAGTGAATATATTTTTATTGAGTATGATATAATAGATTTGGGAATGTTTACTTAGTTAAATTAATTAGGATATTTTAATTGATAGGATTTCATAAAATCAATTTGATTGTTTATATTATAAAAAATTTCAAATGGATTTATTGGTGGTAAAAGTTTATTATATAATGTAATTTTATTAATCAATTATTACCATATAATTTATTCATGGTGATATAAAATGGATAATTATAGGGTGCTATTTTATGTTACTATAGATAAAGGTAGAGATGGGGAATAATATTTTAAAATTAAATTTTTATTTGTCATATTAATTGGACGAATTTATGAATGGAGAATATATAGAACATAATATATCATTTTTTCTTATATAAATCATATAACACTAACATGTTCTTCACATTCACATTTATACCATTTAATAATTGGTGGTATTAGAACCCAATAAAATGAAATTGAAGTAAGAAACCTTGAATGGATTACCAATGTATTATTATTGAATTATCAAAATATATTTATAGTTCTTATGAACAAAAATATGATGTTAAACTCACCATATATTAACCATGTGAATCTCATTATATTGTTTATCTCTATAATATTATCAAATATTAAATATATGATGTTTTAAATGGGTTCTACTGAATACCATGGGGTATGAATAGAATTCTATATTTTATCATACAACCCTTCTGATTTTATCCCTCAAAGGAAGTTGGTGACATGGGGGCATGAAATATTTAATTGGGGCCACATAACTCATTGTAGACATTATTATATGAATTGGAGAGTCAGAGAGGGTCAATTAATTAGTATAATGGGTTATTTAAAAACATCATAATATCATATTAAATCTATATATATGGTTTCATATACATTCTAAAATGGAATTTTTTACTCATTTATTTTTGGAACCACAGTTCATAATGAATTTGGTAATTGTTTCCTCAATATGATCATTACATCCAGAGCATAAGAAGGTTTATATCAAATATACATAATGTATGATTCTTATATTCCTTATTTTGTTGGTTTTTATAGATTTTTTTTCAAAAAATTAATTTAATGGAAAATTGATAAAGTAATTTTCATAAAATTGATATTATAATAGAAATATATTTCCATAATTTTTTATAATTAATAAATAAGGATTTTTAAATAGAAAACATGAACATCAGTTTTAAAATCAATGTGTTTTAATTTGAAAAATGATTTTTTTATCCAAATTTTTATGTCAATTTTTGATATAAATATAATTGTAATTTTGGATAGAAAAAATAAATTCGAATGAAAATTTATTTTTTTGAAAACTTTTTAAAAGGAGATAATAATTTGTTTTTCAATTTTCTAAAATAACCATGTGGTGTAGTTGTCAATAAACATGTAAATTATTTAAAAATCGGTATTAATTCATAATGATTGGTAAATATTTTATTTATGTGAACTATGGTCCTTTGTGTTAATGTATACATGGGATAGATGTTTCATTAGTTTTATATCTCTCATCATTAATTATATTCTGTAATTACTATTTAATAGATAAAAATCACAAGGATTTCATATTTTAGAAACATTGTTTCATTAAAAAGAATGTTTGGAAATAATTCTCGGTTGTTAAAATTAATTATCAAAACATAAATTAATAAATGTTTTTTGTTTTCAAATGAAATTATTTATCTATTGTTAATATAATATATAGGTAAATCCATGTTATTAATTTGGGAAAATATTATTGAGTAATGTGTAACACATGTCTTCCTATACAAATCTATTTTTCTAGATATTGTTTACTATGATATAAGAATAACAAAGGATGACATGTTTATTTCTTATGGATTATTGGATGTATAGTCATTGATATATTAGATAATACTTTTCATGAAACATCATATGATATTTTCTATCTTATAGAGATAAGTAAAGATTCAATACCAATAGTGGTCATTTGTGGTTTTTTATGTGTTTTTGGCCACATTGTTGTTAGGATGAATATTTATATGATATTTTAAATAATTGTTTCTATGTTAAAATGAAGAAGAATATTATATACCCAATTTCTATTGGTAAGATCATTACATAATGAATTTGTGGTGTCCCCATGAGTATGATTTCATCATCTAGATTTTAGGATATATGCCTAAGGCAATGTGAAAAATCTATTTTCAGTTATTTGGACATAGGTCCCACTACCATGTAATTACATATAATTTTATTATGTTGAATTTAATGATTTTATTTATTAATTTACCATTTAAATTAGTTCAATTATTGTGAACTATATTGTATTAGTTAATGGTTTAGTAAATGTTTTCAAATATTATTGTCTTATTTGGCATTGAATTATGATTTTTTCAAAAACAAATCAAGCACTATTAATATTTTGATAGGTGATTTCATTTAATTGAAATGTGTAATAATAGTGTGTTATATTTTCAAGCATGTTTTAAATAGTGAGATGAAAAAAAAATTATTTGTTAAATGAACTATAGTGTTGTTGCGTAAGTTTATTTAATGCATTGTATATTATCAAATAGATATTGAACTGATTTATTGATTTTTTAACACAACTATTTAAATAAAAATTAGGGGAGGCCTCGAGATTCTATGTGTAAATTCATAAACATTTTAAATAATTTTTAGGGATTATTATCTTACAAGTATCCACTATTTTATGATTATACAATAATTAAGGGGTTCACTAAATGATAATTCTTATTATTAAAAGTTTTGTATAGTTGTAGATTAAATAGAAACAGTAGTGTAGAAAAAACTATTCACTAGAGAACATAGGATTTTTATTACACAGTAATCAATCTATATGAGAATTTATTCCCGAGAGAAATATTCAGTCATTATCAAGAGACTAGATACTTCAATAATAAATTAAATCATGAAAAATAATAATATTTTGATAAAAATAACTTTTTCCCTATTTTTTTCATAGTGTTAATAATATATTGTATTCCAATACATTACCTAGAAAAATGTAAAAAAATAAGAGGGTGATCTACAATACTCAGTAAGTGATTGAATACATCTGATGCTATCATAGACTAATAAAAATAATGTGAAACCATTATGAATTGATGTTTAATAACAAAATCTATTGATGGAAATGTTAATAAGTGATCAAATGATCAAATAATTTTTAAAATGAAAGAAATTTATAATGAGTAACATTATAAACATATCATTGAGACCATATTACAATAAATTATATATAAGGGGATGTGATTATCTCATTAACTACTCCTAATTTTCACAAGGGACCTACCAATACAGAAAGGGGATATATAAATCTGATTCTCACCAATAAAAAAAATTAAATGAATTAAATCACATAACAAATTATGATGGTTGGTACTTATCCTGATAAACAATATAAAAAATTCCTAGCATAAATAATCAATAAAAGATTATATTATAACATGTTATTATATAGAATAAAGGATTATATGTTATTAATTTAGTTTCTTACATTCTATAAATTTTATGGGATATATAGAAGAATTTATTTAACTAATATATGGAGTAAATGTGGAATCATGATGTTTAAATAATCACATCTAATTTGCTAAAAATACAGAATTTTTATTATTAAGTACTTTTAACAAATATTATTATTTTAGGATTTGAGTAGTATAGTGTATTAATATTCAATTATCGGATAAAAATTAAAATATTGAAGTTATAACAATTAGAAACATTATTTTATAATATTTAACTATGGTTTGTATTGAGTTTTGGATCATCCAAACTATATCCACTCAGAGTACCAAAATGGTTTTGTAGTTGGGGTTATTTCTTATAGACCAAGTGAATATTTATTAATTACCCTATAAACCAATATTATGTTTTTTTACATTTAAGTGACACTAAACCATATATTAAATACTATTTTCTCTATTTATATATGGATCTCATTGCATAAAACATGAACATAATTTACATTAATAAATTTTAGGATAGTTTTAGAAAAATGGGATGTTTGAGAATTATAATGTCTTGTGAAATTATTATAAAGAGATATATTGGTGATTTAAAATTAATAATTTAATAATTAATTTATATAACTAATTCATTATAAAACGATATGTTCAAATGAAATTATGTTATAAATAATAGCATTATTAATGAATGATATGGGGTCAAGGAACCAAAAATTGAATACGAGTTTATTAGTTCACGTTAAATACACTCTAGAAAAATCAAAACATGTTATAATTATTCTATAGATATAAAATAATGTTAAATTCAAGTAAATTGGATTTATATTGAAGATAATTATGATAATTTGGGTATTTATTGAAAATAATGGAGGATTATTTATTATTTTCTAATCATTGGATTTGAAAAAATTGGTTATCAAAAATAATATCCCATTACTATACCCAACGTTTTGGATCATGGTTATATAAATTTAAGGCACGCATGTTTACGTATTAATTTTTTTTAATATAACACACATCTTTTAAATTGATCTATCTATTGGAATATAATTTTTTGTAATATATGTATTTAAAATAAAAATGTTCAATATAAACTTTAGAATGGTATTTTTATGTCAAAAAATTCTGGTTAATTCATTAAATTATATAACAATATTAAATTTATTTTTTATTTTTAATTAAATTTTTTTACATTAATTTGTTTTAACATTATAATGATGTGGTAATACTTTCTACTATTTATTTTGTATTTTACATTTTAACCAAAAAATTTACAGTCTTATGGAAATAAAAAAATTCAGCATAAGATAATTTGGTATCGAGGATTCTAAATTTAATGAACATTTCGTGATGGTAATTATCGATATACTCTAAATTTAATTATAATATATATTAATTTTTTATTTTTTAGTCGTGAATTTTCAACTAAATACAGAACAATTATTTTCGTGGAATGTATGTAGTTCTATTTTTATTTAAAAATATATATATAACATAATTAATTTATAATTAAATTAAGACAAAAATATATTTATTTTTATTATTGAACCTTTGTATGTGTAATGTAGTTTTTCAAATTACAAGAGGCATTTTCCATATTTTTTACTCAATGAATCAAATTTCCTAATAGATATACAATTATTTTTTCATATGATATCATTTATATCATTCACTTATATTCAATGTATATTTTTATAGTTGTTGTTTTATTTACAATATCCTTGTTCCATGTATAAATAATACTTAATTTTTTTATTATCTTATGTGGTACATTAATACATTGTTACCCCATATCTTCATGTGTTTTATATTACATTTCTATCTTGTTTGATAAATGCAATTTTTTATTTTTTATAATAGTAATATATTTTGTAATTTTTTACCTTTTAATAAAATTTTATTATTCATTATTAATGAGATCTTTTCTATATTAAAATTCAGGATCCAATTGAACATGATTTAAAATAATAACGTGGGAATGATATTGCATATATATTCATATAGTTTAAATTTGGAAGATTTCAATCACTTGAGATAGGTTTTGTCGAATATTTAGATGATATTCTACATAAATAACCAATGATAAATTTTACAATGTCTTAATATACCTATATCATAGCTTCCCTTTAGCCTAAATATAATCACCCCATTCTAATGAGATATAATTTGGATTATGTACTCATAATCATAGAATTCATAATGCTTTAATAATTTTTCAAAAATATATTTCTTTCAACTTTGGGCTACCTTCATTTTCCATTTGATGGATCTTATATACTCTGATGCCTCTTCTGTATGTTATATACCCAACAACATCCTTTAGTATAATTGATACAAATATTCTATAGTGAAACATTACTATTCATATAATAATTTTTATTATTTAATTAACATGGTGTAGTGGAATATGATATTTTATAAAAATTAATCTTCTTGTTAATATGTATCACAACTTCCACAAATATAGTGAGATAATGACATTAGTATTTCCCCTATTATTTGGAATGTTTTTTGTTTCTACCCATCCATTTTAGGGATACAGTGTGTCCAAATTGTAATCTACGTATTTAAATCCTTATTATGAATCCAAAAAAATTGGTTTTTTACTATTACACAAAAATTTCATAATGAAAGAACATTTTATTGATATCATATATGACACATAACACCAAAACTAAACAATCTATGATATATTTTCTATTTACAGTGACTATTATAAAAAATCTATTGAATTGGAATTTATGAATAGGAATAAATTTCTTGTGAATAATATATAGAGATATTACTCAATATAAATGTATTGATAAATTCTTTAAAAATAATCATTCAATTTTTTTTATAAATTCAATATATTCGTCAAAAAAATGTTTTCTTAAAAACTGTAATTAATGATTTATGTGAGATAATGTTATAATTTATTTATTAAAATTATAGAAATTTTTTGATAAATTGGATTTAATTTTTTATGTCATAATATAAAAATTATCTTATGATAATATTTTTATATTTTTCAGAATACTTTTATTTTACAGGGAATAGAGATAATATTATTTTTTTAGTAGTTTTACTTCCATAATTATTATTACATAAACATCCATTATTTTTTTATATTTGATAAAAAATGAAATAATATTCATTTTATTTATTATAATTTAATTAGTTAAATTTTAATCTATGATTTTCGTGAATTTTCTATAATTAAATTATTATGCTTACAAACACAATTGTCTGAAAACTATTTTTTGTGCATAACGTTTATCCAATTTATATAATTTAAATAACCTATTATGTGTAACTATTTAATTGAAATATAAATATATTATATATGTATTTTTATGAAATTATGATCATATAATTATAATTATTACTCATATAGTTAATATAGATCATCCATTACATAAAAATGAAAATTTCCCATAACCAGTTATTCTTTACGCTTGTTGGGATACAGATAAACTAAACTTATCCCACATATAGAGATTAAATTTGGAAAAATTTATTTTATATTTTTAATTAGAATAGTTTTTATTTATTCATATGTTTAACATTATTTTTGGTAATAAATAAAACTAAAGATAGTTAAATATCCATTTTCTTTGAGAAATGGTATATCAAATTGACCTCTATTAAAATATATTGATAAGAAAACTAATTTTAATGTTATAAATTATTAAATGAAGGGGTTAAAACCCTAAGCACCATATTTTTTGGATTCAAATTTATTTATTATATTTTTTTCATGAAAGGGAACAATATAATAGTTTAAGTGAAGAAAACAAAAAAATGGCACCATCTTGATTTCAAATATCTTCTAATTTTTTACAAAGGTAAATAGAATGTTCTAAAAAAATAGTAATAGTAATTTTGTTTTAATTAAATGGGTTTTATATTTTTATTAATTTTTTATGTTTAGAAATAAAATAATTACCGTATGTTCTTAACAAATGTAAATTTAATATTTTTTTAATTAACAGAAAAACAAACTTAAGAATCAGACAAATCATAAAATCTTTATAATTTGTTGGAATTATTCTATTTCATGAGTTATTTATTTAAATATAATATATTATAAACGTATTAATAAAATATATTTGAATCATTAGTATAAAATAATGTATTTAAAGTAAAATAAATGATTAGTTACAAAATTTACATTTTTTTATTTTTAAATAAATAATATTTCATTAAATGATATAAAATTTATAAAAAATTATCTATATACAATTAAAATTGATATAGTTTATAATATCATCCTTGTTAAATATATATATATTTTTTTGTAACAAAAAAGTATCATATATAAATTTTTTTTCTCATTTAAGAATAAAATATTTAAATTCATTTTAAATTTATAATAAAATATTTTTTATTTGTATAAAGTATGTTATCTATAATAATGGAATAGTAACCTGATCATTGGAATAATAAATTGACCATTATGAATAGTAATCTGGCCATTAAAATAAATACATCAAATATTAAAGTATCAATTAAATTTATATATCTCAAAATGTAAATAAGATATATTTAAGTCATAAAAAAGTAAAGAATTTTATTAAAATATAATATATTATGGTTTGGTATTTTTGAGAAAATTAAATTCTTATTCAAAATAGTGTAATTAATAAAATTATAAAAAATAAAAATATTAATCATAAAATAGATTCAAAAATTATTATTTTATTTCATTATAATTATAATTTAATTTTATGAATCCTTAGATTTTTTTAAAATTTTCATAAAATCAGTTGTAATATTAAAAACATTATTTTTTGAATACACGATTATTTTAATTATAAATTAAATTTATTATATATAAATATAATATTAAAAAATGGAGTTCTGTTTTGAAATCTACATTTTGAAAAATGTTTCTGGTGTTTTTTTAAATTTTTCTAAAATGGATGATTTTTTGGTTAACAGTGAATTTTGATAATTTACGGTATTTAACATTATTAGTAGAATATATTAATTTTGTTCCATTTATAATGTATGTACCAGTTATTATTAACTAAAATGAACTAGTTACTTTATATAATTAGATGTATCTTCCCTATTGATAGTCTTGATAAAAAATAGTAAACAAATGAATAAAATAATCAAAACACCCCACTCCCCACTATATAGATACCACCCATACCAACTACTCTCCTCACACATCCAAGGACGTGTATCCTTTCTAAATTTCTTCCAATTACCTCCCCAAGAATCCTTCACACATTAATTACCTATTAGGATCACAAAATGTCAAAACAATGTGCTTTAAAGAGGTTCTCAAGGAGGCGATATTCAAGAAGTAAAATTCCCATTTCTCTTATAAACTCATTATTTCATTGTTTATTTCTATTTTAACCGAAAATAAACTATAAATTGTAAAATAATAACTATAATAACATTCTTATGTTGTAGTTTTGTTTTTTTTATGGAATATCAATCCTAAAACCACTTCTCTAATCCTCTTATTCAAAAAAAAATTAAAGCATCTATTGTGACGTTTTGATTCACCACATTTAGGGATGTCACATTTCCATATTAAATTACGGACTATATGTATGGTCATAAAACCTTTATTGTGGTTAAATAATATTTTAATATGTATATTATAGCCTTTTTAATGTTCTGGATCTAATTTATACACAAAATAGTAAATAAAACGAAAATAGCATGTGATGGTCAGAAAAACCTCCACAAAAACAATCATTTATCATTGATATTGTATCTAATAAATCATAATCATATGTAAAAATGATATAATGGATTATTTATTATTATGGAAATAAATTTACAATTCATTTTGAATTATAGATTTTTCAACTACTTTACCTGAACTTCCATAATTATAAACAAGGGAACCAGCCATAAATATATGATACCAACGCTCATGGAATGAATATTCAGATATTTATAACAAATTAAAATGGCCATAATATAACATAATAATATTTTAATAAATAAAATATATGTTTAATGAGTTCATGGTTAATAAAAAATGAATCTTTTTTATCTATGATATTATATACAATTTAAAAATTCTTTTGGAAATAAGGTAAGGGATATTATTTTTAAAAATTATTGGTTAATGTTAAAACATTATTTAATAATGAAATTTTATTTTAAATATTTGTAATAAAATGATTTTTCTTCTTTCATGATGACATATTTATTTTATGTTTCCTTTAAAAGTTTAAAATGTTATTTTAAAAAGACATGTTTTCTTTAATAGTGTTTGACTTTATAAAAATAGAACGTGATTTCAAAATAGAAAATTTATTTTCAACAATAATTGATCCCTCATTACATGATTATTTATTATGACAATGTTATGGTTCTTAAAAATTATTTATATAATGAGTGGCTTTGTGATAATCCAAGGGAGGTTGAACCTGTTATATCTTACTAATGCATTGGGATAAGAGATAGAGTCACCTGGATAGATTTCTTCTAAAAGATTATGGGAATATAATGCAATGGTTTTTAGAATTAAAACAATGATAGTTACTCATTATGTTGTCGAGAAATATAATTTTTATATTTTAATGATATGAAAATGATTTCACAATTAACATTTTGAAATTTATGTATTCTTTCTTTGGTTTTAAAGGAATCTGATTATTTCATAATTTAAGAAAGAGATCTTGTGTTTGAATGTTAAATGTTATATCAATGAAAAAATGTTTTCATTCATGGCCTGATAGTTTCATTATTGATTTCTATTTCTATTATTAATATTGTTTCCCCATCATATGTTTTCATATGTTTTTCAAAAGGATTATATATGTGTAAATGAAATTAAAAATTCATATTTATGGTCTTGATGTTTTGTTAAAGAATGAAATCATGGATTATTTTAAAAGATTCATTTTGTAGTAAATTGGATGTTTGGTAGAACTGTTTACATTATTATATATGAAATTCAATGTTTGATGTTATAAACTAATTTTTTAAACAGTAATTCTAAATGATCATTAGTACTGTATAAATGTGAATTCTAGTTGAATTTACTAGATTTTTTAATGTTTTGCGCTTAGTCATTATAGATGGAATTAGAGACATTTTTGATAACATTAGTTTTTCAGATAAAGAAATTACAATACCAATAAATTATTTTTATATTATGTATATTTTCAAACAATATAGCATTAAAAGACTATATCATTGATTCTTCTATAACATTCCTTTTCAAAATGGTTTCCTAGATAAGAAATTGGGATGATTTAGTTGGAACAAACTGAGAGGATGATATCCCTTTGAATCTACCATAAATAATGGTGGGAATTGGAATCGATCAATTTGTGATAGTAATGGATGAAATAAATTATCTTTTAAATAGTGGAAAAAATAATTCTCATTATGAGATAGATCAACCACAATATAATATTTCAATAGTAAAACATTTTATAAGCTAACACCCTAATTAAATTATTTGATATTTTGACACATTGGATGTTTAAGGGTGTATTAAATCCGTAGAAAATATTTTTGATTATAATGGGTTTTCAATCCATCAAAATTGTAATATTTATATTTAACTTTTTGAAGTCGAAGCCGACCAGTGGTGTTCAATGGTATAGAAAATCAGGGATAGAAAGGATTCTTATTTGTATTATTAAGGAAATTTAAAAATATTTTCATTAAGAAATATTTTCCAAAGGATAATAAACTTTGGATAGAAAACAAATTCTTTTATTTTATAAAATATGAGTATTTAGTGCGTATATATAAAGAAAAATTCACTATATTAGCATGGTATAATCCAAATTTTATAGGGATCATTATAGTTAGATAAATCTTTTATACATAAGATTGATGCGAAAATACATAAGGGATGTAGCATTTTTTTCTTAAAATGTTACTAAAAACATCGTCGATGTGTGAATATGGTTGAAATAAAGTTTTCTAATGACGATTTTCTAATTTTCAACCTATAGAAATAGAGGCCTTGGTGTAATGAAAAAATGAATGAACGTATCAATGTGTTTGATATTTTGAAAATTATTTTCATCATCTTTTGAGAATTTTGGTAAAAGAAACACATGGTAATTATTATTGATATCTAGTAATTTTTTTTAATGTTATAATTGTTTTTATATGGATATTAATTGAAATGAAAAATATTGTGATCGTGGTAAAAATTATAATATATAGACAGTAAAATTTTTTATAGCAATGAGATGGTTTATTATATATAAGAGTTTTTTAAGGGGACCATTATTGATGGGATATAGCCAAACTAAAAAAATAATAGTGTGGTGAAATAATTTGGAACTATTTTAGTGGATATTGTTCTTTATAAATATTTTTTTTCAAGTACAATGATTGTTTACTCTGAGTTTAATAATGTATTTATTTATTTAGGTAATACACATTCTTTTATATTAGATTTTTTTTTGGAAAAATATTAATACACCTCAAGAAATTATGAAAAAAATATATTAAAAACACATAGCGGGGAATATTAATGAAAAATTATTTATATGATTAATCCCTTAGATGTATGTTCAAGTAATATATAAGAAATCCATGTGTTTTTTACCCTGGTATAATTTGATGTTATTATGGTAATGGATTTGATTTATTTTTAGTATTTTAATATTTATTATAAAGATAAACATGTTTTTTTAATTTCTATAAAATTTTTTTCAATAATTCTCATTTACCATTAATAACACATCAGAAATATGATAAACTATTAAATGTTGAAAATTAATGTTCTCTTGAATATATTTTAAAAAAATAGGTAACTATTTCGATTAATGATTTTCTTATAGAAAATGAGTATCTATATTTTATTCTTGATAAGTTTCCCCATTTTATAACTAATTTTTAATTTATATTTATGGTTTATTTATTCAATAATGCTAAACCTATTTCAAAACCCACTTATTTAATGGATCATTTAGTATATATAGATTTAAAAAATAAGTTTCAGATGTTTCTAGTTAATTTTTTCATTCATCCAAATTCATTAACATGGGTTTCCCTATATTTTTTACTAAAAATAAATAGTTTCATATGAGAATTTTTATTTATTATTGATCAATGAATAACAAAAATGTTAAGAATAGTTATCCATTAACTCATAATGATTACTTGTTTGATCATCTCAAGATATCTTAGTATTTTACAATGATTAACATGAGATTTGGGTACCAATATCTTTTAGTGATGGAGGATGAAATTACAAAAATATCATTTCATATTAGATATAGGTATTATGATTTTGTATTTATTCCCTTTGGTTGGAAAATTTCCATTTTTGTATGTATGGATCTTATGAATATAATATTTCGTGAATATTTTGATAATTTTTATTCATTTTTATTTATGATATTTTGGTCTATTCAAAATTATATAAGGTTCATGAAATACATTGGAGGATTATTTCGAAACCCCTTAAAAAATATGTTATATGATCAATTTGAAAATTTTTATTTTTGGTTACAACAGATCTATTTTCATAAAAACATTGTAAAAAAGGGTGGCCTAATAGTTGATCCACCAAATACAAAAGTGGTTGATGAATATATGATATTGAAAAATGTAACAAATATTCACAGTTTTCTGGGATTAGTTGGATATTACTGATGATTTATTAAAAAAATTCACATGTATCTATCAATATAATTTTTTTAACATGAAAAGGGATTATATTAGTTTTAGACAAAAGAATGTGATCTTTCATTTCAAGAACTGATTATGAGATCAGTTAATGCTCATATTTTAACCCGTACATCTTGAAATGTTGATTGCTTCACCTATATTGATTCTTATTTAAATTTAGTTGGTTATATTATTCTGAAAAATGATTAGATAGTTGCATATTATTCATGGAAATGTAACCACATGAGTTAAATTATCCTACACAAGATTTAGAATTGGCAGTTATAGATTATGATTAAAAATTTATGAGACATCATCTATATAGATCAAAGTGTTAAAAAAACTGATCATAAAATTTTAAAGTATATATCCAATCTTATAGAATTGACCATGAGGTAGAGATGATGGATGGAACTAATAATGTATTGTGATTACATGGTCAGTTACCAATCAAGATAGTTAAATAAAGTGTGTAATTATTTGAGTCCAAAAAAATAATTCTACAGTAATCATATTTTGTTAGGAACATGAAACTATTTTTACTTTATTTATTAATTATGTAATTGATGTTTTTTTATAGGATATTCATTTATTATATAGGTTTTTCAATAGTCTTCCCTATCAGACTAAATATGGAAAGTGAAAAATGAAGACTTTTAGTTATATAAAAATGTATAATTTGTAAAAAATGGCTATGTTCCCACAATTTAACCTTGAAAATAATATCTTTTTATATTTGGGAAAGTATTATGTGTACCTTATGATTTATAGTTGAAGAAAGAGTCATTAATTGAAGCTTACAGTTCTCTCTTTCCAGTACATACTAGAATAACTAGGATGTACAGAGTCCATCTAGATAATTTTATATGGGATAAAATTCAAATATCTTAAATTAATATGATATGCTTCAAATTTCAAGAGTTAATATTAGAATAAAAATTTAAGCTTACAGTTCTCTCTTTTCAGTACATACTAGAATAACTAAGATGTAAAGAGTCCATATAGATTATTTTATATGGGATCAAATTCAATTATCTTAAATTAATATGATATGCTTCAATTTTCAAGAGGTAATAGTAGAATAAAAATTATGGAAAGTAATTCTTTATCCATTTCCTGTTCAAGAGTGATTATGGACAATTTTATCCCTTGATTTCAAAGTGGTTTATCCTAAAACATCTATAGGTAACAATGTTATTTGGGTTATTATTGATCTTCTATATAAATCTATACAATTTCTTCCAATTCGAGATAATAAATGATTATATAATATTTTTTTACTATATCTCAATGACATAGTAATAATAAAAGGACATTATCTCTCCATTGTATCTAATAATCATCCATGTTTAATTATAATTTTTGAAAAGGAATTTATATGTAATTGGGTCTAAATTAAATTTTATTACTCCACTTAATCCTCAATCCTATGGACAGTCAGACAAAAAAATTTAGAGATTTGAGGATATTTATTGATCTTGTTCCATGGATTATCAAGGATGTTTGTATCATTATATTTATTTGGATGAGGTTTCTTGTAATAATTATAAGGACTAGACATAAACATTACATAATCTTTATTTTAACCAAGAATTCGAATTGAGGATCTTTTCGGGTTTAGAGTTTTAGAGAATTAGGCCATAACTATTACTTGTCCACTTGAAACATACAGGTAGACACTATTAGTCAGTATCCATTTTTTCATAAAATAAGTATTCTAAGAAATAAACATGTCAAGTTACATATTTTAGATATGATGACATTTACATGATCTCATCCATGAACTTTTTCCACTTCATGTCTTCTGAAAAACATTTCAAAAACATGGTATGAGAAAAAAATCTCAGTAAGGGATACATAATGAAAGAAAACTGATAGTTTTTCAAAACAAAAAATTAACCCTGAATATCACATCATAAGTAATAATTATCACCTTTATGAAGTAATAAACTCTTTATGGAATAAAAGATCATTTCTTACCCATTTGTAACCAAAATATTACCATAAAATCCAGAGAAATCACATGTAACATATATAGGAAACTATGGACATAAACGTATTTAAATAGTATAACCATACAATCAACATTCACACATATCACTAATTGTAATAGCCATATGGACGACTTCTACACACAATGTATTAGAGGTCATAATTTAACCACATATCCGAGTTTATCACTGAACAACCCTTAATTTTACCAAGAACTATTATAAAATCATAAAATATTGAAAATATTTACATTTCATTTGCAATCACGAGAAATAATTTCAATATATTTAAATAACAAATCAATGTCAAAAACCGATAAATATATTTAATAAATATATTTTTAAATAAAACATTTCCATACAACTTTGAAACTTTCAAATGAATTAACATATTAAAACATTAATGTCTATATAAATAAATCATTAAAACCATTTTTAAAATATGGTCATTAATTTTTAATTTTTATAAGAATTAATCTTTGAAAACAATATTTTTGAGTAGGAGTTCTTACCCAAATGAGAGATTCTTGAATACAAAATAATTGAGAAATAAAATTTAATCAAAACCATATAATATCATTATAAAATAAGTATTCATGATATAATATTTCAAAAAAAAGTATATACATCATATAAAAGTGAATTGGTGCATAACCACAATGAAGCCTCAAGGGAATGTTAATTGAGACAAAATACCTTATAAGGACGGTAAACTTAGATTAAGGATAAATCAATTACCTAATTATGTGTGACAAATAAGAATACACTCAATATAATTTGATTTTAAGTGTGATATAATCATAGTTCATTCACACATCATCATAACACAACATAATAAATATGTATATGTTTATATTAAATAATTAAAATTGGGTTAAAAAGTCACCTTTCAACAATTTGACAGCTTAAAGACGTCACATAAATTATCATAAAAATAATTTTATGAGAGAGAAAATGTTATCTCATAAATTAGAAGAAATATTTATAGAAAAAAATATATGTAAGAACATATCCCAATATAATATTATGTAAATTAAAAGACAAAACAAAAAATAAGTTGTTTAAAAAGAGGAGGGTGTATAGTTCCCTTATTGATTTGGTAACATACGAAAGATACACCACATAAAAGAAAGATCATATAATGAATATGTAAATGAACATAAATTGAAGTTTAATATAAAATTAATACAATCATGGGTAGTATATAAACCACACAAATGGAAATGATGGCTAATATAGCATGAATCTCGTGGAAATAAAAAGTGATATGAAATCTCCTTACCACGTTGCAATCAATCGAGTCGTATGGCCCAAAATTAATAACCACCAAATGATTCAAACAATTCCATGAATATAAATGTAATCATGATAATATATATCAAATGGAAATACACAATACAAAAAATTATAGAAATACGTGGAGAACATAGGAAATATCATGGAATTAAAAGTTCGATAAGAAACCTATTACCTCAAGTTCGACTTGTTTTATATGTTCTTTGTCCTTCCTAAATAATAATATTATTTTAATTTATAATTGATTAAAAACATTTTCCATGTTTATTATTACTTTTATATCACTTATTACCTAGATATAATAATTACTTAATTATTTGACTCCATATCAGACTTTTTTTTAATGTTCCGAACATGAGTAAAAAAATGAACATCATTTAATTACATGTTGTCCTTGTAGTAAATATTATATTATCTCCAAAATGATATTCATGATTTAGAAAACATATATATAATTTAAATATAGTATGTATATATATTTATAATAGTACAAGATATATAGAGATAAGAAATGAAATACACCATTCACAAAGATGGTAATCTATGCCTAAATTCCATAATTTCATAATTTGATCCTTTATACGTTCCATGTATGTCATAAACAAATCATATCACCTTTAGAGGTCGGCAGTCTGCACTTCCTCAAATGAAATTATCGTGCTTACACAAATTGAAAAAAATAAAGGTATATTTATAAAATAAAAAACATTGAAACTTAGGGAAAACATAAAAATAATATATAACATATATAAATACAGTTCCAACATAATGGAAACAATAATAGGTGGTAGGAGAAGATTAAACTATCATAGTTTTGTGAGGTAGTAGTTCGTCATCAATAGAAAAGGTATGTTTATATCCATTAGATAGAGGTGTGTGGAAGTGTAGTTTAAATAATTCTCAGAAAAATATCCTAGAATATAGAAAATAATTTTTTTTATAAATGAAAAGAATAAAAAGCATTTACGTGGTTAGAGAAGTTAAATAAAAGAAAAGATCTTAAGAGAAGATGTTACCTTTAAATCTGGTAATTCCATTTGGTTTGAACCAAAAGGATTTATTTATTTACTTTATGCCTATGGTAAGGGTTTTAGGTGAAATAGATGGATTTAAGAATATTAATTGGTCTGAGGATGGATGAGCAAAGGGGCTTGGGAGATGTGGGTAATGGGTTAGAGGTGTTGGATTTTTATAAGAGGGAGGCGGGACAGTTTAGAAATTATTGAATATATTATTTTATTATATAATTATTTTTGGTTAATAAAGGACCAAAACTCTTTAATGTAAAATATAAGATTAGTCATATTTGAAATAAAATTATTGAATAAGTATTGGATAGGTTGTGGATATTTTGGATATTTTTAAAATCTTATTTATTTAAATCATTCATTAATGAGGTAAACAATACATCATTATTGTGTCAAAAATAATTTTAATTATTTCATGTATAATAATAATAATAAAATAAAATGATTTAAAAAATCATTCTATCATTGAAGTGAATATTTATAGTTGAGGATATAACTTATATTACCCCATGTAAAAATTTATTTACTAATAGATATATGTTTTGTCATTTTTTAATTTAGTTTAAATTATTTAATATAAAGTGTCATTATCTCTCTTAGGTGGCTCTATGGGATCGCAAAATTAACCCATGGATTCCCATGGATGGAAATTTATTATACAATAGGATTAGGAAACATGGTAGGGTAAATTTAATACTATTATAATATTATTTTTTACATTTATTTACAAGATTTACACATTATCCATGGTAAACAAAATTCACTTAATAAAATATTCATAATGTAAAAAAATAATTTTTAAATATTTACACAATTTAGACCTCCAGATTCCAAATATTGAATCTATTTTTCCAAATTCAGAACATAGAACTGGTATAAATTAATTTTAAATTAATTCTCGTTGTCAAAAAATAGTGTTTTATGAAATAATAACTATCAAAATATTGGAACTTCTTTATGTCCAATTTCATTGTGAAATTACATCCAATGACAAAAATTGTATTAAATGGTAAATATATAATCTAATAAAAATTTAAAACTAATTAAAATTTTATTCAAACAATATAAATAAATTAGATTAAAATGTAGTTTTAAATTAAAATGCAGTATTTTTTATTATTTATTATAAAATGAACATTATTTGAAAATTACCAAAATTTCATCCAAAGAATATTTTGATGTCTGGTTTTTAAAAAAGAATATTATTTTTTCAAATATAACATATATAATTGACAAATACTATAATTAAATTGGGTTCTCCAACAGAAGGAGGTAAAACATAATTTTGAACAATATTAGAGTATTTATGCAAAAAATCAGTTTCTTCCTTATTTTAAGCCTCTAAAATTTATTGGATAAATTTAAAAACATTTAACAAACAGGTATATTTATTTTTAGTTATAACTTTTCCTTCCCACCATCACAACGGCATGGCATTAACTGCCATTTAAAATAATAATAATATATTTTTATTTTTCTATATAACTCTATGTTGTGTGCAACATTTGATTTCAAAGAAACATGTTGTTGTGTATCAGTTATTCCATAAAACATAGCATCCCCATTAAATTATAATTAATATTTAATTATCAAATTTAAATAAATATGAAAAATTCATATTCTTTATTTACCTCTGATGTTACATACTTCCCCCTTTTTGAGAATTGTGTCCTTGCAATTTTAAAATTGAGCTCGGAAACTTCATTAAATGTCCCACTTGGGAAAAAGAGAGAATAAAACTATCACATTAAAATAAAGGAAGATAAGTACAAAGGTTACCAAGAAATAAGATAATAGGATTCCATTAAAACATGGATATTGAGGAAAAAACAACCAACACATTCTAAAGAAGAGTGAAAGAAAACATGATTATGAAAATGTTAACCACCAAAAAATCAAACAATTATGATGGGTTAAACAGTATTTAATTCCCTAGTAGGAAAAGTTAACATATAATGTTTTTGTTTTAATTTACTTTTAAAAATGTCGAGGAATTTATTTATGAGATTAACTAAAAATATAAGGAAATGTACTTACATGTCTGGAATACATTCAACATTTATAAAATTTCTTCGACAAACTCATATTTTCTCCAATGGACGAGTATTAAAACTGACTTGGTGACATTAAAATCACTAGAATCTACTTACATAGTATCACATAATCCACAAAATATGAACTATATTTTTCCCTTTTCTTTTTACATATACCAAAAAAATGGTTTGTTCGAGATCAGATAATCCCCCAAAGGATATTCCTTTATAAGAAGAAAAACTACTCATAATCTCAAAAAATCAACAAACAATACCCAAGGATCAACAAAGACCATTCAATACACATTTTTCCATAAAATTATTCAAAACAAACCAAACTATATTGGAAACCAAAAATTCAGAAGGATTTGATCATATAGTCTTATATGATAAATTGTATTGTTTATCTCTAAATAACATCGACTACTCTTAAAGTCTCATACTATAATGTAACTAACCTAATAGAATAATGTCTTGTATTGTTTAATAATTTATAGAAATAACCCAAATCAGCATTGGTCCACAATAAAAAATATTTTTCCAAAATAAATTTGTTACCATTACTCCACATGATATATCATGGTATTCTATTTCCCATAAGCATAAAATGTCCCAAAAGGGAAAACATCTTCCAAAACAACCTTTCTCACATAATCACCAAATAATTTTATTTTATTAAGGATATCCAATTTATAAAACAAAAGTTCCCAAAATCAACTTATTTTTGATCTGAAAAAATAATTTAACTAAAAAGAATCATTCATACTAACTATGGACTTCATGTTGTCCAGTGGTAGGCGATGTTCCCTTTTCTCCCTTCAGTTGTGGGATCGATTCCTTTGGACTTGCTAGATGCAACAGTTTGTCACCATCTTACGAGTTTTCCTGGTTATAAAACACAAAAATAACCTTATCAATTTTTATCTTCAATTGTTTTCTTATACCTTTCATTTTAATCCGTATACATTAAAACCTCAACATTTATATATATTTTCATTTTATTCTCTTCCATATGAAAAAATTAAACTATTACAAATATAATAAAAAACATAACCTCATCATGGTGTCCATATGGTTTCATTGTCAACATGTTCATGTAGGTAGATGGTCCATTCATTTCCACAATGATATAGAGATCCTTCAAAATCATTTACATCCTTTATCCAAAAACACATTATACAACTTGGGTCATATGGGTGTTCACATAAAACAAGTTTTAAAAAATAATCATGTATGACATTAAATTTCAAAACATATAATAAAACATGATTTTTATTAAACAGCCAGACTCAATTTGAGTTGAAACGTTCAGTTAAAGGTCCATTTAAAATAACATAAGTATGTATTGATAGACTATGTTGTAAAAGAAATATAAATAGGTTGTGAAAGGGTCTCCTTCTTCATCACCTTTTTGAAAATCATAATATTATTCAAAATCATGAGATAAGGTAAAATAATTCAAACTTAATTGATAATATTTTCCTTTCTTGAAAATATTACAATATTCTGAAAATATGATTTGATTAAATTAAACCCATGATCCACTGTGATATTGATGTATAGTAGAGGTGTTTGATATCTCAATCAACTTATTGCATGTGATTTCTATGTTAGAAAAAGATTCATAATCATCTGAACATGACTTTAGAACACTTATTGAAATTATTTCATCAGGAAGAGATTTGAATATTGTCTGAGATCATTATCCTTCCATTTGTAACCGAAATTCGTTGATTTGAAAAAGTTATTAAAAAAGTATTAAATTTAAATAATAGAAATAGGTACGAACAATGTGTTTAAAGAAAACACATAATCCCTAATGTTTTCTGAATAGACCTCATATACCAACTATAAGGACCAGACCTTAAACATTACATTATCTTGAGATTATCATGAATTCACATTGAAGTCTTATAATGGTTAATGTTTTAGATAATTAGGTCATAATAATTACATATCAACTTGAAACTTACATGTAGACACTACTACTCAGTATTGATTTTTTTTCATAAACTAAAAACCCTATAAAAGAAACATGTCTACTTCCATGTTTTATACAACAAGTACTTTCCATAATCTAATCCTTGACCCAATTCATCTTCATATCCTATAAAGAATATTTCAATAACGTGGTTTGAGCAAAAAATCTTAGTAAATGATACACAAATAAGGAAAAGATTTAGTTTTTCAAAACAATATGCAAACCATCAATACCTTATCATAAGTAATAATTTTAACCTTTATGAAGAATTAAATACACTTCACTGAATAAAAAATCAATACATTCTCATTTTTAACACAAATATTACCATAAAATCCATAGAAATAACACATAATATATATAGGTAACATGGTATATAAACGTACTGAAATGTCACTAAATAGAATATCCATATGGCCAACTTCCATACCCAATGTAGTGGAGGTTATAACGTTACCACCCATCCTAGTTTATCACGACACCATCTGTCATTTATATAAGTAACATTATAAAATCAAAAAATATTTCAAATATAAACATTTCATTTACAATTCCAAGTAATCATATTAATATATATAAATTATAAATCCATTTAATAAACCGTTAAAAACATTTAATAAAGAGATTTTTTAATCAAAGTGTCCCATACCACATTTATGAATTGAAATGAATTATCATTTTAAAAAATTAATTCACATAAAATATATCTTTAAAAATATTTTGAAGAGATGGTCATTAATGTGAAATATTTATAAGAATAAATTTATTGAAACAATATTTTAGTTACAGAGTTATTAACCAAATGAGAGAATATTGAATACAAAATAATTGAGGAATAACATTTAATAAAAATTTTATAATATCTTAAGAATAAAGGTATTCATGATATAATATTTCAAAGGGATATATATACACCATATAAAAGTTAATTTAAACATAACAACAATTAAGTCTCAGGGGAACGTAAATTGTGACAAAATACCTTATAAAGATGGTGTCCTTAAATTATGGATAAATCAATTACATTATTATGTGTGAAAAATATAAATACACTTAATATTAGTGGATATTAAGTGTGAAATAATACCAGTTTATTCACACATATTAATATCACAACATAATCAAGAAGTAGAATTTTAACCCAAAAATTTGAAATTGTTTTAAGAAGTTCCCTTACAAAAATTTGACAGCCTAACGTCGTCACTTAAAATTTCAGAAAAATATTTGATGAGAGAGAAAAAGGGTATCTCATTACATGGAAATAAAATATACAGAAGTAAGGATATATAACAATATATACCATCATAATATAATTTAAATTAAAATACATAACATAAAGATGTGTTTTAAAAAGAGGGGGGAGAAAGGTTCCCTTACCGATTTGGTAACATATGAAAGATACACCACATGAAAGAAGGATCGTACAATAAAGATGTAAATACACATAAATTAAAATATATTACACAATTAATACCGTCATGGGTAGTACATACACCACACAAAAGGAAATGGTGGGAAATATAGCACGAATCCCACATGAATAAAAACTGAGATGAAAACACCTCACCATGTAGAAAATAATTGAATCATTTGACCAAAAATTTATCAAACCCAAATTATTCACAAAATAACATTAATATAAATAGAATAAGAATAATACATATCAAATGGTAAAACACAGTACACCACATGTAAAAAATAAGTGGTTAGAAATGTAAATCTCGTGGAATTAAAAGATAGATAAGAAACCCCTTACCTCAAGTCTGAATAGTCTTGTACGTTCCATGTTATTCTCGAATAATAAACATCAGCTAATTACTAATTTTTTAAGAATAATTTTCAATTTTATTATTCCCTTTATTTCACTTGTTACCTTTTTATAACAATTAGTTAATTATTTGAGTTCATATTGGACATTTTTTTGATGTTTGAAACTTGAGTAAAAAATGAACGTCTTTTAATTACTAGTTATCCATATGGTAAAAATTACATTCTCTCCATAATGATATTATTGTTTTAGAAATCATATATATCATTTATACCTATTATATATATTTTTATAATAGTAAATGACATTTGGAGTTACGAAATAAAATTCACCGATCATGGAGACAGTAAGCCATATATACGCGTGAACGCTAAATTCATTTCTATTTAATATTTAATGGAATGAAAACTTAATGATACATATTTATATTATAATTCTCATATAATATCATATGATATATATGTTATACAATTTCATAATATCATTTTTTATACTATCCATTTATTTCATGAAAAAATCATATCGCCTTAAGGGGGTGGTTTTCCGCACTTCCCCAAATGAAATTATTTTGTTTACACATATTAAAAATCACAATGGAATGTTTATAAAATAAAAAACCAAAATTATATATAAAACAAAAATATAATATATAACATATGTAAATACATTTCCCTCATACTGGCCATCATATGAGGTGGTAGGAAAAGATTCAACAATCATCGTTTTGTTAGGCAGTAGTTCGTTGTCCACAGAAACAGTATGTTCGAATCCATTAGATAGTGGTGTGAAGAAGTGTAATTATAATACATCTCATAATAACATTATTGTATATTGAGGATACTGGTTGTTTTATAAAATAATGTAATAAACATATTTTAGGGGTTTGTATAAGTAAAATAAAATAAATGAACTTAATAGAAGAAATTGCCTTTAAATCGGAAAAACTCTTCAGTTTGAACCAAAAGAATTCCTTGAAGTGACTTAAAGATAATTTAAGGGATCTATCGGGATGATATGGGAGTAGGGAGATTAATTGGGTAGATTTTAGACAATCTAATGGTCTTGGGAGGTGCGAGTAATGGGTTAGAGGTAATGGAATTTTATAAGGGGGAGGAGGGTCTCTTTAAGAATGTTTGAAAATATTATTTTACTATATAATGACATTCAATTTCTAAAGGTCCAAAACTCATTAAATTATAAGATAAGATCAGGGGTGTTCGAAATAAAATCATTTAATAAGAATTGGAAAGGTTTTGGATATTTTTTTAATTTTTATGATATTATTTATATAAATCATTAATTAATGAGGTAAACATTGAATCATTATTGTCTCATAAATAATTTTATTTATTTGATGTCTAAAAATTATAAACAAAATACCTTGATGTAGTAAATTGTTTTAGATTTTAAATAAACAAATATATTCTGTTAGATAACTTATATAACCACATGTAAAAATTGATTTACTAAATGATATTTGTTTATGTAATTTTTATCTTCACTTTAAATTAATTAATATAATATGTCAATATCACTCTTATGCGGCTCCATGGGATCCCAAAATCGTCCCAAAGATGCCAATAGTCGGGAATTAATTATCAAATAGAATTAGGACACTTGTTAGGGTAAATTTAATATTATTATAATATTATTTCTTACCCATATTTACCCAATTGAATGTTTAACGGTGGTAAATAAGATATTTTCGAATGCAATTATTCATAATGTCAAAAATGAAATTTACCTATTTACATAATTCAGATCTCCTGATTCCATATATGGAATTATTTTTCCAAATAATATACATAAGTGTCATAAATTAATTTAATAATAATTTCCATTGTCAAAACCAAAAGCTGTTTTATAAGAAATAATAACTATCAAAATATTGACACTTGTTTTTGTTAAATTTCCAAGTGAAATTACATCCAATGAAAAAAAATTAGAATAATTGTAATATAATAATATAATTACACTTTATAAAATTAAAAAGATAATCTAACCATATAAATAAATTACATTAAAATTTATTCTTGAATTAAAATACAGTATTTCCACTATTCATTAAAAATGGCCATTATCAGAAAAATACCAAATATTCATCGAATGTAAATTGTGATTTACATATTCTAAATAATAATATTATTTCAAAAATATAACATATAAATTTGAAAATAAAACTACATTTAGAGTGTACTTCATCAAAAAGAAGTAAAACATATTTTAAAAAAATTATAGTATTTATACTTAAAATAAGATTATTTATAATTTTATGACTCTAATATTTTTTGGATAATTGTAAAAACAATTAACATAAATGTATAATAATTTTTAGTTAATTCTGTCATTCCCGTCATTACAACATCTAGGCGTTAACTACCATATTAAATAATATTATTATATTATTTTTTCCCTTTATTACTCAGCATTGTGGGCAACGTAAGATTTCAAAGAAACTCTTTGTGGTGTATCGGGTACGCCATCAAACATAGCATCACCCTTAAAGTAAATTAATATTTAATTCAATAATATTAATGAATATGAAAATTTCATATTATTTATTTACCTGGGATTCTACAATTATAGTCTCTATTACTTTATATAGATGGAATCCTCTGAATAATTATATGAAAATCAATGAATAACACCATTGTTTCAAGTTGAATTTGGTTAAATAAAGTTGATGGGACCCAAATTGGTTGTCGATATAGTAGAAAATGTTTCTATGATTTATAAAAACTTTATGACAGCTCACATTAGGCATAAAATTATATTGATTACTATAGGAAGGATATTTTTTTGAGGTATATGATCATGAAATTTTCAATGTTTATCTGTATAAATTTTGTAAGTGTTTTAGTGATATGGGGAAGATGATTACACCATTAATTAAACACTAGTTAATCATGTAGAAAGATGGATTAGTTCACAATTGAATGTATTTGCCTCGTATTTTTCTATAGGTATAATTATTTTCTTGTTTTTATTATAAGAGGTATGTTTTGGATTAATCTCATGTTTTCATCCATAAATAATATTAGCTATAATATAACCATTGATATGAGGAAAAACCTATTAACATTCTTGATCATCGAGTGAAATTATTAATGAATAAGAAAATTTTAAAGGAAATGATTTTTTTAGAAACCATAATGTCAAATAAGTAACATGGGAATGTAATCTTTCAATGAGGAAAAGGTATCCTAATTTGTTTAATAATTGAATAAAAATTCAAGGAAACAATTTATAAGAGCGAGAATGTGAAAATACAAGTACATATATATATTTTTTATCCCGAAATTAAATATTAAAATTCATTATAAATGTATAATTAAATATGTTGTATTTATAGAAATTAAGGACTCTATACTAATATAATAGTAACCTTGCTATTGGAATAATAATATGACCATTATGAATGGTAATCTAGATTATAAAAACAAGATCACCTATAAATGTGTCAATAAAATTTATTTATCTCATAAATTAGAATATGATATAATTATTTATTAAATTAGTGAATAAATTTTTCAAAAATGAAAGATTATCTGTTTGTATTTTTGAAAAACATAACTGTGAATTTATATTTTTGAAATTAATATAATAAATTAATTTAATATTTATATTCATAAAATATCTTCATAAATTAAAATATGTTTTTATTATAATAATAAAATATTATTATGGAACCCTAATTAATTTTTCACTGTGTCATAATATCAATAATAAAAGAAAAATTAATACATTTCAAATAAATTATTACATAAAATTAAAATTATTTTTCACATATATATAAAATAAATTTCAAAATATATAGTACATTTCTAAAATCTACATGTTAAAAAATGGTGACAGTTAATTTTTTAAAATTATCTGAAATATTTTAGTTTTAGAATCATTATGAAATAAAATAATTTATGGTATTTAACATTATAAATTAAAGAGATGAAATTTTGGGTCTTTTTTTATTTAATAACCCATTTCTCCCAAACCAGATGAACTAGTTATTTTACATAGTAGAAAGAACCATGACTATTGAAAGTCATACTCAATATAACAAAAATGTGAATAAAATATTTAAAAACCACCCCACTACTCTTCTTATAAAAACCAACCACGCCACCTCTTATCCTGGAAACTAAATGTACTTGTAGACTTACTAAATTAAACCCAATTACCTTCCCAATCCTTTTACCCAGGATCATCACATAATGGTCTTACCTTCCTACCAAAACTATGTTCTTTGTAGAGGTACTAAAATATATGATATTCAAGTGGTAAAATCCATATTCATTCTTAATTAAATACATTCTTTATTTACTTATTTCTTCCTTATACGCATACCCCTGATTGAAATGGAAAACATTTCTCTAGTATCATACATATAATATAATGTTATTTTTATAATGGTATATTAATAATCAAACATGTTATCTTATCCTCTAATTATAATAAAAGGAAAACATCATCCATGACATGTCGATTCACCACCATTATGGATGAAGGGTTCTCATTTTCTATTAACACCTTCAAGTATACTCATAAAAAATTATTATAATTCAACCATATTATAATATTTCTATTTAAAATTTTTTAAGGTTGTTTAACTAATTTATATGAATAATATTAAATAAAATTAATCAAGTAAGTGATGTTCGGAAAACCTGCTAAAACAAACAAAACATTTATCATTAATATTTTATCTAATGATTCATAAAAATAATAGAAAAATATTATAAATGGGAAAAATTAATATTATATAAACAAATTAATAATATTTATTTTATCTTATGGATTTTTTCTACGATTTGAAAAGAACTCTCATAAATATAGTGAAGAAAACAGACCGTAAATCTAGGTAAACATTTCTCTTGTAAAAAATATTATGGTATTTATAACTCATAGGAAAATCCTTACATGAACTTAATAAAATGGTAATAATTAAAATATTTTAAGAAATGGTTTTAAATTAAGTAATTAGGTAGTCTAATATGATTATCTAGGTTATTATTGAAAATTAAAAAATTGTTTTGGACAAAAGGTTGGGGTTATTATTTTAAAAAATACTATTTTAAAGATAAAACACTTTTTATTAAAGAATTGTTTTCTTATATAGATTAAGAAAATATTCCCACATTAATGATGCCTTGGTGATTTGAGTTTTTTATATGTTTATTAGTTTATTTTCAAATAAAATGATTTCATTTATATGATTGTAAATTTATAAAATTAAACTTGTTATTATAAAATAAAAAATTTAATTTCCTCAAGATTGTTTTTTATGAAATATTTATGTGTTAGGATAATGTTTTGTTTTTTGTACATGGTTACAAAGATTAGTGATTCCATGATTAACTAAGGGAGGGTGATCTTGTTAAAGCTCTCCAATGAATTATGTATAGGGATAGACTTAACATATTAAATTTATCATATAATATTAAGGTAATATATTGTGATGGTTATTCTAATTGTAACCATAATGGTTACTCCATGTGTAGCTGGGACAGCTAGTTTATATGAAAGTGTGATATGAAAATGATTCCAAAAGTTACCTTTTATTCGTTATTTATGATTTATATGGTTTTATAGGAATCTTATTATTTCCTAATGTTAGAAAAGGATCACATATTTTATGTGTAAGAGTTATAACATTGTGAAATTGTTTTCATTCTTTAACAAACAATTTCATTCTTCCTTTCTATGTAACTTACTGAACATTTTATCATCATTCCAGGATTTAAAATTTTTTCACATGTTTTATGGATAATTAAAGGTAATTTAGAAGAAATTTTTAAAGTAGTGAATTTTTATAAGAAAAAAATGATCTTTTATTTTAAATTTTTTCTATTATAAAAAATAAATATTGGGTAAAAATGTGTACTCTGTAATATATTAGTTTCTTTGTATGCAGTTATTTTCAAATTCACTTAAAATATAAATCTATGAGTTTTTTGGTTGTTTATGGATGTTGTTTATAGTTTAATTAATAATATTAAGTAATTTTTTATCCCAGTTCCTTAAATGTTTCATTTATTTCAACTTTTTTGACCCTGAATGTGTAAAAACATTAATACCAAACAAATCTTTTAAAAAATATAATGAGTTTAAAAAAATCATAGTGAAAAAATATCATTAAAATATCTTATTTTCATTGGATAAGACAATTTATACTCACCATAAAATTATATATAATCATATGAGTTTTGATTCAGTGACGATTTAAATATTATTTATATTAATTTTATATTTTAATAAATGACCACAGTTCCCCTACCATCCCCTATATAATGGTTCTTATTATTCTATTTTCTAAAAAATTAATGATTATTTTTTTAGTAAAATTACATCCAAAAAACTCTTACATAATTTCCTTTACATTGTCATAGATTCCTTGTTTGATTAGAAACTCATCATAGAAATCGCATTGTGGAAACCTAAATAAGTTTTTCGAAGAATGGATATCATTCTAAACCAATCATTTTTTGGTTTTTTTCTCTGTAATGAATTAGTCTTATTAATTTAAAAACATAATTATATATCATACACCCATATTTTATTATTTTAATAGTGTAACTAACATATATATATTCTTCATTAAAATTTTAAACAAAACCATGGTTTGTGTGTATAACGTACTACTGCATCATGAACTGAAGTAATTGATTTTCTAACACTTCATCTCAAATAAGGTTATGATGATGGATTATATATATATATATATATTTGAAATTAATTACAACATTATCATCCTCGAAAATTAAATATCTTATATTTCATCAAATTTGATTTATTCCAAACATGATTACATCGCACAAGCATATGTGTGGATTTCTAACAAAATAGAGAAACATGATTCGTTTTTATTGTCTTGATACTTGGATTTTAACACCACAAGATTACACAGTATGCTTCTCTTTAAATAATAAAGTAGTGTGTATTGTACGCATCTTCGAGTTCTAACACACCATAACTACTCAAACTAGCCATTATGAATAGTAATACTCAATTTTTGAATTTTTTTGAATTTTATCATTCAAAATGGACTTCATTTATGGATTTGAAATATTGAAATTATCAAAGGGTGAATTTTTGGTATTTTTTGGAAAACATTCAATTTTTGATGAATAGTGAAAAAATCATTGAGTTATAGTTTAAAACCGAATTTTTATTTAAATAATTATTTATTTTATTTAAATTTATTTTCAGTCCAAATAGATACATAATATATATATATATTTTTAATGTAATTCATTGGAGTCATTTTATAATAATTTTATATATATAAAAATATTTATTGATCTTTTCCCCGTTTTTTACCCACCTCCTAGGAGAATTTTTAAATACACATAAAACTTAATTTTACTGCTTTTTTGAATCGAATTTCAAAAATCCTAGAGACACTGTTAATATCAATGAGTAAAATTTGGTTCAATAAGATAAAAATAATTTTTGGTGAATAGTAACTTTTAACTTTTATTAACTGATGTTAAAAGTAAATAGGGTAATTAAGGGTAAAAATGATATTATCATTACCCAAACACGGGTCCTAATTCTATTGGATATATATAATTCGACCCAAAACAACCTTAGGAATAAAATATAATCCTTTTTGGTCAACTCGGATTATAATAGGACATTTATTATTGTTTTTTTAAAGAAGTGTTAAAAGAGATAAAATCAATGTTTAATAATTAAAAAAAATTAATATATGGTTATACAAAAGATAAATTAGACTATAAATATTCTTTAGAAAGATAAAAAGGTTTCCTACATAATTGTATTTTATTTATAATTTTTAGACATTAAATAAATAAATTTATTTATGACACAATGATGATGGAGTAATTACCATATTAATGAAATATTAAAATAATTGATATTATAAATATCCAAAAAAATGTAATTTGAGGATTTTTATGAATTACACTTATTTTTTATGTTAATATGACATATTTGGGTTGTTTGGATGAATTTATTTAGAAGTTATAAAGCTATTATGAATATAACTAAAACAGAATAATAAATTGTGTTATAATTGAAATAAAAGATTTTTTAAAACAAATATTATATTATTAATTGATATTCTATTCATAAAAATTTAAGGTTTGTCCAAAGACATATATAACGATATATATATTAATAATGTATTTCTTATGATTCTCTTTTCTTTGTATAGTATATTTATTAACCATAAAATATAAAAATAGAAAGAGACATGGTACATGATAAAATATTTAACTAAGAGTTAAATATAAATTATAAGGCTAATATGGTGACCTAAACCAATCTAAAATTTATTTGATGAAAGGATTTCAACCCATCCCCACCCTATCCTCTAAATAAGTCCCTTTTGAGCCATTATAAAACGAATATGAATTTATTGTAAAATAATATTTTTATGTTTTTTTCAAGGTGCCCCTCGCCCCTCTTATAAAAGGGCACTCCACCTTCTCTCTTATTCACACATTCATAGCCATTTGGATCGGCCACCCCCTTCCCAAACACCCTCTAAACAATCCTACCTTCATCCTAGAGGACTTATATTAGATTGAAATCTATCCTAAAGAGAACTTTTTATCAAATCAAATGGAAGAACCCGAAGAAGAGGTAAACATTTCATCAGATCTTTCAAGTTTCTTTCTTCTTCCACATACTTTTTCATTGTTGTTTGCATTATAAAATAATAACTCAAGTGTATTATATACACTAGGATATTATTATAAATATGGTACAACCAAATTCATTATTCTATCCATCCTTTTAATGACATTTCACCATACGTGTGTACGCACGACATACCGTCTCCACATCATGGTATAATTATTATTCAATACATTATTATTTTGATGGGTATAAAAATGATGTTTAATTTATGTAGATAATAAATATAATAAGATAATGATTCATTATATATTAAATCCCATCCAATTATATGTTAATTTAAAATCAAAACAATGATATTGTCGCTCATTTGTACGTACGGATTAACGTCTCTCCGAAGGCGATGAGATTCATTCCCCATCGTATCCTTTCAACACTAAATTTCATTTGATGATTAAAAATAATTTTTAGATACTTGATATAATTCTGGATATGAATAAGATACATCCCATACATAAAATATATGACTCATATAACAAATAATATAATGGAAAAGGAATCTATTAACACGTGAAACAATGATAATACTAAGATAATATTAACAAAGCAATGTTAGAAGATCATATATGATATTATATTAATATATATGATTCTTGTATAATTTAATAACAATTATTTAACCATTATATATGAGGTTAATCTACCATCAACCAAGGAAATATACAAGGTAAGGGTTTATTTCATAATATCTTCATTATCCGAGGTTGTTATACTTAATAATCTACTAGGACCTCTTTATCATCCACATCTATATTTCTTAAAATTGTGTTTCAAAACAATCTTTCTATTTTATAGACTATGGTTTAAATTCATTTATAACCTTGTTTGAATTTTTATAACATGTTTATAATGGAATCTTTCCTTTGTTTTCCAAAGAAGGTCCTTTTTAATCTTTTCAACAAAATTAAGGTAAGAATGTATTTTTTTAACTTATTCGGCGGGTGAGGATATTTTCCTCCATTATAAAATAATTGAAGCTTCCCGTACAGTAAAAGAAGTTTATTTTCAAAGTAAATGTTTACTTTTATAATTATTTTACTTGTAATTTATTTCAAAAAAACAAATATTTATCTTAAATTATTTTGGTTTCACATATGAAAACATCCTTTGATGGATTTTAAGCTTATTTGAAGTTGATTTATTATGATACAAAACTTCTATTTTGTATTTAAGGATTTGTGATATGTTTGACAGTGGATGTGTTATTTTTATACCATTCCTGGCTTATGGATAATGTATTGACATTTCGTATACTAGTTTTAATATGAATGTTTCGGTTATGTTTAAACCTATTAATATGAAGATTGCATTGGATACAGAAAGTGACGGGTGGAGCCTGCTATAGCTCCTCGATGCATCGGTAGGTCTCATGATACAAACTAGTGTCTTTACACAAGGCCTTTACAAAATCATAATTGTAGTCTTGGAAAAATTCCATGGCTACGAGGTTATGAAAAGCTGGCATTATGCATTCCATCATTATGAATGTGGCTATTGATATTGCATGTAATCATTCTACTAGTAGAATATCCATGTGTGTAAGTAAATAAAATTATTTGATTTTATCTTTTACATATTATGAATAATTCTAATGTTTAAATGGATTTTGTTTTAGTCTTATGTATTGCCTTAAATGTTTATTCTTATTTATGAATGATTCCTATATATTTTTATCCTTACTAAGCATCTGAGCTCACACCGTTCAATGTTTTATTTCTCCAAGGATGCGAAGAAGTATTTTATGACTGACCTGTAAGGATATTATGAGGGGATATGAGTGTGGTGTATGGAAATAATGTCATTGTAATTTTTAATTTTATGATGTAATATAAACCAGATGAATGTATCTAGTACATCCAAGGCTACTAAACTAATCGGTGTTTCGAGACATGATCTTTTGTGATCGTGCCAATGATACATAATAATTCACTGACTCTGTGTAACTAGGGTCGAGAGTTACAGTTGTTATCAGTGGAAGTTTAGTACAAAACATGGAATCTAGATTTAGGTAAACTCTGATTAGAGCACATTACCCTAAGAAAGAAATTGAGAATTTGTATAGAAGATCTTCTTAGAATTTTGGTATTGTAGAGATTTTGTGAGTTTTCCATGTAATACATCCTTGTCTAGATACGTTCAGGTAGAGGCAGCTATGGAACAAATGTAAATTGTGGTAAAACCCGAAAACACCTCTTTGAGCTAGACTCAAACATGAACTGGTGCACAACAATGGGCCTTGCGGCACTTTTGTTTACAACTCTCCCAGGGGATATGCATAGGATAATTATCATTTTCATTACAAACCATTATGATGGGTTAATGAGTATATACTTCCTCAATGATAATATATTTATGATTTTGGATTATATCCATATACTATTAAATTTGTGTTAAGTGTTTTTCATGTTTTGAAATATGTATTTCAAATCATAATCTAATCTTCTTTATGCCGTTTTTTAGAAATAGTGCCTAGTGGAAGGAATGGAAATCATATGAACGAACATAATCCATATATATATTTCCCTCCTACTAGAGATAATTATAGTGGAGTTGGAGATACAATTGGTGTTGATCATCTTGTCAGCATACTGGGAAGACACACTCAGATTATGAATAATAACCATACACGTATTGAGCACCCTGATCAGCATCATGGAGGATAAATGTTATATCGCTTTATGAGGCAAAAACCACCAACATTCAGTGGGGGTAAAAATTCACTATTAGCTACGAAATTAATAAATTCCTTAGAGAAAATATTCCATGCATTGGGGAGTAGAGAAAGGGAAAAAATATTCATAGCATTTTACCATCTCACCAGAGATGCTGATCAATGGTGGTCATTGATTCAAAACACAAAGGAAGATGATGAATTATCAAATATTGAATGTTGGGATTCTAAAGAGCTTCTCATAGAGAAATACATTCCTCATGACCATCGAGATGATATGGAAAGGCCATTTCTGAGTCCGAGGAAAAAGCAGGATGACAATGTTGAAAAGTATGAGTCTAAAATTACATGGTTAGCAAGGGATGCTGCAGATTATATACATAACCCAAGAAGTAAGATTGATCATTTATTTTATGGGTTAAAACCACTTCTCCTTCAATAATTAGTCTAACAATCCTTCTCATAGTATGCAGATATTGCCTCATGTGCTATCAAGATAGAAAATGAATTCTCTAAGTCTTATGACTTTAAAGAAAATAAAGAGAACAAGTGATCTACGGATCACCCTAGAAATAAAAATAAGGATAAGAAGGAAAATATTGAAAATCCATCATGAAGTAAATGTGGGAAGAAACACCCTAGTACTTTCTTGAAGGTAATAGGAGTCTGCTATAGGTGTGGTGAAAAGGGCCACCATGCTCGTGATTTAAAGGGCAAGAAAGAGGCAATCGATGTTGAATTCTAAAATTTTAGATAAAGGGTAATTATGAAAATTAATTTCCTATGAATATATGGAACTTACCTCATAAGAGTCCATGGGATAAAAGACATGCTTATGCTATCACTACTACTGAGGCTGATTCTACGAAAGAATTAGTGGCAAGTAATTTAATGATTTCCTCATGTTTAGACAAATATTTATTTCATTCTAGATCGTCGCATTATTTCATATATTCCCAGTTTTCTATGAAAATTATATATTTCCAATTTGATTTAACAAGGGAGTTGTCAGTCAAAACACTCAACGGAATTATCATTGCTACACTGTTTTGTGAATAAGATCTCATTAGTGCATATAAATGTTCATTATATTATGATCTCATCGGCATACCCATGATTGAATTTTATATAATCCTTGGTATGTATTGGATTTCTGACCATGATGCAAAAATAAATTGTAAGAAAAATGAGGATACTATTTTTGATGATGATGATAAAGAAAGCCTCATCTTTATATTACGATCGTCACAATATAATTCTTATCTAGATCCACCACCAATATCTAAACTAAATTCAGTTATTGGGGAGGAAGAGAATGAAATAACTTTGGGGGAGGAAAAGAATGTTCAAATAGAAGTTGTACCTTTTGTGAAATAATATGTTTATGTGTTTCCAGAATGTTTACATCGACATCCTCTATAAGATGAAATTGAGATTTCCATTGATTTAATTTCTAGATCAAGGCCTATATCGTATACCCCTTATAGAATGGCCACATTGTAATTATTGGAAATAAAGAAAAAACTAGTGGAATTGAGTAATAAGAGATTTATTCACCCTTGTGTTTCTCCGTGGGGATCCACTATCCTTTTTGTTAAGAAGAATGATTGATCTATGAGGTTATACATTGACTACATAGAAATAAATGTTATAAAAAAAGAACAAGTATCCCTTATCATGCATTGATGGTTCATTTGACCAACATCATGGAGCTAAATACAATTCAAAGATTTACCTTCGATCTGGAAATCATCAGTTGTGTCTAAAGAAAAAAGAAATTCTAAAAACAACATTTTGATCCAGGTATGGGCATTACGAGTTTACAGTAATGCCCTTTGGATGGACTAATTCACCCTCTCTCTTCATGGATATAATGAACATAGTTTTCAAAGAATATATCGATGATTTTTAGTGGTATTTATTGATTATATCTTTTTATAATCCAAAAGTTATGAAAATTCGGAAAATCATTGCCGCATTTTCTTGAAGACTCTTAGAAGACATGAATTGTATGGGATGTTTAGCAAGTGTGAATTCTAGTTTCAAGATATTTATTTTCATGGAAATAATATCTATATGGATATAATCACTATTTATCCTTCTAAGACAAGAGTAGTCCAAGAATGGCCATCACTAATGAGTATAACTTAGGTATGTAGTTTTATTGGTTTAGCATATTATTATCGACGTTTAATCCAAAAGATTTCCCAGATGGCTATCCCATTAACAAAACTCACACAAAATCTGTAAATTTGTTTGAAAAAAAGAGTGTAAATAATGTTTTGTAGAATTGAATAGAATATTAGTCAATGATCCTATCTTGACTCTACCATTGGGGAATGATGGGTTTGTTATATATAGTGATGCTTCAAAGAACGTACTTGGTTGTGTCATTATGTAGAATGATAGGGTTATTACCTATGCATTATAACAACTATAAATTCATGAGAAAAACAATAATACTCATGATCTTGAGTTAGCATCTGTAATATTTGCTTTGAAGATATGGATACATTATCTCTATGGTAAAAAATGTAAGATAAATACTCATCACAAGAGTTTAAAATATATTTTATCAATTAAATAACTCAACATTAGGAAAAGGAGATGGCTTGAACTACTCGATCATTATGATTGCACCATACACTACCACCCGTGGAAGTAAAATAAGGTGGAAATTGATTTGATGAGAATAGATCATGGAGTTTTGAACAAGATGAGAGTTGAAAGGGATCATATTTTCTTGGATATAGTGAATATGGATATGGTAATTACTATGGAAGGTGGATCATCGAAACTTTTTCAAATGGTTTCCAAACCATCCTTAATAGAATGGATAAAGAGATAACAGACCGATGATGAAGAGTTCCTAAAGAAGATTAAAGCTGTGAATGATGGGAGATTGAGTGACTTTTTATATGAAGATGTGATTTTGAGATTTGGGAAGAGACATTGTCTTCCCAATGTACCTGATCTAAAAATAGAATTATTGGATGATGCTCATAGTTTATATTTCTCTATACACTCTAGTAGCACTAAGATGTATAGATATTTGAAATAATATTTTTTGTGGGACAAAATGAAGAGGTAGATTTCTGATTTTGTGTCAAGGTGTATAGTTATTCAACACGTGGAAGCTGGAAGGAAATAGCCTGGAGGAGTTATGCAAGCTCCTACCATACCTAAGTGGAAATTGGATAATAATAATACGATGTAATTTGTTATGGGACTACCATAGACTCCTATAAGGAATGATGAAATATGGTTCATTGTTGATCGTATTACCAAGTCAGCACATTTTCTTATTATAAGAGAAGATCTATAACATGAAAATCTAGAAAGACTATATATTAATGAAGTTGTGAGACTTCATAGAGTACCTCTATCGATTGGTTCTAATCGTGATCTCGGTTTTACTTCATGATTCTAGAAAAGTCTTTAGAAATCCTTGGATACTGAACTTCGTTTGAGTACTTCCTACCACCCTCAAATAAATGCACAATCAGAATGAACTATTAAAACCTTAGAATACATGTTGAGATCCTACTCAATTGACTTTCAGGGTATGTGGGGTCTGTATTTAGCTTTGGTAGAATTTTACTATAATAATAGTTTCCATTCAAGTATTTATTTTGAACCATATTAAGCGTTATATGGAAGGATATGTCACACACCAACCTGTTGGGATGATGTTGGTGATAGAAAACATGTAAGCCCATAACATTTTGATGAAATGATGGAAAAGGTGAAGTTAATACAAACCCAGATCCAAGCTTCACAAATTAGGCAGAAGGGCTATGTCGATAACTGAATGAAGGATCTGTAATTTTAGGTAGGAGATCATGTTTTCTTGAAGGTATCTCTATGGAAGGGTATAATACATTTCAGTAAGAAGGATAAATTGAATCCCAGGTACATTGGTCCTTTCGAAATTCTAGAATGAATTGGGGATGCAGCTTACCCTTTCGTAATGCTTCAAAGTCTTTCAAAAGATAACTATGTAAGCCAAGTATCATTGTTGAGAAAATACATGCCTGACCCAGCACAAGTACTCACCTCTGAGAAATTAGAACTTGACCCCAATCTATCTTTTTATGTAGATCTTGTCAAGGTTCTTGATATAAGAGAAAAAGTGCTGAGAAACTGGACGACATGTCTAGTAAAATTTCCTTGGAGAAACTATAAAATGGAAGAGGAAATGTGGGAACCTGAGGAACTTATGATGAAGAACCACCTGAGTCTTTTTATGTAGTAATATTCTATAAATTTCTAGGATGAAATTATTTGAAACAGGAGATAATATAACACCCCAAGATTCCACAGTAATCATCTCTTTAGATAATACAATAGCGTGTATTGTAAAATTTTATGAATTTTATATTTCAAAATGGACATCATTTTTGGATTCATAATTTTGAAATTATCTTAGGGTGAATTTTTTGTATTTTCCTGAAAAATTTCAATTTTTTGATGAATAGGGAAAAAAATGAGTTATAGTTTAAAACCAATTTTTTTAAATAATTATTTATTTTATTCAGATTTATATTAGGTAAAAATAGATAAATAATACCTATATATTTTCAATGTAATTCACTGTAATCATTTTATATTATTTTTAGATATATTAAAAAAATTATTGAACTTTTCACCGTATTTTACCCACCTCCTAAGAGAATTTGCAAATTCACATAAAATAGAATTTTACCACTTTTGTGAATGAAATTTGAAAAATATCAGAGACACTGTTAATATGAAGGAGTAAAATGTGGTTCAATAAGATAAAAATAATGTTTTGTGAATACTATATTTTTTCTTTTATTTACCACAGTTAAAAGTTAATAGGGTAATTTAGGGTAAAAATGATATTATTATTATTACCCTAAGATGTGTCCTAATTCTTTGGAATAAGTATAATTAGAAAAAAAAACCTTAGGAAAGAAATTAACCTCTTTTCTCAAAATGGATTTGATTAGGACATTTTTTATTATTTTATTTAATGAAGAGTTAAAATAGTTAAAATCAACGTTTAACAACTAAAACATTTTTAATATAGGGTTATACATAAGATGAATTTCAATATAAATATTAATTATAAATATAAAAATATTTCCTAGAGCAATAGCTTCTCAATGCATCAGTATGTCTCATGAGACAAACTAGTGTCTTGGCATAAGGTCTTGAAAAAAAATCTTATTTTTAGTATTGGAACAAGGCCCTGATTGTGTGGTTATGAAAGTCTATAATTATGCATTCCATCATTATGAAAGTGGCTATTGATATTGCATGTGATTATTCGACTAGTAGAATATCTATGTGAGTAAGTAAATTGAATTATTTGATTTTATCTTTGCCATATTATACTGAGATTAAAAGTTTGAAAGGATTTTGTTTTATTCTTATACATTGCCTTAAATTTTAATGCTTATTTATGAACGTTTCCGCTATATTGGTATCCTTACTGAGAATTTGAGATCACCCCTTTCTGTGTTTTATTTTTCCCAGAATATGAAGAAGTTTTTTATAACTGACCTGCATGGATAGTCTGAGGGGATATGAGTGTGGTCTATGGAAACAATATTGTTGTAATTTTTCATTTTATGATTTAATGTAATCCTAATTAATGTATCTAGTACTTCCATAGCTACTAAACTAAGAGGTCCATCGAGACTTGATCTTTTGTGATCATGCTAATGATATATAATAATGCACCGACGCTGAGTAACTAGGGTCGGGTAATTAATGCATAGTATATATAATTATATTTAAATAAATAATACTATTTTTTATATATAAATATCCTTATTTAATGTTAAAATTACAGTTACATAAATTCCCCTAGGATCGCTTAAAAATTGAAACGTTACCCGTGTGTAGGTATGACCAACCATCTCTTTGATTTTAAGATAGCTATTTTTTCAAAAATATATTTCATTATTTTTTTAAAAATTATAATTGATTTTTAAAAATTATAATTTTTTTATTATTATTGTTATAATTATTATAGAATAATTATATTTTTTACCATTGTCAACCCATCAAAATCAATTTTTATATATTAGTGAAATATGATCAGAACATACTATTTAAACATCAGTAACTAATTAATTAATTTAAACATGTTGAAAAATAAAATTATAATATTTATAAAAATTAAAAATATTCTTAATAATTAAAATAATTTATATTATTTTATTTTTTCAGGATCATAAGGAATTTAATTCATGAGTCATACATTAAATAATTTTGTAGCGGTTTTCCTTTATTAGGGAATATTGTAATGTTATCTTCCTAATTTATTTTATATGGTATATAATATAAACATTAATATTTTATATCAATAAAAGTTAATATTTAAATGTACATTCTATTTCAATTAAAAATGTGTCATTATATGGTATTTGTCTTGAAATAAAATAATTTATAGGAGGTTTCATAAATAATTTTCATTTAGTTCATTTTAATTACTTCATTAATGTACTTTAAATTCTATTATTATTTAATGTAATAAATTTTGGGTATTTTATGTTTTAGTTACAGTTTTTTGTGTTGATTTCAATTTGTCACATATAATCAATACAATTATTAATTCTTGCTTAATTGATATGACATTTATATATGATTTCTTTTTAATTTACATATAATTTATACATATTTGATATTTCCGGTATTTAATTTTATGAGGTGTATATAAATCTCCTTTAATATATTATATCATGAATATCATTTTATTAATTTTAGTTAATGTTTCTTTCGATGGTATTCAATTCATGGGGGTTATGATCCAAATGTTCCCAATGTGGAAATGGTTTATTTCACAATCTCATCATTATTCATGATAATATTTTCTTAAGTATCAAATAAGAAAATTGATTTATATTTTTATCTTAATCCAAAAATATTTTATAATCTAGTGATTGATTTTTAACATTATATATTAAAATTTTAATTTCTTGTTTTATTCACTCAAATGATCAATGTTATTTTTCATGAATACAAATTCTTTAAACATTAGTCTAGAATATTGTTCATCCCTATGAAGTTTTTCAGACATCAAATTAAATAATATATTCCTATATGATTATTTAAATTCATTTTTACCCATCATTCAATTTTTTGAAAAATGGTTTTAGTGGAATCATCTTTTAATTTTTCAATTGACCTGCAATTTAGAATTCACAGAATACATAAATGTAATCAATATTTTATTATACTCATCCTTGATGAAATTATCAATTATCATGAAAACTAAATTATTTTATGTCAACCAAATAATATTCTAGGATTATTTTTAATGAAATTATTTTTCCAAATATATATGAAATTTTATGTTTTCAAAAGTGATTTTAAAAGTGAAAAGAATCATTTCCTCAAAATTCTTTTAATGTTACATTAATGTAATTTCTTTTCATCAACATCCAAAACCCCTTCGTTTTCATATGTTTCATAGGGGATATTTCATAATTATTAAGTACGTCCTTATTATTCCTTGGGATTCTTTATGACATGTTTGATTTTTGGAGATATTTACATTTTGTATGCTAGTTTTTTAAAATCTATTTTTATGTTAGATATATATTAAACATATATTATCCCCTTTCATATTATTAATTCATTGAACATAGATTTTGGTGGATGATGACCATATAACACCTATATTTCACAATAGGTATCCTGATATAAAATAACATTTGGAAGTTTTTTAGTACATTCCAATTAATGTAATTTTTTTGGAAAAATACATGATTATATGTTTATGATATCTAGAATTCTGTATTACATCATTTTGGGATTATTTAATGTTGTTCATGTGATATTTTTGAATAGTTATGGTATCAATGTATTTTTTTCAAGATTATACTACTAACTAGTTGTAATTATTTTATCACCATTTATTCCTATTATATTATACATCATGCTCAAGTTAATGATTAAATATAATGTAATCAATATTATATACATAGCCATATTTATTCAAACTTTTTTAACAATGATATATTATGATGTGTGTTAAATTCACATAGAATTTTATGTCACCCCTTTTTCTTCTTTTCTCCAAGATATGATGTGGGAATAATTTCATGAGTTCAATGGTTTATAATATATAAATTTACTCTATAGTATTTTTATATTTTAAATAGATAAATTATATTCATTCATTTATTTATTTTAACAATACTAACAAATTATTCATTCCATTAGGGTTTTATCTCATGTATCATAATATAATGTATTAAATTAGCCACTAGTTATCGGATACTATAGTTGGACATTCATAGTTAGAATTAGAGAAATACTAGAAGAATCCTTCAAAACTAGATTTTGAAAAACATATATTATGGAATATAATTCTATAGATGGTGATTATGATAAGTATGTGTAAAGAATAAAATAATGAAATAATAAGGGAAAATGAGGTTTTTTTATAATTGCATCAATGACTAGATACAAATACAGATGGTGTTTTTGGTAAAATTGTATCTATGATTAATAAACCAAAATGAGTTGGATGAGTATATTCGGCCATAATTGTGGTTCCTGGTGAGTGTTCCCATAAAAGGCTCATGGGTTAATACTCATAGGGTATATTCGCTGGTTAATTCACAATTTCATTATAAACTTTTATGACGAATGAGTGAACAAAACCCACAGAATTGTATGATATTCCATAATGAAATGGGATAAACTAAAAGTGTATAGAGTTGATCAGTATATGGTTGATAATATGTTGAATGTCATAGATATGCCATTTTATGTTTTATTTAGTATAATTCTAATATGTTTATGAGTATTTGGGGCACATTTACAGAAATATCAACGTTTGGTTTATAATGGGATTTAGTGAAAAAAAAAATTTCTATTAATTCATATAAATTATTTAAAATATGTTAAAAGGTATTGGAAACCATTATGACATATCTTATACTTGTTGTTGAGGTAATTATTGGATATTATTAATTGGGAATATTTTATTTATCATATATCTTACCATGTATTGAAATTATTTTGGTAATAATGTGAATGTTTTTATTATTTCAGAACGTCCCTAGTGTGGTGAAATTTTTTAATTAAGGTAAATAAAATAATTTTAAACTATTATGTGTTTTTAAATAAATAATAACCATGAATATATTGTTTTGAAGCCTAATTATTTTTACATTATTTTTTGATATTATTAATATATTTTGGAGAATACATTATAATGGAATATATGATTTTGTTATAATATTTTAATAGGGGATTTTTGATATTGGGAGTAATATAAATTTTCTCCTTATAAGAATTTGTGATAAAAAACAATAATATTTTAGTTTCAATATTATATTTTTATGGATAATAATTTATGGAATGATTTATTTGTAACACTGGTATTATAATAGAATTTTTGATAATGACATATTATTTGTTCTTAATAAGGTTTGTTTATTTTTTGAGTTATCTAACATTTCAATAACCTTATTTGCTTTTTTATTTGTAGTAGGTGTAGCTTGATTTATTGTGTGAACTATGTGATCTATAGAAAGTTTATTATAGTTAATTGTGTATAAAAATTTCGGCATATATATTTGTTTCTTAGAGTAATAAAGATGTGCATATTATTCAATGAATTACCAAATAATGATGTTTTTCTTAACAAAATATATCAAGATAGTAGATTTTCTAGTGTTATCTACATTTACTGTGAAATAATGCTCAACTCCAGAATAAAAAACATGAAAATTTATATTTTTATATTGCATTTATTTCTGATAAAAAAATTCCTCTTAAAACCTCCTTGGATGGTGGATTCTTAGTTGTCGACTTTATGAGGATCTGAAACATACATTAGATAAATATATTAGGTCAAACAGCATTATTATTTTGTAAATTACATTTCTCATCTATGTATTTATTTCCACATATAACTAATTTACTTTTATTTTGGAACATTTTTATGTCTTATCCAAGACTTCCTTCGTATATCCCTTCCTTATTTTCTGTATAAATATTTATTAACTCATATTGTAATGTTGGATTCCAAAAAAGTGTTTTCAAATATAAAACCAATTTTTATTGATCTAAAGTTGAATTTACGAGGTCAAAAAAATTTGTAGCGAATGTGACACTCTATGATTATAATGGATGAACATAATATTAGAAAACCTATATGGCATGCAACAACATGCTTAAAAGAACCATAAAATATTATTATTTTTATATTACCATTATAATATAACCAATAAATTCGATGGTAAGGAATGAAAAAAAACATTATGAATTATATATATTTATTTTAATCAATATAAAAGTATTTATTAATACTTATTAAATTATAACTCAAATATTTAGTAAAAAATTTATTACAAATTACATTTTCATCAAAAATGTATATATTTATATATGTTTGTTTATAAAATATTATAATTTATATCTAGTAATTTTTTAAATTTTATTTGATAATAATGATATCATATTTTAAATCCAAATATAAAAATTATCTTAAAGAAATATTTCGAGATTCTTCTAAAAGTTATGATTTTTCAGTGTATAGTGGAAAATATCGATTTTACTATACCATTAGTTCTTTTCATTAAATAATGAAAATAAAAAACCCCATTATATATTATATATTTTTATAAAGTTACATTTGATCTATTTTAATAATGATAATACAGTTAATTTCTTTTAAATCCATAAGTTTCATTATTCTGAAATACTTATATTTTTATACAAAAACAGTACTACAATTACAATATTTAAGTACATAAAGATTAAACATTTTACATAATTTGAATTATCCCAAATTAATAATGGTTTAAGTACAATATATATATTACATACCTACTTATCTAGATTTAAATTCATATAATGCTGATTATTAATCAAAGGGTTGATATAACCTTATATTTTTCTAGAAAAAATCATTTTCTATAAATATCATTTTTTCATCGCACATTATAAGATATCTAGAAAATGAAAATATACCTACATAGATATTTATTTTTGTTAAATTAATTTGATAATTTCAATGAGAAAAATAAATATTTATTAATAAGATAAACATTTTTTCTCACAATGAGTAGTAAAAATAGTAAGAAAATTATAATTCTTGTAAAATTGTTAGTTTGTGTTACAAAGGTTTAATATAAATGATAATGAATAAATATTCAAAATCAATATTATTTAATATATTTATTTCAACCCTTATCATCTTAGTCTCAGTATGTAAATATTTTTGTGGCATTAGACCATTATTGTGACCTATATAATATATAAATTTAAAAAATTTAAAAAATGTCACCCTCATTATTTTAAATATCTCTTATGTTTTCACAAAATGGAAAATAATTTTTAATATAATAATAAACATCATAATTTGGATACTGAAATTACTTCCATTATAATAATTTATTTATAATTTTTAGATATTATATAATTGCCTTAATTTTTTTGGGCAACACTAATGCAATATTTATATAATTTCAAGGAAAATTTAATAAATGACTTCAGAAATATTAAGATTATTATAATTTGAAATAATTTTTATATTAGATTAATTACTTATATAAATAATCAAAATTTTATATTATTGGGTTTAATATATTCTTATTAAATTACAGTCATGTTGTACTTAATTTCAATGTAATTGAATGTGTCTAAATTTACATTAATGTTATATGATAATAAAAAATATTTTATTAAGGGATTAAAAATTCCCAAAAATTTTAACATATAAAAATTAAATTATATATCATTTTTTATGTCATACATGGTCCATTTATGGTCCATCTACCCTTTTATAGTATCATTATTGGCCTCTAAAATTTTACAGTTTCAATTAGATTATATTATTAATAATCCAAAAATAATATATATTTTGAAAATAAATTTTTATCCAATTTTAAAATGAAAATAAATTTATATCAATCTAATATGTTGATAAATTTCAAGGGTGCCCCTCCACTAAATTACAAATGTGATCATTTTATTCTCTTTTCTTCACACTAAATGAACTATATAGTTGATAAAATCTAAACTCAAACCCTTAAATACTTCCATTACCATTTACTATAGTTCTTGGTATGATTATAATATCCTCTATTAAATATTCAGGTGTAATACGGAAGACATTTTGTGATGAAGAGGTATCCATCATAACTATAGATTTTTGTTTTATTTATTCTTAAAACTATAAAAAATATTATGCAAACCTGATGATATAGTAATATTAGTATCTCAAATATCCATATATTCCATTATGTGAAATTAATAACTTTTATATATCTCACCTTCCATCAAATTGTAAATTAAACAATCATTTGTGAGTATGGAGGACTACCACCACAGAAACGGATGTAATTTATTTTCTACCATTCTATATCATATGTATCAATGACGATGGAATTAATATATATATATATATATATATTATAAATTAATGATTAATAATTATTAAAAAATAATATATCGTATATTTTCTTACCTTTCCAATTGTTGAAATATGATAACGCTTTGTGTGTGTCTGTGTGGATTTCCATCTACACAAAGTGATATGAATCGTTTTTCATTACCTCATCACACTGATGGAAATCATAAGTTAATTGAAATAAATATTATTATATGTATTTTATATGAATAATTTTGTAATTATAAAATAAGATATACCTTTTTCCACTATGATCATTGTAAAATGGAAAATTCACTCATGTGTATGTACGTCTTACTATCAATATAATTATAAAGTATTTAATTTTTCATAAAAATATTTAATTATGGATTATAAAAATTTAATTAATGTCTAATATTTTCTTCAATAATATTATTCTAAATATTATGGAATAATTATCTCATAGACCATAGACAACATATTAGTTTTATTTTTTTCATATGAGCCAAATATCATTAAAACACCTAATGTAAACTTAACTAATAATGTAATTAAAAATGAATTTGTAATAAATAAAAAAAATTAATAATAAATATATAAATAATTATGTTGGAAAAAAGGTTACATAATGTTATTATTTGTGATGATAATGAATTTTTATGTCGACTAAGACATGTGTTAATGGATTTTTGAAAAAAAATACCTCTACTAACAAATATTTTTTGTTATGCACCTATTTTATTTTAATTATTTTACAGAATTGACACCAATATGTTATATCATGAATACTTAATATTTTATTTTATTTTACGTTCAAATTAATTATTTTTATCCAATGGGGTTGTACTGGAAGATACTATGTTGTAAGGTGTATCATTACTCAGTTTATTTTAATTTGGATGTATCTTTTCTATGTCTTCATTGATATTCTATGATAATTTTTCTAATTACATTTTTTATCTTTTTATTGAAATTTAAATTTTTTTGGATATATATTTGATAAAAATAATCAAATTATTGATTAATTATCACATCAAAGTTATAATAATTATGTCATATTTCATCTAAATTCACATCCCATTGAGATATATTTGTATTCTGAACATATTTATTTTAAGGAGGTGTACGTCCATCCCATTTAATATTTTATATCCGGAACAAATTTATATTTATCAAATTTAATGTTTCAAATTAATTTGTTTCTTTTATAGGGGTCCTAATTCATATATTTCCATTTTGGTGAGGATTCATTTCACAAATTCAACGTTATTCAGAATTTTTATGTTTATGTCTCCAATGTGGTAATTATGTGATATTTCAATCAGAAAAAAATATTTTTTTCTCCATGTAATTTTTTTGAAATTATATTTTTCACCATATAATTTTTTTCAATTTTTTTTTCCTATCATTTTCATATTTTATATTTTAAAATCATAAAAAATATATTATAGGGAAAACATAAATTTTATTATTTTAGTTAGAAATACTTGTCTTCTCTTCCCATGTCATCTAACATTGGTATATTTTCATATAAATATTTAAATTATATTTAAACCATGATATAAATTTTAAATATTTATTTTAATGGATTCATATTATCTCAATATGACTCAGTTTCATTTTATGTTTTACCTAAAATATTTAGGGAATATTTTTTTAATATAATAAATGTGAACGGAATTTATTAACAAAAAGACTTCAAAATTAATTTAAGGTTTATTAAAATCTTCCAAGGTATTTTTTTTTGAGAAAGTAATTTTCCTTGAATTTTGAAAAAAAAAATTATAAAATTATTTTCAAAGAGAAAAAGTTGTTTTACTCAAAAAAAAGTTAAGGAAATTTTAATAGCATGTATATTTATCAATGATAAAATAACATTAATATTCTCAATCACCCCTAGGTTATATTGTAATGATACCATCCTTATTATTTAATTGATTTTTTTATTATCAGTTTCGTAATGGAAAGAATAGTTATTTCATAAACTTTATGTTCATTATTAATTTTTTTTTGTTGTATTAAATTTTTATTCTCCACTTTCATTTGATGAATGAATCATATTTATTAGGTGATATTAGGGAAACAATATTGAATGATAAGGCATTTTTATGCTTCGTGAGAATAAATATATTAGGTATTTAGTTAATGATTTACCCATTTATGAGTGATTTTATGGAACGATACCAAATTATTATGTTATTGATGTTTGAAATTATTGTATGAAAACATGATTAGTTATAAATGTACATGTGATTATCTAAATAAATATAATATCCATGTATATTTTTCATGATCTTCATATTAGTTATATAGAGTAATTTGATCATCATTTATTAAAGTAATATCAATTTTCTTTCTCATTATTTTTTAAATGGATTTGTTTTCATTTATTTACATTCACATATTGATTATTAATTGTTTACCCATAATATCATCCAATGAATGCAAAACTCCCCAATCATTTGATTGAGGCCCTTAATTTTTTCACTTCACTAAGATATGAAGAAAGAATTAATGAAGGAGGTATATGATGAAGAATATTTACATTCAATATGTTGTATTTTCAGGTTTTAAAATGTAATTTGAGATTAAAGAGTTTATATATTTTACCAAAAAACCTAAACTATTTGGTCCCCTAATCCATGATCTATTATATATTTTGAAAAATTGATAATGTAGCTCCTGATTCTGGTATACTTTGGTAAGGACTATTATAGTTGGTTTTAGATAAATTATAGTAGAAACAATGGGATCTAGATTTATGGAATCATAAATTTGGGAACATAGATATATGAATGGTATTGAGGATAACTTTATGTATATAATAATTTTTTGATATAATGTTAAGGTATATATTTTTTAGTTTTCTTATAAATACATCACATTCATGTTATCATAAGTGAACATCACTTTGGAATGGATACATATAGTGGTAATAAAAATAATGAAATTGATAATATAATGGACAAAATTATATTTTAAGTTGAGGGTGACCATACTATGAACCTATTTAGACACTCCACAAGGTTATTCTTGGGATAAATTACATTTTCAACACGAACTATTATGATAAATGATAAAAAAAATCTATGAAATCCTATGTTATGACATTTTGATATCATTTAAAAAATGTGTGTATTCGATTGATAATCTGAGGGTTGATCATAATATTTTATCAATATTATTGAAACCTTGAACATTTATACATAGATATTACATCTTTTAGATGATTAATCATTCAATTACACAAACAATCACCTATGGTTCATAAAGGTAAATACCTTTTAGAATAATAAAATGATAAAAATATTATTTATAAGCTTCCAACATTGTCTCCCATATAGTTCCTCCAAACTAGCATCATTCATAGATGTACAACAAGTAATACCTATAAGAATTTCATTGGGTAAAGAAAATAAATAAATTATGATATCATATAATTAACAAGGGTATACAAGGTTAATATGTAATTATATCATTAAAATTAGAGTATGATAACATGACCATTACATATGAAAATCGTACCCTACAAATCAATGTTCATAATACTGTGCAATGAAATAAATATTAAATGTTTATAATAAATTAATCATAATTAAATCAATTTACATAATCCATTATAGTATAAAAGTGAGACAATAAATTAAATTTTTTAATATAAATAAACAAAAATAATAATATCCATAGTATCAATGGATAATTTATAAGGCTATCATAGTGAAATGGGTGCACTCCCCAACCATTATAGTATTCAATGTTCACTACCAATACTATCATAGTCGATAATGTCTCCAGGTTTGTGAGGATTCTCCAAATACATTATTCAAACCCAAAACAAATGAATTGTATCATTTGACAAAAAAAATTGGGTATTTTTATTTCTTGTTAAAATAAAAAAATTTCACAAGTGATCTTAATTATTTATTTAATCCTATAAAAACACCTTGTCATATAATAGTATTATTATTATCATTTCACAACATCTTCTTAAAATTTAAATTTAAATTGAATTTTATTTAATTAAATAATGATAAATATTTATTTTTTCTCACTAGAAATTTAATATCGATCAACCATTCTTCCACAATATTAATCAGGCCATGAATAATGTCAATTTAATTTGTAAATAAATCTCAGTGCATTATTTGTTAATATAAAATTAAATATTATTATAACATCCCAAGTAAGTAATGAATAATATATATTTTTATATACGTCTATTAATGAACTAGATAGTGTTTTAGAGGCTTAAAATGAAAATAAATTCAATCTTAAGCATGGAATACACTAATATTTTTAAAAGATTGTTTTACTGCCTTTTGATGGAAAACCATTTTTGAATCTATCTTTTGAAAATTTTATAAGCTATGTTTTTCAAAATAAACTTATTATTTGTGATTGGGACATCAAAATTTACTTTGTGTGAATTTTTGGTATTTTTCTGACAATGTTCATTTTTTAATGAATAGTGAAAAATACTGCATTTTCCATCAAAATTTCTTCTTAATCTAATTTATTTAAATGATTAGATTATCTTTTGAATTGTTATTAATGTGTAATATGAATATATTTTTACCATTTAATCCAATGGTGGTCATTGAAATCAATTTCACTTTGAAATTAGACTTAAACTGGTGTCAATCTTTTGATACTTATTGTTTTATAAAAACATGCTATTTGCTCTGACAGCGGGAATTAATTATTAAATTAATTAATGTGACTTATATGTTTTGAATTTTGTAAAATAGAATTAATTTTTGAATTCAGAATATCAAATATAGCATAGGGTGAAGTTTTGGTATTTTTCTGAAAAACTTCAATTTTTGATGAATAGTGAAATCACTAAGTGGTAGTTAAAGAAACTGATTTTTCGTTTAAATGAAATTTTGCCACCTTTGTGTTTTGAATTTCAAAAATCCGACATACATGGTTGTAATTAAGATGTAAAATGTGGTTCAATGAGATTAAAATATTTTTATGGTGAATAGTAACTTTTTTTCATTAATTGCGATTAGAGGTAATTAGTGTAGTTTAAGGTAAAAATAATGCTTTAATAAAATGAGATGAGCTTGACACTTGTCCTACCCCTATTGTATGAGTCATGTCCGACAAAGAAAACCCATGGGTCGATTTAGGGGACCCCATGGAGCCACTTGGGTGAGATAATGACTTTAATGCCTTTTTTAAATAAAGGTGAAAATGACACTAACATAAAGTGTTTTACTAATACAATTTTTAGAAGGGGTTATACTAATCATATTTTTGACTATAAATATTCATTAGAAAGATAAAATGATTTCCTACATCATAGTATTTTTTTTATAATTTTTAGACATTAAATAAATTAATTTATTTATGACATCATGATGATGTGGCGATTACCTCATTATTTAACGACTAAAATAAAATTGAAAGATAATGTAATATCTAAAACCTACACTTGTCCAAAAACTATTGGATGGGAATATTTCGAAGCCATATCATCTTATATTTGAGATATATCTATTTGGGACCTTATAAATTCGAATCACCTTTGAAAATAAAATAATAGTTTCATGATTTCCAAAAGTGCCCCTCCTCTCCTCTTATAAAAGGCCCCAACCTCTACCTCATTTCACACACTCTTCAAGACTTTGTCTCGTACAACCCATGCCCATTTACTCTCTCCACATCCCTCTCCTAATCCTAGAGGATTTCCTTTGGGCAGAATACTTTCAAAGGAATCCTTTAGGCTCAAATCAAAAGGAGTTACACTTTTAAAGGTAATTCATTCTCTCATGTTCATTTGTTTTATTTTGCTTCTCCAACCCCCTAAAATCTATTTATTTAATTCATTTGTAACAAAACCAGTATCTTCAATATACTAGGATGTTGTTATAATATTTATTCGAGCTACATTCTCACACAACTACATCAAATGGTTAAAGAACATACGGTTTCTGTGGATGGAGAAATTCTGCCTCCTGAAACGATGATTGTTCAATACTCATTTAACATCTTCAAAGGTGGACATTATGATGTAACTATTTTTATATATGATATATAATATGTTTATTCTTTCCTTAAGCTTTTGTGTTTTTCATTTATGGCATACAACTATTGTTTCCATTATAGGTAAACACGATATCTTCATTTTAGGAAGTGCGGACTACCGCCCCCTGAAAGTGATTTGATTCGTTAATACCATATGTGGGATGTGTAAAGGATAATGTTAATGATATTATATATGTTACTATACTAGAATTATAATATACTCTTATATCATTATGATTCCATTCCTGAAAATACGAAATAGAAATGGAAGTAGCGTTCATGCGTACGTACGACTTATTGTCTCCATTAACGGTGCATTTCATTTCATACCTCTAAATGTGATGTAATATTATAAATACATTTATATGATGAATATATATGATATATATGTTATCCAAATCATTAATATTATTCTGGATATAACGAACCTTTGACCAAATTAACAACATGTAAGTGTAAAAAGTCTATTTTTGACTTAAGAACCAAATACCGACAAAATGAACATTATTAACTTAAATGATTACATGATGTTCATAACAGGGTATAAAAGGAATAATGAACATGAAAAAGGTTCTTAATCAAGTAGAGATTAACTCAAGTTTATTATTCAGGAGATTAAAGAATGATCGGGTCAAGTCGGATACGATGTATGGGACTTCGTCTCAATCTCCTTTCATTGAGGCATATTTTATTTTATAGACAACCTTTTTTTATATGGTTTATAAACCCCTTTGACTTTTACGTTTATTCAAAAGGAATCTTTTTTATACGAATCTTTTACTAAATGACAAAAGGGAATGTTTTTGTCGTACGTATGCGGCGACAATGACTTTTCCACCGTCGTGACCGTTATTTGAGTTTCAGCTTTTTCTACAAGCCATACCTTCTTTTTAAAAGAAAAATAAATACCATGTTTTACTTTTCATTTATTTTGGTATCGAAAATGGTTTTCATAATGTTTTATATATCAATGTGTTGTATTGATATCTTGTGATTGAAAGGTGGGAATGTTATGTTTCCTTTATGCAATTTTTATGTGATATGATTATGTTGAGGTTCTTGGGCATTATTATGAAAACGGGTGGTTCCGTGAAAAACTATGGGCGAGTGAGCTCAATATAGCTCTCCAATGCATTGGGTAACGAGAAGGAGTGAAACGTTAAGGTTTCTCCGAAGCGATTTAGGGAATATACTGTGATGGGTATTCCAAACGTAACCAAGAGGGTTACTCCATACGTAAGGATGTTATGAATGTTTCAAGTTACCTTTATGTCTTATGATTTCTATGATTTATTCATGATTTGATGAGGTATGTTAAAGTGCTTATGTTTTATGGGTAATGTATGATCTCATCCTTATGTATATATGTACCCATGTTTCCTTTCCATATTTTTATATCCCTTACTGAGCTTTTTATGCTCATCCCAAATTTTTTTGAAATGTTTTTCACAGGTAAAGTGAATGGTACATGATATGATTATAGTGTCAAGGAAGTGTCAAGAATGAATCCATGTTTATTTTGAATATGTTTCCATTGATGGGAATGAATAATACTATCTTTATGTAACCACTTTGTTTATATGTGGAATGTAATGCATGTTTTATGATCTAATTCTCTAAAACTATAAACCCGAAAAGATCCTCAATGTGTAATCTTGTAATAACTCAAGATTAAGTAAGTTTTAAGGCTGGGGCCTTACAGTTGGTATCAAAGGTCGGTTTAGATAAATTTAGGAGTTATAATTCTATTAAATTATTATCCAAAAATATTTTTTTGAAATGATATAGCATTTGAAGATTACCATGTTGCTTCATCTAAGACATGTTTGTTCAGAATGGTTTTCTGCAGAGGAAATAGGGAAGCAGTGCTAGGAAGGCATACAGTGGGAAATAACCTTCCGAATCAGTATCAAGAGATGGTCGGAATAGGAACTGAACAGTTTGTTGTAGTAATGGCACAGTTGACTCAGGCTATAAATGGTGGTGGTATCCATGCACGAGATCAGCCAGACCAACCGTAGAGGAACATGTCAGTGGTGGAACATTTCATGAGGAAACATCCCCCATCATTCAGAAGATCATCCGACCCTGTGCTAGCTGAAGGGTGGATTAAAGTACTGGAGAAGATTTTCAATGTCATGGGGTGTTCAGAAAATCAAAAGGTTAGTCTTGCTATTTACCATTTGGAGGGTGAGGCAGATCAGTGGTGGTCTATGGTTAAAAATATCAGGGACGCTGATGAGATTGATGCTCTCGACTGGGATGAATTCAAAGGTATGTTTCTTGAGAAGTATTTTCCTAAGGCTGTTCGACATAGGATGGAAAATCAATTCTTGGAATTGAGGCAAGAGGAATACTCAGTGGCTGCCTATGAAGAAATGTTCACTCGATTGGCAAGGTATACTCCAAATTTTATCCGAGACCTTGATAGTAAAATCAATCGTTTTTACTCAGGATTAAAGCCAAAATATCGAAGGGCATTAGCTTCTCGTGAGTTTAAAAGTTATGAAAAGCTTGTTCGATGTGCTGAGAAGGTGGAAATGGAGGTTGCTGATGATCAAGTGTTCTATAACAACCAGCAGAATAAGAGACCGAGGTGGCAAGAGAAAGGTAAGAATTCTTCAAAAAAGTCTGATGGTAAGAAAACTAAGTTTCCAGTTTGTGATAAATGTGGCAAAAGGCATGCTGGGGAATGTCTTCTGAATCTTGGAAAGTGCTACCGATGTGGTAAGATGGGACATAAGGCTCGTGATTGCACTTAAAAGGATCAAGGTGAATGTAAGAACAAAATTAATTTACAGTTAGTGAAATGTTATAAGTGCAATGAGATGGGTCACTATGCAAATGAGTATCCGACAAAGAGCCTGAGTGATGGGAAGCAGTTAGACTACAAGAAGAAAGGGGTGGTGAAATCATTTGAAAATACTTCGGCAGACGTCGGGCCATCAAATGAAGTTGTATCAGCTCCAGGGAGCTCAGTATTTTTCAAATATTGACTTGAGATCGGGGTACCATCAGTTGAAAGTAAAAGAAGCAGATATTCCGAAGACCGCATTCCGTACAAGATATAGCCATTATGAATTTGTAGTAATGCCTTTTGGGATAACCAATGCACCTGCTGTATTCATGGACATACTGAATAGAATTTTCCATGAGTTCTTGGATAAGTTTGTGGTGGTTTTCATTGATGATATTTTGGTGTTCTCAAAAAGTAAAGAGGAGCATGAAAGACATTTAAGGGTTATCTTGAAAACCGTAAAAGAAAAGAAATTGTATGGGAAATTCAGTAAATTTGAGTTTTGGTTGGAACAAATTTCTTTCCTTGGTCACATTGTTTCAAAATATGGCATAACCGTTGATCCTGCAAAAACAAAAGATATTGAAGAATGGCCAAGACCCACAAATGTAACTGAGATTCGTAGCTTCCTTGGTTTGGCAGGATATTACCAAGGGTTTGTTAGAAATTTTTCATGGTTATCTAGTCCGATGACTAAGCTAACTAGGAAGGGTGTTAAGTTTATCTGGACAAAAGAATGTGATGATTGTTTTCAGGAATTGAAAAGAAGATTGGTGAATGCTTCAGTTTTGGCACTACCTTCCATGAATGGAGATTTTGTTATATACATTGATGCTTCATTGAAAGGACTTGGTTGCGTCCTAATACAAAATGATCAGGTAATTTCTTATGCTTCAGGACAGTTGAAAACTCATGAGGTAAATTACCCTACACATGATTTGGAATTAGCTGCTGTTGTTTTTGCTTTAAAAATTTCGATGCATCATTTGTATGGAGTAAAGTGTGAAATATATACCGATCACAAAAGATTAAAGTATATATTCACTCAAAAAGAGTTAAACGTGAGATAGAGTAGATGGCTGGAATTAATCAAGGATTATGATTGTACAATTCATTACCATCTGGGAAAATCAAATAATGTGGCTGATGCTTTGAGTCAAAAAAGTAATGCTTCATTAGAAATGTTGTGTTTGGAACGTGATCCATTGGTTAAGGATTTGATGAACTTTGGCATAGAAGTTTTTGGTGTAGGAAGTTCTTCTGTTTTGTTTCAGGTATTAGTGAGATCATCTGTATCAGATAGAATCAAGCAAGCACAGAAGCAAGATATTGAGTTGCAGAAAAAGGTAGAGCCGGTTCAGAAAGGTAAGTTGCCTGAATTCAACATTGATAATGATTGTGTTTTGAGATTTGGGACGAGATTGTGTGTTCCTTGTGATTCACAGTTGAAGAGAGAGTTGTTATGTGAATCTCATAGTTCTCCGTTTTCAGTTCATCCTGGAAGTACTAAAATGTACAAAGATCTGTGGGAGTTTTACTGGTGGGATGGAATGAAAAGAGATATTGCTGATTTTACTGTGAAGTGTTTGACATGTCAACAGGTTAAAATATAGTGGAAGTTACCAAAAGGTATGTTTCAGCCTTTACCAGTGCCAAAGTGGAAATGGGAGAATATATCCATGGACTTTGTTGTGGGATTACCGAAGACATCTCGAGGTAATAATGCAATCTGGGTTATTGTTGATCGCTTGACCAAATCTACTCATTACCTTGTTATACGAGATACATTCTCTCTTTATCAACTTTCCCGTTTGTATCTTAACGATATAGTCAGGTTACAAGGAGTTCCTCTCTCCATTGTATCGGATCGTGATCCTAGGTTTACTTCTAACTTTTGGAAAGGCCTTCAGAAGTCATTGGGTACTGAATTAAATTTTAGTACAGCTTTTCATCCTCAATCAGATGGGTAGTCAGAACGAACAATTCAGAACTTGGAGGATATGCTACAAGCATGTTCGATGGATTATCAGGGAAGTTGGGACCAACATCTATCTTTGGTTGAATTTTCATATAATAACAGTATTCATTTCAGTATACAGATGGAACCATTTCAGGCATTATATGGGAAGCGGTGTCGAACTCTAGGTTTCTGGGATGAAGTGGGTGAAAAGAAGTTGATGGGACCAGAATTGGTAGAAGAGTTGGTAGAAAAAGTTCAGCTGATTTAGAAGCACATGAGAAAAGCTCAGAGTAGGCAGAAGAGTTATGCAGACAACATGAGGAAGGATCTATCTTTTGAGGTAGGTGATCATGTTTTTCTCAAAGTATCACCATGGAAAAATGTGATGCGATTTGGTAAGAAAGGAAAGCTGAGTCCAAGGTTTATTGGACCATATAAAATTCTGGAGAGAGTTGGATCAGTTTCTTACCGAGTGGCTTTACCTCCGAGTTTATCTCAGGTACACAATGTTTTTCACGTTTCGATGTTGAGAAAGTATATGCCAGATCCATCTCAAGTTTTGAGTCCAGAGGTAGTTCAGCTGGAAGAGAACCTATCTTATGAGGAACAATCGGTCCGGATTCTTGACCACAGGGAGCAAGTGTTATGGAATAATGTGATTAATCAGGTAAAGGTTTTGTGGAAAAAACCATATGGTTGAAGCGGCAACATGAGAATCTGAAAATGCAATGAGGGATAAGTACCCCCATTTATTCGATAAGTAAATAAATTGGGGGAAAAAATTTTCTAAAGGGGGGAAGGATATAACATTCCAAGTAAGTAATGAATAATAGATATTTTTATATATGTCTATTAATGAACTAGATAGTGTTTTAGAGGCTTAAAATGAAAATAAATCCAATCTTAAGCATGGAATACACTAATATTTTTAAAAGATTGTTTTATTGCCTTTTGATGGAAAACCATTTTTGAATCTATCTTTTAACAATTTTATAAGATATGTTTGTCAAAATAAACTTATTCTTTGTGATTGGGACATCAAAATTTACTTTCTGTAAATTTTTGGTATTTTTATGACAATGTTCATTTCTTTATGAATAGTGAAAAATACTGCATTTTACATCAAAATTGCTTCATAATCTAATTTATTTAAATGATTAGATTATCTTTTGAATTGTTCTTAATGTGTATTCTGAATATATTTTTACCATTTAATCCAATGGTGGTCATTGGAATCAAATTCACTTTGATATTAGACTTAAACTGGTGTCAATCTTTTGATACTTATTGTTTTATAAAAACACGCTATTTGCTCTAACAGTGGGAATTAATTATTAAATTAATTAATGTGACTTATATGTTTTGAATTTTATAAAATAGGCTTCATTTTTGAATTCAGAATATCAAATATATCTTAGGGTGAAGTTTTGGTATTTTTCTGAAAAACTTCAATTTTTGATGAATAGTGAAATCACTAAGTGGTAGTTAATGAAACTGATTTTTCATTTAAATGAAATTTTTCCACCTTTGTGTTTTGAATTTCTAAAATCCAACCTAAATTGTTGTCATTAAGAAGTAAAATGTGGTTCAATGAGATTAAAATAATTTTTTGGTGAATAGTAACTTTTTTTCATTAATCGCGATTAGAGGTAATTAGTGTAGTTTAAGGTAAAAATAATGATTTAATAAAATGAGATGAGATTGAAACTTGTCCTACCCCTATTGGATGATTCTTGGATGACCAAGACAACCCATGGGTCGATTTAGGGGACCCCATGGAGCCACTTGGGTGAGATAATGGCTTTAATGCCTTTTTTTAAATAAAGGTGAAAATGACACTAACATAAATTGTTTTACAAATACAATTTTTAGAAGGGGTTATACTAATAATATTTTTAACTATAAATATTAATTAGAAAGATAAAAATATTTCCTATATCATTGTATTTTTGTTATAATTTTTTGACATTAGATAAATTAATTTATTTATAACATCATGATGATGCAGCGATGACCTCATTATTTAATGATTAAAATAAAATCGAAAGATAATATAATATCTAAAACCTAAACTTGTCCAAAAACTATTGGATGGGAATATTTCAAAGACTTATCATATTAGCTTCGAAATATATCAATTTGGGACCTTAGAAATTCGAAACACTTTTGAAAATAAAATAATAGTTTCATGATTTCCAAAAGTGCCCCTCCTCTCCTCTTATAAAAGGCCCCCACCTATACCTCATTTCACACACTCCTCAAGCCTTTGACTCAGCCAACCCCTGCCCATTTACTCTCTCCACATCCCTATCCTCATCCTATAAGATTCCCTTTGGGAATAATCTTTTCAAAGGAAGCCTTTAGGCTCAAATCAAAAGGAGTTACACTTTTAAAGGTAATTCATTCTCTCATGTTCATTTGTTTTATTTTGCTTATCCAACCCCCTAAACACTTTTTATTTACTTATTTTGTAACAAAACCATTATCTTAAATATAATAGGATGTTGTTATAATATTTATTTGAGCTAAAATCTCAAACAACTACATCAAATGGTTAAATAACATACGGTTTCTGTGGATGGCGAAATTATGCCTCCCAAAATGATGATTGTTCAATACTCATTTAACACCTTCAAAGGTGGCCATTATGATGTCACTATTTTTATATATGATATATAATATGTTTATTCATTCCTTAAGATTCTGTATTTTTCATTTATGGCATACCATTATTGTTTAAATTATGGGTAAACACGATATCTTCATTTTAGGAAGTGCGGACTACCGCCCCCTGAAAGTGATTTGATTCGTTAATACCATATGTGGGATGTGTAATGGATAAAGTTAATGATATTATATATGTTATTATACTGAAATTATAATATACTCTTCTATCATTATTATTCCATTCCAGAGAATATGAAATAGAAATGGAAGTAGCATTCATGCGTACGTACGACTTACCGTCTCCATGAACGGTGAATTTCATTTCATACCTCTAAATGTGATGTAATATTATAAATAATTGTCTATGCTGAATATATATGATATATATGTTATCCAAATCATTAATATCATTCTGGCTATAACGAACCTTTGACCAAATTAACAACATGTAAGTGTAAAAAGTCTATTTTTGACTTAAGAACCAAATACCGACAAAATGAACATTATTAACTTAAATGATTACATGATGTTCATAACATGGTATAAAAGGAATAATGAACATGAAAAAGGTTCTTAGGAAATTAGAGATTAACTCAAGTTTATTATTAAGGAGATTAACAAACGGTCGGGTCAAGTCAGATACGAGGAATGGGACTTCGTCTCAATCTCCTTTCATTGTGGCATATTTTGTTTTATACACAACCTTTTTTTATATGGTGTATAAACCCCTTTGACTTTTACGTTTATTCAAAAGGAATCTTTTTTATACGAAGTATTTACTAAACGCCAAAAGGGAATGTTTTTGTCGTACGTATGCGGTGACAACGACTTCTCCGCCGTCGTGACCGTTATTTGAGTTTCGGCTTCCTCTACAAGCCATACCTTCTTTTTAAAGAAAAATAAATACCATGTTTTACTTTTCTTTTCTTTTGGTATGTAAAATGGTTTCCATAATTTCTTATATATCAATGTGTTGTATTGATATCTTGTGATTGAAAGGTGGGAATGTTATGTTTCCTTTATGCATGTTTTATGTGATATGATTATGGTGAGGTTCTTGGGTATTATTATGAAAACGGGTGGTTCCATGATAAACTAAGTGCAGGTGAGCCCGATATAGCTCTCCAATGCATTGGGTAACCTGAAGGAGTGAAACGTTAAGGTTTCTCCGAAGAGATTTAGGGAATATACTGTACTGTGTATTCCAAACGTAACCAAGAGGGTTACTCCCTATGTAAGGATGTTATGAATGCCTCATGTTACCTTTATGTCTTATGATTTCTATGATTTATTCATGATTTGATGAGGTATGTTAAAGTGCTTATGTTTTATGGGTAAAGTATGATCTCATCCTTATGTATATATGTACCCATGTTTCCTTTCCATATTTTTATATCCCGTACTGAGCTTTTTATGCTCATCCCATGTTTTTTTGAAATGTTTTTCACAGGTCAAGGGAAAGGTACATGATATGATGATAGTGTCAAGGAAGTGTCAATAAAGAATCCATGTTTATTTTAAATATGTTTCCATTGATGGGAATGAAGAATACTATCTTTATGTAACCACTTTGTTTATATGTGGAATGTAATGCAAGTTTTATGATCTAATTCACTAAAACTCTAAACCCAAAAATATCCTCAATGTGTAATATTGTAATAACTCATGATTAAGTAAGTTTTAAGGCTGGGGCCTTTCAATTATATTCAAAAAAAATAATAAATATTTATATGTGATCAAGAATACATGAAATATTATTAAACCTATCAGGACCAAAAGGGGCCTAGATAACCTGAGAGGAGGGGGGTTAATCAGGGTGTGGATATTCTATTTCAAAATTTGATTCCCCCCATTGAATCTTCACCTCTAAATTATAATGGTAACCATTCATTCTCTTATGTTGTTAAGGTTTATGTTGTTCATTCCATATTTATCTGATAATGATGGTTTGTATGCAATTCATAGAAGCAAGTAGCTAGACACAGATAATTATACATGGTTCACCCTCAATAGGCTACGTCCAAGGAGAATACAATGGTGATGTGCCACTATACCAAATCCACTAAATCACATTGTCAATTTAAACTGTTCGGTCTAGATCACTTTTATGACCAAGCATAGTGCCTTTATAATATTTAGGCTTATCCCACTACATTCCATAGGGTTACTCCCTCAGTCTCTCTCTCTAGCTCACTCACAGTGGAGAGGATCACCATCTTCCACTTCCTTTGCACACTAATCTAGAAAGTATCCAAACACAATTTATAGATTTATAATTTCCTTCATTATATATAATAAATTTTGCATCCTTTACTATTGATATGAGCTCTGTTGACATCCAACTTTCACTCGTAAATGAATATCACATTGAACTAGGTGTACCGGGAAATACCAATTTTTACGTGCAACCTTCACTAGGCCTTGCGCATAAATCCCTGATTTTGCACAAAATCCACTTTTACTGCAATGCCTATTTTATGTGAATCCTATTTTTTTATGGTCAACAGTCTTCTTTTCCATTCAACCTTTTCATTATGGGTAAACACATTTTTTATGTGCAATAACTATCTCTTACATGAAACCTTTTCTTTACACACAAACAACTCTTTTACAAGAAAAATTTTCATTTATGCACAACTCTCTTGCGTACTCCAATTTCCTGTGACAGAGCTCGGATAATCTCTATGTCTTGAGATTTCTCGAATTAGTGGGTCACCTTTTATTTATAGGAAATCTTGACCCATGCAAAAAAAACCCACATTTCGCACATAATCCACTTCGAGCGTGAAAAACACATCTTCCACGCAACAATGTATTTCTCGCACTGCTCTATAATTTTATGCGCCTCATGCCTTTTCCAATTATTGATATTCTGATCTTGATACACCTCTTGCGTGAAAAATTACATTCCAATATTTTGTGCACCTTACTTTCCCAAAAACACATATCTCTATTTCCTGTTTTTTACGTCCAATATTTTTTCCAACACTAGAGAACGGTGTCACCATAAATCTGCGCTCTGGTACCACATATACATCATCCTTTTCATTTTTTAAGTTCTTATATCAAACATTGATATCCAACAACATCTCTTGAACCCAAAAATGCACCATGTAAACCCACTTTGACATCAATTTCAACATCGTGGTCCGCTTTGTCAACAATCACAACATGGAGGCCCATTTTGTCAACAAACCCAATCACCTAAAAAATTCTACAATGATACATTGAGGTATTTTTTTCCAACAATCTCCCTCATTGTGTTTATTGAAAACTTTTTCATAAAATGATACCTTGTTAATTCTTCAGTCATCCTTCACCTCTTGCTATTCTGATAGGAATCAAGGATTTAATCAACACATACTCTATGCCCACAAGATTATTGCTCAGTGTGGGAGACAAGAGTAAAAGAAAATTTCATCAATGAGTCACTTCATTTCTGACACCAATTTTTGGTACCAAACTGATACCAATTACAAATCATTGGAATCCTTCTATCATCATTTCAATGAAACTCTTCTTCTGTTATCATGGTCCTTATTCATCGTGATATATATTCTTTTATCAATCTCTTCTAGCATCTTCAGATTTAAAACTCCTATACTTATCTCAAATTACTCTATCTCTTTTATCCACCTGTCATCTTCTCCCCATATCTTTCATGATTTCTCAAATAGCCACATTGTCTCCCCCATGAACAAGCACTATATTCTGCCCCTTTTTCATCAAACCCAAAGGGAACTACTTTGTGATCAGTAACATGGTAAGAACACATATTAGTACATTAGGGAAAAACAAATCATACCTCAAGATGAGGGGGACCATCCCACATCAACACTTTCCAAGGGTGGGGATTCAGATTAACTCTTAGATCCAGTCGATGCCTCTCAATTCCTTCTTTGGGTATGGCCTTTTTTAGAATATCATCAACCAATAGCTCTGTAGGCACATACTCCAAATTCACTATTCCTTGCTCCACCTTCTCCTTGATAACAAGATATTTGATCTCAATGTTCATGGTACATAAATTATTGATTGTATTTTTTCTATGATTTATAGAACTTGAGTTTTGACACTGAATTCTAATCGGTACCAGCACTGCCACGCCCATATTATCAAACTGATACATCATCCACAATAACTTCATGAATGTGTGGATGAAATATACTCATCATTTGTAGTTCTCAATGAAAGATAATATCATTTAATGCTCTTCTAAAAAATAAATAACCCACCAAGATAAAAATAACATCTCGACGTTGAATTTTGGCTATTTACTGAAACGGCCAAATATGTATCTGTATATCCCAAGACTCCTTTATCTAGGTAGCAACTAGAATTATCATTTTTTTGGAATTATCCATTCCAAAACCCATTCAATAGCTCCTTTTAACAATTCCAAAAACTGCTTTCACTATGAATTATTAGATCCTTCAAAGATTATGTCTTCGAGATATACTAGAAAATTCATCTGCTTATTAGAATAATTGTTGACATACGGATTGCAATCAATTTTTCCATGTTGAATACTTTTATTTATCAAACACAAATATATCAATGAATATCATGCTCTTTAGGATACTGAATATCTAATTATTCTTCCAGAACACCAATAAAAATTGAAGACTTGACATGCATCTGGAACACTCTAAACTTCTGTTGTACTGGAATGGCCAAGAATAAGCTGATAGCCTCTATCCTTGTCGTAGGTGGAAATATCTCATCGACATCAACAACCCCTATATGGGAGTATCTTTGCACATTAGTAATGGTTTGTTTTCAATCACCGCACCATATTATATGTGATCCTTGAAACACTCTCCCATGTTAAATCATTCTAAAATTGGTGAAGGTATTTATTCATAGCTTGAACCAAATCCTAATCCTCAGTTCCTTCTTTGAAACATTTAGGCTATACATGTGATAAGTATCATGCTTGCTGTGGTGTTCCCAAATTTTTTATTTGGACTGGCACTATCCGATCACCAATGACACACTTCCTGTAAATTTCTGTATGTTATACTTCTACTCTAACAGATTCTCTTACCTCCTCATCAATTTCATCAGGAAGGTTTTTATTGGGTTGTTGATGATTATGTTCATTTCTATGACAGTTACATCATTTCAATCAACTACATTTATCATCTCCTTGTTGAAACTCTATTGATATTCTATCACATCTTATTTGTATCCTGAATATAGTAGGATGATACCATGATGTTAGAAAAAATATATGATCAAGAAATACACTAATGTTATTGCTTTTCAGACAATATGTCTTCTCTCGATGGAAAACTAAAAACTGATCTTGGTCATCCAATTATTTCTTTGATATCACTTGAATCTAATTATGATATTTAATGAACACCATATGTTGTACAAAAATTTCTATTTAATGTTCACTTTTTATAACCACAAACTTTCTTATTCTCTTATTAGATTTGACACATTAACAAAATCACTAATCCTACTGAGTTAGAACTCGGTTTTGGAAACATGATATAGAGTTAATAACCCCATCACTATCCATTATACACAATTACTTCCTTTCATCTTAAATTCTGGGAGATGGTTTAAATTAGTTGACATTATGGAGAACATCACTTCACCACTTTTCATATCTTGATTCCACTTACCCTTGGATCATATCTCCCATTGATCCTGATACACATTAACATCATTTAATATCAATTATCCAAATAGCAAGAGGGGAAATTTTGAAATCCTAAAGATATGGATTTTGATTTATCCTGGTTGGTCAACACTTAGACTCATTATTACAAAGTATCGCACACCTTACTTGCTTATTCTAGATTCCAAACCAACTTTAGCTTCTCTATCCATTTGACTATGCATTCATTACCAACATTCTTTGAATTTTTTTGATATGATTATTCTACAGGCCTATAACATCTCACAATTTTGGGTTTAAACCTACAAGTACACATTTTATTCTTTGACATTCAACCAAAATATCATTTCCCATGACTCCTTATCTATGAAGGAATATCTCTTCTTGTCATATTCCCTTTCTCCTTACTCCATTGCAGGGATCTTCCCCTTTCCTTCACATCTCATTGTTCCATATGACATTAGAATTTTTCAATGCATTATTTTTTTATTTTTCATTTATCATATATCTGATTCACCACATTGTTTTCCACTAGTGGTAGATCATCCACTGAATGCTCATTCTTCTTTCTCACAACTGTAGCATCTCCTCCCTTTATCTTCTATATTTGTGCATGTTCATTCTGAGTCAGCTATTGTTAGTGTGAAAAAGGCGGTGACTAATACACCTTCCATTCATCTCCTTGTGATTCCCCTGATTCTATAATCATGTTATTACACAAAACACTATGTCAATGAGTGTATAATTTCTCCTTATATATCACTAGAGTATAGAATCTCTTTTTTTGATTCCATTTTTTATCCGGATTTCTTCTTACAAATATGTCATTCCAGATACCCATAATGAGAACATACAAATCAACTTCCATTAAAGGAATACCTCATTTCCTCATTTTGTGGCTGAGATGTTGATACAACATGAGTTCTTATTTTGACATTATGTTTTTGAGATTCCGAACAAAGACATATAATGTGTCCAATTTATCCACATTAACAACATATCATGAATGTTTCCCTCTAAGAGACACTTCCCTCTGATTTCTCATGATGCTTCTTATTATTCTCATATTTTGTACAATCTATATCACCACAAGATTAAATGTATTCATGAGCCTCTAAACTGAAGCATGATGTATTATTATGAGTCCCAAATAAATTTAACATGATTTCATTGCTTATGGTAAAATCATTTTTATTTCTATCTCTAGAACCTAAAAGGTTTTTCTTATCTCTGGAGATTTTCACTATTCTTTTCCTATAATTCATAAGAGTGGGATCATCATATCCAATTCAAAATTTTCCCTAAATGTATGGCCCTTAGTAATATAAAATCCATTCATGGTTATCCTCTAATGTATCATATATGGATTTCATTTCATCATCACTTACCTAAGGATAATCAAATATTATGTGTAAGGCATACTTAACTCGGGCTTGTCTATGGAATCAGATTTCGCCATTTCATTCTTGACAAACTATATCTCTTCCTCTAGTTTTAGATTCCTTATATCCATTGATTCACATTGATCATTTATTTCTCTTCTATGATTTTTCCGATGCCCATCTCATCTTCCAGTTCTCGTGTGATCTTATCTACCATATCACTTTTCTCTTTTACATTAAATTATTTTTTCGCAATAGAATCATATATAGATTCATTCTTTTGTTTTAGCCATTGATTTTTTTCAACTTGTCATGATAGTAATGTAGCAAGATCAAAATTTCTGGCTTTCAGATTCTGAATTTCATCTGAGTTCATATTATTTAACATAGCATCAGCTTTATCATTTTCTCTCTTTATATACACATTTTCCATTTCTTCAGCTTGAGAATCATTATTCTCCCTCAGATCAGTTTCCATGCCATTGAGACTTTTTTTAATCATCTTATCTTGTTAACATAAACTTCCATTACTTGGATACAGATACTTTAGCTTTAATATCTTCACCCAACTTCTGATCTAATTTCTTTTATTTCATGGAAAATTTCATCTTTTTGCCTTATGGGAGATTCTTATCATCAGTAGTTTCTGCGCCACTTGTAATATCACATTCTTTTCTCATTCCTTCAGAGTCATTGAATGAATATGTATTCTCACTTTATTATTCTTTCAAACCATCATGTTGTTCCCTGCATGATTCCATTAACTGAATCACACTCTTTCTTTGGACACTTCCACACTAGGTAACTTCATAGAATTTTTCTTTTGCATTGAAGCTATTATCTTTTCCATTGCACACTAATATAAGAAGAGAAATAATAATTAACCACACAAATAGAGTATACCAAGTCATATAAAACAAATATGATAAAAGCAACCTACCTCTGATTCCAATAGTTAGGACCAAAAGGGGCCTAGATAACTTTAGAGTATGGGTGAATCGGGGTATGGATATTCAATTTCCAATTCTTCCTGCCCCACTAGATCTTGACCTATATATTATAAGGGTCACTTTATTTTCACTTATGTTGTTAATATTTAATTTTTTATTTCCTTATTTATCTGATAATGATGATTTGGTATCAATTCAAGGAATAACATATGTAAACAAAGAGATTTTTACTAGGTTCACCCTCAATGGGCTACGTCTAAGGTGAATACAATGGTGATGTGCCACTATAAAAATTACACTAAAGCTTACTAAAAATTTACAATATTTGGGCTAGATCAAATAGATTCTTAGTATCACTGCCTTTATAATATTTTCGGTTATCTCACTACTTTCCCTATGGTCACTCCCTATGTGTCTCTCTCTGACTCACTGCTGGTGGAGATGATCACCTTCATCCTCTTTTATTACTCACAGCTTTGGAAAGGATCCACTCACAATTTCATTAATTGTTTTTCCCTTAATTATATATAATTAATTTTTCATCCTTAAATATTTATAGATTCTCTATTGACATCCAACTTTCACCTGCGGATGAATATCACTTTGCACCGAGTGTACAGGGAAATCCCAAATTTTACGTACGACCTTCACTGTGCCTTGAGCATAATTCCTTGATTATTCCCAAAATCCACTTTTTTTAAACACCTATTTTATGTTCAATCTATTCTTTTACATGCAAAAGTATTCTTTTATGTGAATCCTTTTCTGTACACGAAAATTCTTCTTTCACATGCAATATCCATCTTCTATGTTCTTCCTTTTCCTTGCACGTAAACAATTCTTTTACACCCAAATATGTTGTTTCTGCGCAACTGCCTTACATGCTCCAATTTCATGCACCAGAATTCAGATACTCTCTATGTCTTGATCTTGCACAAATGATGTTTTCACCTCATACTTATAATAAAACATGATCCCTACGTGAAAAACTATCCTTGTGCGTGTAATCCTCATTGAGCGTGAAAAATAAATATTTCTCACAATATCTTATCTCGCACATTGATCAAATATTTCACCCACCTAATGCCATTTCCAATATTTGAGCATCAGATCTCAAAACACATCTTGTGCAAAAAAATTGGTTCCTCTATTTTGAGCACTATACTTTTCCTAGAACACATCTCTAATTTTTTTGATTTTCCATCCCAAAAATTTGGGAAACACTAGAGAACGGCACCACCTGGTATATTCTCTTTTGTACCACCTCCAAATCATCTATTTATTTCAAGAGGTTCTTCTATCAAACATGGATATCCAAAAACATCTCTTGAACCTGAAAAATCACCATGTAAACCTCAATTATTGAGAATTTGAACATCATGGTCTTCTTTTTCAACAAACACAACATGGAGGCCCAAATTGTCTTCAAACACAATCACCTCAAAAATGATACAATGATACTGTAAGGGGGTTTTTCCATGAAAAAAATTTTATGGGAATAATATTTATTCAACCTATTAACTAAAATGTAATAATATAATATTTAACATAGAATCTCTACACACTTGGTGTGTGACCCTCTAGGCCGCTTTTTCGGTGGCATTAGGCGAAAAAGCCTAAAGTCAAAGAATAGAATCTAGAAACACACCAAGGAACCCATATAGAATGAATTTAATGCTTCAATGACATGTTTCCCCATACATACACTTAATGTGTAATATAATCCAGTTATTTAGATATCATTAATCAAATATGTTGCATTCTTCTGCCATCAACCTATATGCTCGAGGTCTCTTTATTTGGCATCAATGAAAGTGAAATTTAATTTTCTATATAATTTCCATGGATTTATTTATTTTAAATCATTTCCCTAATATATATTGATATATGAACATTCATTAAAAATCATATGGGACAATTACTTTTGCGAATTTTTCATTAATACAATATTACTCGTGAAGCACCCAACATATCCTACTTTTCTGTGAACATTTATCATCATGATTTTTATCAATACATATAAGTACATTTCCCATAATACTCATAAGTAATAATAATAATTTCTAAGGAAAACTACACATGTATGATGACAAGAATATCCAATGAGACATATAAATGATTATTTACAACAGGCAGTTTCCATTATCATAACATCCTACTGGATATTACAAACGGAGTAAACCATGAGATGGTTCCTCAATGTTCTATGAGTCTCTAATAATGATAGAATGTATCATTTGTGTCTCTTAAATTATATCATATGGCTATAGAACATATATTCAAGAATGTTGATGCATCACTTCTAGGTTCACATCATAGCAGGGAACTGCTATGACTTTTCAGTGAAACAGCTACTCGTAAGACATTATCACATACTACGTTATATATAAGAAAAATAAAGATGTGGTATCTATATTATTAATAATAAAAATAAGGAATAAAATGATATAATAAAGTACATAAATTTTTGTTATGGGGCACCAAATATAACAAACTCCCACAAGCACTAGATCAAACTGCTAATAACCATCAGTCCCCTAGCTCTCACATAATAATCACACATCTACAATGATAGGACTTAAATCGAGGGGTATACCAAAATCTATTCCATGTGTTCTCTGATTACTGTAACTTCACACATTTGATATAAATCCCTCAAGAGTAGATACATCTGAAGTATATGTTTTGTACATTGGTGTAACCATGGATCCTTTTCAAGCCTCACTACTATAGTATTTTCACAATACAATGTGAAGGGATATTTACTACTAGAAACCACATCAAGCCATTGGAAAATTTTATTAATCCTAATTGATTTCAGGGATGCATATGAATCCATTATATAATCGAACACTACTATAGAATTTGAGAAAAAATGCCACTTTGAACTCTTACAACTCACATCTCCTCCATTGTGATAGTAAATAAATATCATGATTGTGACTTAAAATAATTCTTCATCTATATATAATGTAGGATTAGTATAATCTCAAAAAAAATGGCTCCTCATCTCCTTTACACACCAAGAACATATCCCTAGTTTTTCTCAAATACATTGCCATTTCATTAACAACAATCCAATGTTTTTCTCATGGATATGTTTGATATAGGCCAACCTTTCTTTGTATGTAGGCAACATCATGTCTAGTACATTGAATTTCATACTTAATTGATCATATCACCAATGTTTATGGTATTTGAATCATTCTATTTTATTAATGTTATGTCTGATGACACATTTTCATAGAAATATGTAATCCATGTGACACTAAACCCAATCCCCTCTAGGATTTTTCCATACTAAATCTTTTTAGTATCACGTTAACATTTGTAATTCTACATAGTCCATCCAGCCTATTAAATCAATCAAGGATGATATTGATCTCTAGAATATAGGATTCATCAATAATGTCTATCGTAGAGATGAACAATTTTAATAAGTCCTTAGCTAACTATAAGTACGGTATGACGTTTCTAATATGTAACATGTAATCAACATGTACTAAAAGGATAATGAATACATTCAAACTAAATATCCTGTAAAAACAAATCTCACATTAATTCGTTATGAAACCAGATTATTTTATAGATTCATCAAATAAGATATTCCATTGTTGATATGGTTTCTTTAATAAATTAATGGATCACTACAGCTTTGTTATTATTTGGGCATCTCCTGCAGTCAAAAACCAATTTGGTTGTTTCATATATACATCTTCATGATGTTTCTTGTTAAGGAATTTATTTTTGACATCCATATTTTAAATCACATAGTCACAGAAAGCTTCTTTAGAAATTTGAATTATAATGAATTTAATCTTGGTAACTTGTGAAAAGGTCTCATCATAGTAAATTCTTTGACATTTTTTAAAACATTTATCTACTACCATTATTTTATAGGTATTTAATTTCCCTTACATGTTCATTTTCCCCATGAATATGCATTTTCATTCAATAGCATTTACATCATGTAGGGCATCGACCAGAACCTAACCTCGGTTCTGATACATTGAATCAATTTCAAAATTCAAGGCTTCATCCCATCATATACCTTCTGGGATTTCTAATACCTTCTTGTAGGATAGTGTTTTATAATTTTCTACCAATAATGATTTATCATCATTGGTGAGTAGAAAAACATATCTCTCTATTTCTCTTACCTCTTTTACTCTCCTACATATTACTTGTGTCTTAGGAACTACTTCTTCCACGGTGACCAGTGGAATCTATTACTATTCCAGCTCATATTTATATTGGGCACAAACTACATCAATGTTAATTTTGATCCCACTATATATTCTGAGTGTGATCTATCTCTCCTGAATTATGGATTCCCTGGTGATAGTCACTTACATATCAGAGGGGTGGTATATGTATTATACCTTTATTGATTTAGGATACACTATAAAGATACACTTTGTTCACTAATGTGCTAGTTTTATTCCATGAAGGACTTAACAAATGCATCTTAATTCCATACTTTTGAATGTTAAAAAATGGGGTTCTTTTCACTCCATAACTCGAATAGAATACTATTTCACACTTTAGTTGGGACTTGGTTTAATATTTATTCCATAATAAGTAATGAATATCCCTAAAAAGATAATGAAAGATATGAAATACTCATATTCAACCATACCATGTCTAACAAAGTATACTTTTTTCATTAACTAACACCATTTCACATTGTTGTATAAGCTGTTGTTAGATGAGATAAAATCTGAAACTCTTGTAAAATGTCAATAAACACTCGATTAAGATATTCACTATGTCGATCTGATAGAAGATTATTTATCTTCTTATGATGTTTGTTCTCTAATTAGTTGTTTAATTACTTGAATTTCTGAATTATCTCAAACTTATACCTTATTTTGTAGACATATCCATATCTACACAAGTCATCATTAAAAGTTATGAAATAAAAAAATCCACATATTACATCAACTGAAAATGATCCACACTCATCATTGTGTACCAATCATAGATGATGTGGCCTTTCACCAGATCCATAATATAGTGGTTGGTAAATTTTTCATTTTAAAAATGAATGTCATCAATCAAGTAGTTTTACGTTAGAATAGACTAAGTAACCATCTTGATATAGCTTTGTCAAACATTTATCATTTACATGACCAAGTGGGTGATGCCAAACATGGGTTTTATATGAGTCTTTGAACATTATTCATTATCAATTTCCAAAATTTTAGTTTCATAATTTAATACATTATGACAGTTATAAAAAAATTTCATACTATAACATATTTTTTCTTTAAAAAAGAAACAACTTCTATTTCCAAAATATAATAATAAACCTATCTATATCATGGAAGGATGAGAAAATCTGTTTTCTGTAATTGTATGTATGTAATAAAAATCATTCAAAAACCAAAATCATTACAATTAGAAATTATAGGAGTTAATATTAAATAGATAGGGTAGCCATTCACACTAAATTAGCATCTATCAGTTCCAACTCTCTTTAGAAATCATTCAGAATCTACTTGGTTTCTATATTTGTATAAAGATGTGAGAACTGAAAGCGGTATCTTATACCCAATGTATAGATATGGAAATATTTCACCAGATAATTAAAACACATTTTTCTTCCACTTTCTTCATAGTGCACATTTTATTTCCGTGGCCTAACATTCCACATGAAAAATATACTACCTATTTTTCCTTCCCCTACGGTGGATCTTCTTCAACTTTGAAGTATAGTTCATAAGAGAATTATACTTTTTAAAAATTCTTGGTCCCCTTTTCCTTATTACTTATTTCCTTATTCACCATATAGACTGTGGTTTTTACACACCCCGTGTCCTTATCGACATAGAAAATCAATGTTATATGTTTCGTATGATTATTAACATTATTGATCTTATTGTAATTTTCAATAAAGTTATATAAGGTCTTGGGAAGTGGTGAAAGTACAAGATCTATACACAACTCATTTGGGGATTTAATCTATATGATGTCCATATTTTCAATGTATCCATAATAATGACTACATGAGGCCCAAATGGAATAGACTCTCCAAGAATTGTTGTAAAAATGTGTTGGATATCTCTTAAATCTCAGATATATCCTTCTTATGATAGAGCCCCCGAAGGTGATACATCATTCTTTATGAAATAGCGTCATCATGTTCCTTCATTAGATCATTGGACATGTATTATAACATGAATCCTTGAACATCTTTAGAATCATTTAGATGTTTCTCGTATGGAGATATCACTTCATCACATGCACCATTACTAGGTGAAACCAGAAAAGGTTCTTATAGCACATATAATTTCTTTTCATGGTGATGGATGACATATATACCCCTTTGCCCCTCTTAAAATTTTGTTATAGTGGGAAGGTTTTCCTTCTCAATTATGGATCAAAATGATATGTTTGATGTCATTTTAATTATTTTTCTAAAAAATAATATATGAATAATTTTAGTTCGTTATCTCATAAAATTTAAATAAATTAATTAATATTATATTTATTAGTATCATAAAATTTTTTCAGAACCCAACAACCCATACTATTGGCTTCATAATATCATGTTTCAAGGATATATTAGTGGGAATATTTTGTGTTCCCCTATCATTACATCAAATTGGTATGGTCACGTATCTTAAATGGTATTAGGTCAGAATTCCAAATGAAAACTTTATTAACTCATAGTTCCTTGATCTGCTGGGTGGACTCCCCAGTCATAAAATCCTTATTTATATTTCCTCAACCTTTTCCTATGAATTACACAATGCCCTTCATGGTATGTCATCCATTAATTTGAACTATGTATGGTCAACCTAGAATATTCAAATAAAATTCCCCAATAATTTAAAGCACCCCAACTGGGTCTGGTAAATAACTTTTAACTATGCTTCTATTTTTTCCAAGTTACTAGATGGCTATATAGACATAATATATTTAATTAAGGTATTTTATGCTTTTATAAAAAAAATTCTATTATTATCTTTATGACCTGATTGTTAATATTAAGTGGATGAGTTAAGTGATTAACCATGTCTTAGATATTATCTATGTATAAGACAAATTATTTGTGTTCTATATTGAATTCTCTTTACTTTAATTATTTTTTATGATCATGGAGAATCATCAATAATGAAATAACCATGAAACTAAATGTACTACAATAATAAATAGTCTAATCATTAGCATTACTAATTGATAGTTTATCATGTGGTTGAGAAACTGACTACTGACGTAGGGTAATAAAGACATTAAAAGGATTAATGTTAATGTTACACCTTTCAAAATGTCCATCAATGTATCAACATGGAGTATATTTTCCTTGGCATCAAACATAAACAACATCTACAAGATTGGGAGCCCCTTCCTGTGCATATTCCTTTCACTCATAGGTTGTTGAGGTGAAAAGCATGTATAAATAAATGAATCAATGTGAATGGTTTCCCTACATAAAAAGAAGATAGAAGTAATGCATTACAACAATTTAATTTAATATTAAATTAAATGAAACTTATCAAATACAAATTTATCATCTTTATCAGGATCATCCACATGCATGGAATGAATTATTCATTTAATTAACTAGCATTAAATTATTAATCGTTCTTATTTAATATAAATAATTCCCTAATTAATGAATTGTTATCTTAAAATTTTAAATTCCATTATCATAATTATCATCTAAATTTCCATGATATTATTATCCGTTAAATTTTTTTAAAAATAAAATAACTTCTTACAAAATTAACTGTGTATATAAATGTACCTTGGTGGTAACACGGTGAATACTAATCTAATTCATTCCAACATGTATTATACTAGTATATTATTTTAATCTTGAGACATATAGAGACATGAATTGTCATGTACTTTCGAAAAATTTACATCATGGATGATTACATGAATTACATGATTTTTTGGTCACATTTTATAATTAAATTCATGAATATTAAAATAATTTAATATGAATCAAACATAAATTGAATAGCTAAATATTATACCAATATTAATTAATTATTAAAATATTTATGTATATTAAAAAATGTCACATTGTGTATCATATCTTTACAACCACACCCAAGTACACGTTTCATGGATTACAAAAAAAAAATTAAATATGTGTAACTTGGTATACGTACATAACATGTACATCTGAGCTACATGGTGTGTATATATCTCACCATCTATCTGAGGTACATGCCTAGGGACTCTGTGTGTGAATCATACCATGTAAACTAGAGTACACAACATGTCAAATGGGATAAATTCTATATGATCTCCAAATTATAATGTCTCTTATAAGTTATGTCATGTATATATAAAAATTACCTTCATTGACTCAAAGAGACTACACATTATTTATATGGGTTACACAATGTGTAATCTGGATGACTGTTTTCCTTTATGTTCTACTCAACACATGGTGTAGTTAAATCATGTAATTACTGAATATTCTTGAATTAATTTTCAAATCAATTATAATACATTAAACATCACTAAATAGTGTGTAAATATGATTATATATCATGTTGTACTATATTGTATGACCAAAAACCATGGAACCTCAAGATGTGATCCTTGATTTTATTTTAATCATAAAATTAATTTCCTTGATTAGATCTATGTGAAATAAAGGAGGAAGAAGTAGATCTCATGATTAAATTTAAAAGAATGATTAAACATGAATTGAAATACTAAATTACAAATTTGGAAATCATCAATGATATTTATATAATTATAAATAATTATATGACCGCTCTGATACAACATATAGGTTCCATGTGCAGTGTAAATATGCAATGGTAGGTTCCCTTCTTGGATTCTTTCCATAATCGATGATAAATACAAAATAAATGTGATGATTAATGCCTTGATCAACATAATTTAATCAATGAAATAGACCATGGAAAATTACACTAACACTTAGAGAGAGGATCCGTTTATATTATTAATAATTACTTTAATTAAATAAATAATCACCTTTGTTGTAATTATTTCTTCATTGATGAATTTGGTGACAGATCTTTGGTCCACTATCATTGTGTTTTAGAAATGACATGTATATTTCTTCTAGTGGTTATCTACATATATTCTATGAATATCCATACATCAGTAAAGTATCCTTGGGGTTCCAGCATGGCATATCATTTTGCTTACATCATACTACTTTGATCTCTTCAAAAAACTGCATCCAAGGAATTATCCTTGATCCGGTGGAGGAGGATTTCTATCTGTTTTTGGGAGAGTTCTTGAAGAAGATATATCACTAAGAATGAGAGGATTCCTTAAATATTTTGTGCACAATGATGATAAATTAATTTTCCCTTTTGAGAAAATAACATAATAGGAAATTTACTTTCCTAGAGTTAAAATAGAATAATTTCAAATCTTCCCATAATTATTTATTTCATCATAGAAAAATTTCATTTCATATAAGAATATTATTATAATTTGAATTTTTTGACTTGTGCATAAATTCCTAATTAATGTTAAATATTATTTAATAAAATAATGATCAATATTTTTATTTCTCACTGGACCGTTAAACTCGATCATTCATTCCTCAAATATATTTATCATTTATTAAATAATTTCTATTTATTTATTTATTAAATATCACTACATTATTCACTAATAAATAAATAAATATTATATTCACTTAATAAAAAATAAATATTTAAATGTAATTAATCATACATGAATAATTATTAAATCATTTATGGTAATAATGTTTATTCAACATATTAAATAATAAATAATAATATATTATTTAACTATGATTCTGAACATTGTTAGTGTGTGAGCCACTAGGACACTTTCTTATTGACATTAGGCAAAGAATCCTATAATCTATGGTTAGTGTCCAACCACAAGAATTAGAACCCACATATAAAGATGTTAATGTAACAATGACATGTTAACTCATATGTAATCTTACTATGTAATATATCCCATTAATCTCAATATATCTAATCGAGCCGGCTTCATACTTGTACCATCAACTTATGTGATTGATGTCTCTTCTAAGGCTTTCAAAAAAAATGAACATTCCTTTAGAAAATATTGGCCAAGGATTTTTTTGGATATGTCATTTCCATCAAAAGGAATGAGATATCAACTTCTATTAATAAACAATAGGGAGAAATCCTTTCTCGCATTATTCATTGGTGAAATATTACTCATCACACCCCCTACATATCCTATATCACAGTAAACATTTTTCATCATAGTTTTCATCAATACATATATGTTCATGACTCATAATACCCATTAATAATGATCATAAAGTATAAGTATAAATTATCATATCTGAATATAATAACATCCATGGACATAAATAAAGATGGATTTTCTATTTGTGGGTTTCTTTCTTATAATATACTACTAGATATTACCAATCATGTCCAATATGATAATGTGCATAAAATTCGTATGAGTCTACATCCTTGATAGAATATATCATTTTATTATTTCAAATGATATTATACGTCTAAATAGAATATATATTCAAAAATAGTGTTGCAGCACTTTTGGGTTATCATTATTATAGGGAACCGATATGACCCTATAGTGCAAAAACTACTCTTAAGAAATTATCAAAGACTACTTTATGTTGATGAAAAATAATAATGAGATAAGATGTTTATTAATATTCAAAACCATGAATACAAGTTTATCATAATTTAAAAAAAAGATGGTTGAATGGATCCAACTCCATCGAGTCCCAGACGTCATTTAATGAAAATCATACAAATGTGTTATACACAATTATAAAACAATAATTATTATAGAACACATGAAAAGAGATGGATGCAATATTTTATTTATAAATTAATAACTAATGGAAGAGAAATTGGTTTTATATATACTTCATCAGTTTATAATAGTAAAACACAAGGAAAAAGAGAGGGTTTCATAAGGATTTTTTCATGGAATAACCCATATAGGGTAAATAGATTTTAAAAACATATGATCATACTAAACATAAAACATTCTGAGTAATATTTATAATGGTGTCCTTGTATAATATACCCAATAATGTTTTTGTAACGTAAAATGATGTTATAATAGAATGAATATTTATTTTGAAAGATCACTTGTAACATTTCTTGAGGGAATATTCGTTTCAATTTAAAAATATATTTTTAAAAAAATTAATAAAACAATTTTAAAGTCAATTTATTTAAAATATACTATCGAATAATATAAGGGAATAATTGAATCAATGATCAGTTAAAATGGTAGAAAATTATTATTCATGTCATACATGTTATCGAAATAATTTTCCCATTCAAATTCCCTGTAAATTATAATATATATTATTACTAAAACCATATTCTGATTAATTTAACAAAAACTAGTCAAATGTAAAAAAATTGTTAAAATATCATTAATAAATCCATTTTTGATTTTAAATTCATATTTAAAAACATTTTTTTGAAAACATGGATGTTCAAAAAAGGTATTTTGACTGAACAAAGACTTAATTTCATTTTATTCTAAAACAAGCCTTTGTGTTCACTGATTACATAAATAATAGAAAATGGATGAAATTGTATATTCTAATGAAATTACCATCGGATAATATAACACATGTTTTTCATGATCAATAAATCAAAGTATTTCATCATTATAAGGGTAATCTTAAATGATCATGATAAATGATGTTATTATAACATACAACTCTTACCACATTGGAATCATTAAATCATAAGACTCGTGAATGAATAGAATTAAATAAAATATATAATATCATCAAAAATATAAATTCATGAAATTACATTTCAAATGGGTTATATTTATACCACATTTAAGAAGATATTTTTATTACATAATGTATGCCCCAAAGAAATAACAAGTGAGACAAAAATGCCTTACCTTAAGCATTAAATTCATTCATATACAATCAAACCTCCTATATAAAATATATGTTGTTATTTTACACCTATTATAGAACTATACTCATATGTATCATACCATATATGATTTGGTTATTAAAATATTTTACCCATTTATCAATAATTTCTTACTAAATTCATGTTACAAGTACTAAACCCTTTTATATTTTTAATTAATATTCATATATAGTAATCTATAAATGTTATTGTAGGAATGTGAAGTTCATCATTTGTGGGGATGTAGGTTGTATGTACACAGAAAAATTGTTTCCACTATATATAAACATTGAGGAAAATAATGGTGAATAAAATATTTAAATTATAAATTACAATAAAATATTTTCATTTAAATCTGCCTTTATTGCATTCCATGTAAAGCGTAGATAATGAACGAATGATATCGCTTCACTCGAAGGTAGTATAATGAACACATGAATGTCGTTATCATATTTATCAAGAATGAAAATAAAATTTAAATCAATGATATTTTAATTCCAAAATTATAATAACATAAATATTATATGTCAATATAAAATACATAACTATATCCACTCATGAGAGGTTGTGATGGAAAACAAATAACAATGGATGGTGAGGCAGTAGTGCACCATTCACCTGATCCATGATTTCATTTCCATTTCTAGGGAGGTAGATATGGATATAGAGTATGAAATTAATATAATAATATCTTATTTGAGGGAAAAAAATTGTTTTATTATATTATAATTATTTATAAATATTTTAAGGAATAAATAACATTGGTTTGTAGTGTGGTTGTATTTTGTACACAATATTGACGATATGATCTCCCTTTTGATGGATTTATAAATGGATATAGGGTATGAAATAAGAATAATAAAATATATATTTAAGAGGGAAAGTGATTTAATTATATTATCCCCATTTAACATGATTTCAAGGATGTGAAATAATAAATAAGATGAGGCATGTTTCGTAATATAACTAGTTATTCAAAGAAACTATTTAGGTTTATACAAAAATCATTATTAAAAGGTGTTACAAATAAAAATAAGGCCAATAATAAATGGATAGTGAGGTACAAAAGAGGTTTTATGATTTTTCTCACACAAATGGTTTTTTTAATTGAGAAGATGAGAGGAGAGCGGTTGTTCATTTATAAGCCAGGGTGTGGACACACATTGAATTGTTTAACATATTACTATATACACATGTTTTTCACACGACAGAAGTCTCAAAAATGGGTTCATCACAAACTTTTGAGATGATAAGGTGTTAATATATCCATCCCATGAGTGTTGGATTGGTTTTTTGTTTATGTAACCCATTAGAATTTTATTTTAACCCAATGTAATCCAGTCATAACATTAACCACAATAATTCATTTTTTCTATTTTTTTTATTTATTTTGACATAACAATTAACTGAAATTATTATATAATATAATTTATTTTGATGACAAATACGACATTCTTTTTTTCTAAATTAATTCAGATACTTGTGAAAATTTAATTAAAAACAAATCATGTAGAAATGATGAGAAATCAGTTTTCAAAGTGAATATGATCAAATGAATAAAATGATTTTTTATTAAAATACATCATGAAATATATTCCAATGTCCTAGTATTGGAATAATGAATATATAATTTACCCAATAATATATTTAAAACAATTTTTAAAAATGAAAAAACATAAAAAATATTTTTTTGATAATGCAATTTCCCAAAAAATACGAGTATATTTCACTATTTATCAAAAAAAATAATCTTTTTTATAAAATTCAAAAATCCCAACCAAAGATTAATCATACTTGTATATTTAATAAAAAAAATTGATATATTTTACATAATTAAGAAAAATTATATTTTTTTCAAAAAATTGATATGAATCATATTTTGAGAAAATTTAATTTTCAAAACATATAGAGTCATTACTGAAAAATTAAGTGATTATTATTCAAAATGTTTTCTATATAAAACCATTATAATTATTATTTAAAAAAAAATTATTCATATTTATTCCACCATGTTTATTTAAAATGAAATATTTTTCATGGTTAAATAATAGTTTTTATAGTATACTAGTTTTTATTAGGACTTGGTGTCATGTATAGCGTACGCGATAAAATAAATTAGATTTATTAGAAATAAATATAATAGAATATCGTGTTGTTAAACGCATATACACAATTTTATGTTTTATGTTATATCATTAAAAGGTGTTTAATATAATTTTTTGATACATTTTGGGAATTAGGACCCTTTGGTTTACTATCGGTTATAGTGAAGAAGAAATTTTATGAAGAATGACTTCACATTTGTGGCCATAGGATTAAAGGTATCGGTAAACATTATGGATTATCATATCATTTTTGCTGATGTAACTTTTTATTATTATAATTTCATAATATTTGATTGATCATATATATAAACATGTATATAATGATAATATAGTATAATTTCTCATATTTTTCATATACTTTTTTATAATATTATATGATTTTTTCTGAGACCATGTACTGAGACGACATGAAATTATAAGGCCCAATTTTCCTAGATTAAATGTTTCACATATATTAAATATATTAAATATCACGCACATTCTAGTTTATTAAACAATGTTTGATAACTTCAAATATGGTTCCCAAATTATAAATATAAAGGGACCGTTGAACTAATAGCACAAGGATTACCCTATGTGCGACTTACTTTTAGTCGGAGTGCATTTTTTGTTGAAATGTATTCATAGGATAAGAAATGAATAAAATAATATTAATAAATTATATTATTTCAAATTATCATTGTAGATGCTTGTTAGTCAGTAAAAATACTATTATACTTAAATCCATGGTTTATTCACATAATCTTGGAGCCTTTGGAAGATCATTTGACAGAGCCTTGGAGAATCCCCTCAAGAAAATGAAAACAATGTTGAAAATAAAAGATTGATTCAACTCAGATTCAACAGATCTTACTAACTATGATGATGTCGCATCCTAATTCATCAACGATCGAATAAAATCGAGGTGGGTGTCTGATTTATTTTTTTATTCACTATTTTTGAATTATATGTTGAATGGGAATGAATCAACAAATAGATTGTTCCACAGTTCGATCATCTTGCATGATGCGATTATTTGTAGAGTTTTTTAGAGAAATATCTTTGTGACTCGATTTCATAATTTATTTTTCAAAATAAAATGGATCAAGATCAAAACAAACATGTATTGATGTCCTTTCCACTTGATTTATTTTTTTCTTTTATACCATCATTAATTATTCATTGCGAATGTTTTTCATTTGGTTTTCGGCATGAAAAATCTTGATCAATCGATCATTGTGAAACTATTTCTTAGATCACGGATCTGAAATCTTATATCCAATATAGGTACAACATGAAGGAGGTGTGATGATGGATTCTGAGTGATATGGATGATGTTGGATTACTAATCTCGATTTCTTCATAGTTCTTCGATATATAGTCAAGACTGATCAAAAGATCAATTTTCCAAATAGATTATACACTAGAATCTGTTGTACGAGTGACAGTGAGGATCGACCGAGATAATACTAGGATAACTACCTAATTACACTAAGATTTTGATGTAATGGCAATGTAGATGAATTCGAGAGGATGAATAAGGGTTTTGGTGAAAACCTAAAACACATGGTGTATAACCGATGGATACATGGAAACTATGCCCCCTTTTTTTAATGGTTGTGTACCTAAAGAGGTACACAACACGGGGTGGAGTACACGGGTCTCTTACAGGGTGTGTAGTCTACCACATGACAAGTCTTGAATTTTATTCATGGGCTACCTTCTGTATTGGGGCACATGAATGGGTACACGGTCAGACATCATGTACTGGCACACTGCTGGAGTACATGGACGGGATCCAGTGTACATGGACATGGATTTTAACCCCTAGACACACACACACACACACACACCATATACCCCTTTATAGTACATAAACTCTATTTGAATGACATGTGTTTTTTACACGAGGGAACCTTAGGTCATGGGACACTATGTGGAATCCCTTCACACATCATGTACTCTTCTATACATGGCTTATATCTCTTTTCAACTGTATCTTTGACAAGTCTCATTAGGGTTCATTCCTCTTATTATTTACAAAGAATATATATACAGTTTCATTATTGTATTTAATTAATATATATATTTTATGTCATTCATATTTTTTTATGGATAATGTTTTTCCTATCCTTTCGTACACATATATTTAAAATTTTAATATTATTATTTTAACTATAAGATTCCAAATGGTAAGATTCCAAATGTCACTATACCCCCTATGTATAAAATTATTTTTAACTTCCAAATTCATTCAAATATTTACAATTGTTACCATGATTTTTTCGATATTAATTTTTATCTTTATAATATTGAAGTTATTTATATATATATATTTATTTTTTAGGTACTCTTCTATAGAGTTTTATTATTATGGTATTCCCCCATATATGTAAATATTTTATGATACTATCTTTATCTATTATTATAAATTTAATTTCATGTTATTATTATTTTTTACATTATTTTGTAATTTATTCCGTTGTATAAAAATATTTTCATAAATTTTATGATTTTTTTTAGTATTGAAACATCACATACTAAGAGATTATATTTCCAAATATAATCCTATGTTTTCTCTACATGACATTGGATATTATTCCATGACGATTATACGTTGATTTGATAATATATTGCAATTAAAAAATTATTTATTACTTCTGAATTTGGTTACTCAATACTCATATGGTGATATAAAATCCTTTTTATAAATAATTGAATGTGATTTAAAAACATTATTTCAAACTATTAAAGGATAAATTCATTTGAATGTGTAAAATAAAAATTAAAACAATGTATTGTTTCATTCTTATTGTTTATATAATTTATTAATATCTAATATCCTTTTCTACCAATGTATCACTTCAACTCGTTTATAATTTGTTATCTTGTAATAAAAACTATTTTGATTATTAAATGGGAAGATGACTATGGTACTCATTGAACCATGTTTTTATTAAATTTAGAAATATATTTCTCGATATGAATGTCCAAACTAGCATGTCATTGTTTACATTCTAAGGAATCTATATAGAAAAATCAGTATATCTTACTGGGAATCACTACTTGATGCCTACACACACATAGAGAATATTAAGAATAATTTCCTTTTATATGGGTAATATAATATATTTTAATAAAATTTGATTATGATCAATAAACTTTTTTAGTTTTTTGAGGCTATTGCACGTTGAAGGTATACATATATCATATAGTTATGGGTTTATTTAAAAAAAATTATGTTATGTATTTTTTGTTCTCAATTTCATTTATTCCATATTTTGTTCAATACAACTGTTATATTTTTTGAATTTAGTTTATGTGTTATATATATTGAATTTATTTATATAAAATATACCAGTTATTTTTTTAGAAGAATTATTTATTATATATAATGTATTAGGGATTTTTTATTTCTAGTATCACTTGGTTTGTTATACCTCTTTCAAAAAAATGTTTTATATATATTATGTATTAAAGTTCATAAATATTCATTTAAAATTCCTCGGTGGATATTTTATATTAATTTTACTTATATATGTGTAAAATAATTCCAAATTTATTGATATATTTTTTGGATATTTTTTGATGAATAATACAATTTGGGAAATTCTTCCTGTCTTGTGGTGGTCCAGTTGTAATACCATGAAATTATATCAAATATTGGTTTATAATGAATCATTTAGTACCTGAGTGTGTCCTAAATACAATTTTCCCCTACTTGGTAACATTTTTACTGGATTCATGATGTAATTTTATCACAATCATCAATTTGATAGAATGTTAACCCTAGTGATTTTATATTGTTTTAATTATTATAAACATTTGAAGAAGTAATATTGTTGAGGGAATGTAATTTATTTTTGAATTGTTTTATTAGAGATATTAAATGAAGAAATTTAATAAAATTATTTGATAAATATTAACAAAAAATAGCATTTAGTTTCATTTTGAAAATTTGAAATTTAATTTACAATTAAAAATAATTATATGAAATTTTAGTGTGAAAACTCCATGGAACATGATACTGTAATGCTATTTGTTATCATTATATGTCAATTAAATCTCAGAAAATAATAATAATGGTTTTATAATTATAAAAGAGAATGGATTTTTAAGATCCATAAATAATGCACCCACATCAATTGTGTGTATTCCCTTGGTCATACAGTGTCATGAATCCACTTCCCCAAAGATACCCCTCCTGGGATGGAAATGATTAATGTGAGATGATGACCCCCCTATTGATGCCTCTAGTTTTCCCCGGCTTGGCGACTAGCACCAAGGGTGTATGAATCACATAATATGGGAGGCATTACACTTATTCTTTAAAACAAGATCGGGTGATATGATGGATCATTCCCAAAGAAAATCTAAGACATAATTTAAATTAAATCCAAACCCATCCCAAAAAAATGTTTTATAAAATATGTTAGTTATAATACAAATGTCTTTCTGTTAAAATATCAAATCAGAACTAGGCAGCGATAAAACAACTATCATGATCTGAGCAAGTAGGGTCTAGCATGGTCAACATAATCCTCCATGAAACCTGAAAGCAGTTTATATACATAGGTTAAGCATACATGTATACTCAGTAGGAAAACCAAATTATCTCACGAAACAGTGAAAGAGGCCTACAGATGCACGAGTGAGAAAAAATAGAACCAAACCACACATAAGAAGGTATACTAGCCATTCCACCCATACCAAGGCACAATCACAAAATAATGCAGGTCATGTAATATGATATAAATCACATCTAGGATAGGGTACCCCATACCACTTTCCCACCGATTACCTGGTGTCATCCTAATGGAAAACGTCATGACACTCCCACCTCTTTCGAAAATACCATGTCACAACCCACCCACACACACCTAGGACTCACATGCACATCACACCTATAGACACTTGGGCCTGAAACCAAATCACATCCCATTCAGAGACACATGGTCCACAAACCTTATCACATTTCACCCCATACACCTATGCCACAAACCTCATAACATCACAAACGTAGACACCTAGGCCATAACCACATCTCATCCTTCCCACAAACACCTAGGCCACAACACATATTATCCTAAAGATACCTAGGAAATCACAACACATCCCATCCTGAAGGCACCTTGGAATGAACAACTCACTCGCACACCTAGGCCTCTCAAACCACAACCTACCTGCAGAATCATGGGTTATGACCACCTAGAACAAAGAGAAAGGAATTGTGAGCGACCATCCATCCATCCTCCCATGAATGTGTTTTCTAAAGGAAGCCACTACCATGACGATGGGTCTGTTCAACACATAGTTCTCAACATGGGTGGGGTGAGTATAGAAATCACAAGAAAAATGAAGGTATATACGTATAACAAACCAACCACTCAGACCAACCTATGGGTTTCTAATTGAACATCTAACTTACAACACTACCATTTTTCGTTATGTCTCTATATTCACAATACCACACAACAATCTAAAAACCCAATTCATATTCCCAGCCAACTTATTCATCCATTTATGTTCCATCAAATCAACTGACCCACTCCAGTATAATTGTAATTGAACAATTATTTATTTATTCATTCATTTATTTATTCCATCACTATTTTGGAAACTACCAACCATAGCGCATAGCAAGAAACACAATAAAATCCATTCATGGAGAACCTCAAGGATAATTAAACATTCCAATAATAACCATCCATTTTCAAGGTCACCCCTCTTAATCTATCAACTCACAACCACATATATCTACATATCAACCTAGAACCTGTTTTAATACCCTTATATATAACACTACCCATTCATCTCACAATAAATCAATCTCCCGACTTGAGATTCTGTTACACCATCAAAACCATTCCTTAGCACACAATTGCGCCAACAACCTCACCAAAACACAATCTAGAAAAACAACATACACATACATTCCATCATGATATATACCATAGAATGACAACAATTCTATGTTTAATAAAGAATCCCTTATATAGTTTAACTTTTTAATTTAGGGGTTATCAAAGAAACCTTGTGATCCGGGGGAATACATTCATTAGGTGAATATACGTGACTAATCAATTTCATATAAAAGTTACCAATAAGAATGAAAATAAATCATTACATTTTTTGTTTAGTGAAAAACAAATCCACCAACATCCATCATTTTTATAAGGACATCAAGCCCAAATAATTACAAGATAAAAACACAATATAAAAGTTGGAAATTCTTGAGAAAAAACTCCATCTACACAAAAATTTCAACTAACTAATTCATTATCATCAATTAGGCTGGTATAACCATAATTCGTAGAGTAATAGAAGTAAAACACCATTGGAATATTGCACAACATGGAGAATAAAATGAAACACTACCTCAAATGAGTTTCAACATTCTTTAAAAGATAACAAATCATGTAATAGACCTCTGATCACCTCTACCATGCAATCTGTATCCATCTAACAATATAGTGGCAATGCAGCACCAACAATATTTGATAGATGAACAATTTTGAACATGGGTAATAAAATGCAATAGAACGGAAAGAATATAGGGAATAAAATGAGATAGTTTAGAGACAAACTCCTAGAAAACAAATGAATAATGCACTGTGGATCACCATGGATCACCAATTAATAAACACCAAGATCAATAGATCAGAGTGGGTGGAAGATGGATAAAATACCCCCTAGTGCTTATGGTTTTTCTGAAATTATTTGAAGAATATTGAGTTTCCAAATTTAATATTGTTTAGATGAAAATAAATATTATTACAAAACTAGAGTAGGGTATTAAATGACATGTAATCCCCTTTCACATCATATAGTACTCAACGGTTCAATTTCTGCCGAAAAACACATCCCCTCTCAATTTATTTTATTCACAAAAACCAAAAATATTACATTCTATTAAAATCCTGAGACAAGACATGAAATATATTTTCACATCAGGATATCTCATTACATGACATGTTATCCTCTTATTTTAACCTTCAATAACTGAACATCACAAACTTTATATGATCCTCCTCCAAACCAATCTAATAACAAAAATTCTACTATATTACAAATTGGGAGGACACAAACCATTATATCGAATACCTTCAAAAGATTATTTCCCTAAAGAATCCATAAACTATACCATAAGATAAGGGTTATAAAAACCACCACATGAGATAACTCTTAAGAGTCTTACTAAACATGAAAAACCTCAAACAACCATACACATTAACGTTTAACGATAAACCACCATGTGTTTTTTGCAAGATGGACTAGGAACCCCCAAATCTAGTAACACCAACATTGTTATCTGCAAACAAGGATTCACCATGTCAACTAAATGACCAAGATACACAACATATGAGAACAACAACCATTCCATCTCAAAAACAATAAATAGGGAATCTCATCCTCCGTGTCGGGATATTATCAACACATGGCCCCACCTAATCACCCTCACCGGTTTAATTTTTTCATAGATAATGTGTCTAGATTAGGGATGAGGTCATATCCTTTATATATGTTATTAATTCACAAGAGATTGCCCCAATCCACACAATAAATGTAAATCATCTCATCTAATATAATGAAAATTTAAAACATTATATTATAGGTAAAAGAAACAAACAGATAATCCTAAAACAACATTATCTACTTGGAACACATATAATTTCATCACTCCCAAGTACTCTCCTCCTGGACACAATGAATCCAGACCACAAAACCCAATGGAATGGTTGGTCCTTGTAGCACCCTCTCCCGATGATCCGCGATCTACATTTCCCACTCCAAAAATTTCATGTCTTCATCGATATCCAACTCTCCCCATTTAAGGATCTGGAATCATCATTAATATACCGATGTAGATGAGAGATGTGGAATAATTTTTGGATTATCATAAAATATGGTGGAAAAACAAATTTGTATGCCATCTCTCCAACATTCCCGGACAAATTAAATGGTCTAACATACATAGGAGACAACTTACTCTCTACCAAACCTTTACATCCCACATTGAGGGGGGACCATCAATAACATTTGGTCCACAACATTGAATTCTATTTTCCTTTTTCGTGGATCGACATAAGAATTATAACAGTCTTGTACTTCTTTCATCCTCTCAAGAACAAGATGAATTGTCTCTATCAGGCTCAACACAATGTTCAAACCAAGAATAGTTGTCTCCCCAACCTCTGTCCATCACAATGGAGAACAACATAGTCATCCATACAGTGCCTTGAAGAGATTCATGAAAATGGAAGTGTGATATATAATGTTATAAGAAACACTACCCATGGTAGGGGCCATACCCAAGATTAATAAATGTCCAAGATGCATGCCTGAAACATATTCACCAACATCTTGATAGTCTGCTCTGTCTTCCCATCCATCTGAGGGTGGAAATCAGTGTTGAGGTATAACTATGTTCCAAATGAATATTTAAATCCCATCTAATATCATGAGTTATACCATGTTTCTTGATCCAAAAAATGGTCCTTGGAATGTTGTGCAACCTCACCACTTCATCCACATACATCTATTCCAAGGAATCCACTACGCCTGACTCCTTGATGGATAATAAGTGGGCTGATTTCATTAATCGATACACTATCACCAATATAGCATTATAACCTCATTGAGATCTATGTGTCCCTATAATGAATTATATTGAAATTTCATCCCATTTACACACAACAACATCCATGGGATATGATAAACCACTAGGAACATGATGTTAGGGTTTCACCTGTTGGAAAACCAAGCACTTTGACACAAACCCCACAAAAATTCATTTCCACATAGAAAACTAAACTACATCTTTAAGCCACAATACATCTTGTAAACTCTTGGATTCCCTAATAAGGGAGAGTTATGAAACTGTTGAAGGAATCCCTCACACATCGCCACTTGAATGAACAACTTTCCATGGAACAAAATATGGTTCTGGCCATATTCTAACCATCAATCGAGAGCATCACTATGTCTAACATGATCGCACATCACCTTTTACTCTATGTATCCACACTAAGACTCATCCAATAGATGTATTAATGAAAAGTACACCATAAACCGAAACAAAGAGCCTCTACCACCACCCACTCTTTCATATATGTGAAAGGCTTCCAAATCCTCCATTCCTCTCTATGGGACCACAAACTCTAGAACAACCTCCTTCTACAACATCATGCTCAATGTATCGGCCATGAAATTACCATTTCTTGAGGTGTAAGAGTTATAAAAATCATAGTCATAAAGAAACTATACCCACCATCACACACATAAATTTAAATCATGCAGGGAGAAGATATTCCCGAATCTCGTGATATCTGTGAAGACCACAATGTGATTCTTGGTGAGGTAATTCCACCACAACATCAGTGTAAACACAACTATTGTTAACTATAGATCATGGTTGGAATATTTACACTCATGGGGACATAGCCTCATAGTCTCATAGGAAATTACTCTATGCTACAACATCATCAAGAATCACAAACCCATACATGATGCATTGATAAACACCTTGATTATTAACACTTCTTCTTCAAATCTAAGCACTAGAGCACTAAACAACATCCCTTTGAGGTAACTGAATGCTTCCTCACCCTAAAGACTCCCCAAAAAATCATGTTCCTACTAGAAAAATCTCTCGTCATTGCTATAAATCGAGTGAAATTGGGCACAATCTACCGATAATAGACTACAGGACCTAGGGAAATGGGAATGTAAACCAAGTTCTTGGATATTTTTCAAGAAACAGCTACATCAACGTTTGATGGGTCTACATCCACAACCTACTAAGAGACCACATGCTTGATGAAATTAACCACTCATTTCAATAAAATTTACTTAGAAAAAATTCTATAGAGCTAGTGGCATCGATGAACCTGAAAGATAGTATTGAGATTCACATCATGCTCCTCCTTTGACTTTGAGTATAATAAGATGATATAAATTAATACGATGATAAAAATATCTTGGAAATAATGAAAAATGGATTTCATAGGACCCATGAACATGTCTACTGCATTCATAACATCAAAGGGAATAACTACGAACTCGACATGCCAACAAATGCTTATGATGGAAGTCCTTAGGATAACATCCTCCTTCACCCTCAACTATTGATAACCAGACTGCAGATAAATCATAGAAATCTATCACACCCATCTCATCTAGTTTAAAATATTATTCATTCTCAAGAGATGGTAATTTTTTTTTACCATCACCTCAATCAACATTCATTAGTCTATCACAACCTCAAACCAGAATTCAACCTCATTGCACACAAAACTGAAGCAACCTAATATGACAAATTGGGCTAGATAAGGCCCTTATTCATGAGGTCATGTATCTAAATCCATAACTCCCATAATAGTTATGGTCTCATCTGATAAGGATCCATCAAAATTGGATAAGCACCATGATGTATGTCTACTCTAAACTCAACATCACATAGAGGGGTTAGAGTAACAAAATCCTTAGGGAAATCATATAGGAAATCCCTAAATACCCATATAACCTCAAACATATCAATATCCCTTGATTCCATTAACACCTTATCCAGTATGGAAATACGGGGCTTCACAAGCCGACTGCCAACCTGAAAACCCCGCTCGCCAGCAAAACCCACACATTGGCCATCCATGTCAAAAACATGACTCTTCTCCCTAAATATTCAATAATAGAATAGATGAAATATTATCATTCATTATCAAGGATGACATCATATGTATTCATATATAAAAATACGATATCTTCATGGGACTAACGTGGTAACATCATTAGTCTACATCACCGAAACACAACAAATATGTTGTTATGGACTCAGAAAAGTGTAATCAACACTAGGGGTATGGTGAGGCTCTATTTGTATAATCCCAAAACATGGGATGGATCAGGTGAAATAAAGGATTTTGAAGATCAAGAATCAAAAAATGAACAAGCAATGGTACTAAAATAAAAAATCATACATATGATGATCTATGGACATGTTGAATCTTCTGCCTCTTTTGTATGCAACTTATTACACTTAGTTCATCTACCTATCTGTTAAAAACCACCTCCATAGCCATGTTCTGTCCCTAGTCCCTGAACAAGTGGAGCATCCTGAGTTTTGTCTCTACCTAATCCATATCCCTTTGGAATACCCAATTCCTATTTTTCCTATTTTTGAAACTGTCTCACCAACATATTATATTAAGGGTGATGTTGATCCTTCCCACCACCTAAAACCTGGGATCAAATAGACACTAAACATTGGTTCTAATGATATCTTCGATCCCCACAAAAGAAACATGACATCACATACCCTATAGAAATGGCATAGATTCCACATGAACTAGAATTCCAGTAAGGAAGCTAATTAGGTCGTCTCATGGCTGGTTAAAAACATGAAGGTACTAACGCATGAGACCTACAAATGAAATTTATTACACTCATAGAACACTACTTGTTCCCCTCTCACTGTAGGTCACCTCGTGAGAGAATCTTCCCGATCACATATGCCTTCTTTTGGACCTCCTGACACATTGAAAACGTAAAAAGAGTAACATCCTACTATATATATGGGCTGAGTGGCTCCTCAAGATTTTTTATTGGAGTGGAATCTCAAGAGGGTGTTAATTGAGTTCCTACTTAAAATTTATTTTTAAAAACCTTATTTTAAATGGATCTCCAAAATTTTAAAAGGATGCAGTTAATCAAGGTAGTACAGACATAAATGATTAGTTGGTCAACATGTTTCTTAATGGGTGATTAATCATCGGTTGAATCAATTTAAAACAACTATTAAAATATTGAAACAAGATTACTAAATTAAAAAAATACACATACTAACCATAACAAAAAAATCAAAGTGAAATCAAAACATTTTTATGTTTAAGAAAATATAAGTAACAGAAAATAGATATAACAGAGTATAATAAAATATAGTGCACTGTGAAGTATAACCAGAGATTCAGTCTCAAGATGAGACTTAATCCTCTACACATGGTGATCACCTGACACCAAGCTGTATATATTTATATTAAACATGATACACAGCCTATATCGGGCTTCACAACAGTTTTCAAAAAATTGTACAGGGTTCACACCCTCTACCATTATTCTTCCTGGGAAAGACAATCAATAGAGACCAAAAATGATCTCTTCCCCAGTTTTATGTGGGAAAAAAATATATATGAGGTTTGATGTAAGGATATTCAAAATACGTGAGTTCTAACATAATAGGCAGTGTGTGATGAAGAGAGACACACATTTCAAAAATGTAAAAATTACAAACAAAATAGAGCAATTATAATGAGATAGTGTTTAGAAGGATTTATGTGTTTTCGGTTTAGCTCTTGACTCCATGAAGTGAAGATTTTGAGGTTTGAGTATATCTCTGGATGTTGTCTCCAAAACGGAGTGTCACAACTCTAGGTAATAGATTTCATGAATTGAGTGTTCTACATCATGATTTCATTGATGATTTATGAGACACAATAGGCAACCTCAATTATTTATCCCGAAAGGATTTTCTTGAAGTTATTCGGGTACGCAGTAAAGGTTATTGAACGGTTATTCCTTATTATTTAGTAATTTCATCCTCATACATTTAACTTCTAGACATTCATTTTTCATTATTCTCTGTACCTCTCTATATATTTATTCCTAGGTATTCACTTTCTTATTTAAGGTCTGACAATAGGAGTAATTACATCATGTGTAATCATTCTTGTACATCATACGTTCAAGATATAGTGTCCTGATATGTCTATAATAAGCATTAATTATGTCAAAATCATCAATGTTATCAAATATGACAATTATAATAATCATAATAATTTGAAAAAGTATGGAGTAGAAGAGTATGGTAGACTAATAACTGTAGGCTTCACATCAGTAGGCTTCAATAGCAGGTGCACATCAGTAACCTCCAACAGTAACCTTCCATCAGTAACCTTCAGCGGTAACCTTCAACAGTAGGCTTGAAACAGTGAAAATGTATCGGTGACCATGTATCTATGACCTTGTATTGGTGACCTTGTATCAGTGAGCTTGTATCAGTGATCTTGTATCAGTGACCTTGTATCAGTGACCTTGTATCGGTGAACATCTACTGGTGGCCTTGTACTTAGATAAATTCTGAGTTTTAAGCTTAAAATTAGAACAGTGATATTAATAGTACATAGGAATTACATTGAGATAAGTATGATTTTGACATAAATGATTTTCTTGTAGGTTAAAAAATATTCTTTATATAAATGAATCATTATTTGGGATTATCAAAATAGGTGTGTCAAACAATCTCCCACTTTTTTATATTCACAAATTATGTCATTGAATAGTTAGGTTTTATGTAATTTTGAATCATGATTAAACACATTTGACATTTCATTAGTGATTCTATTATACACAAATTATTATATCATTAAAATTAAATTATATTGAAGTAAGAACATTTAAATTGATGATAGAACACTTCTCCCCCTTTGGGTTACTAAAAGATTTATGTTTAAATATTTCTCCCCCTTTGTGACTAACAAAAAGCATACATAAAAAAGAGATTGAAGAGAGGGTTTGTATTAATAAAATAGGAGTGCAATATAAAAAATGTAATACCCAGATACTTATCAGCTAAGACAGTCCACACTCAATCGACATCAGAGATGTCCATTGGAGATTTGGATTTGAAAGCTGAGGAGTCTTTTTTTGAACGTGGAGGGATAGGCTAAGGGATGGAACTGTGTATTGTTGGAGGAGTAGCCACCGAGGCATCAGTAGACTGATAGCGAGTATATATTTTAGTAATAATTGGGGTTAAATTTCTGATGGCCTAGGCAAGAGTCATCTATGGAGAAGTACTCATGGAACCTAAGGTAGCTAAAGAAGCAGGAAAAGCAGCGGGAACAATGATGGGTTTTTATTCCAAATGGAAGAAGGGTAACAGAATATTCCTAAATTCCATAATGTTCCTTCCACACTTTCTATAGATGAGATGAAATCAAATTTTTTTCCATGAATCTCTCTAGGGATGGATTCATCTCTCTATTCTTTCTCACTTGATCTTTAAATTCCAGAGTGACCTGAGGGATTCTCAAATTTTCCAAAAGTATCTTAAAGTGACCATCCATCATATTCTTTGTGTATACCATTTTTTAATAGATGTAAACTTGATCCTTGATGGAATTATGATCTTTAGAAGCTTCCCTTAAAAAATTCCCACAATTTTATGAATGTCCCTAGTAATGGTAATGACCTGGGAGTCTTAGGTACTAGAACCAAATAACATTTCCACTTCTTCTCTAATAACAATACAGAAGGCTTCAATATCAACTTGAGGAGAGGTTGAAGAAGAGGCAGATGCACCCATAAGGTCCATAGAGAATTCCACAGTATTTTTAAATGATTTGGTTAGCCCACTAATCAACCTTTTACATCATCATCTTTGCCTTTCACATATTTTTTCATAGACTTATTAATATCCTCAAACACTATGACCAATTGTCGAACCACAAATTTAACATATGTAAGGTGTCTGTCCACCTGAGACCTTGAAGCCATATATGAATCTAAGATGGAAATAGTCTGCTTCACTAATTCCTTAGAAACATCCAAAGTTCATACATGATTCTGACATTCCTTGACCTCATGTAACACATCTGAGTGAGAGGTAGAGACTATCCCTTCCACTACAGATTTCACGAGTCATTGATTGTGAGAAATTGTTCTCTCTATCTTAGTGGCTTTATCAAAAATATGACTCTTCAGTTATGATTTCAAATAATTCAAATCATTATTCCTTACATAGTCTCGAGGTAACAGAACCACTAGCTACACAATGGTAGTTTCTGAGACAGTAGGAATTGGAGGATTTCTGATAGGCTAGTCATCTTCCGAATCTCTAACATTTATGCCAAAAATCACAAAGCCAGGAGCTTGTGTCCAGTACTCTATATCATGAGGAACCGCAAATGATCCTATTGCAACAGGTTCCTCCCCCTCATTAGGAGCATTATCTTGATCAGCCAAATCTATCTCCGTTATACCTACTTGATCAACTTCATTAATAGGAAGGTCAACTACCACATCCTTTATAGAATCATCAACGACTTACAAAACAAGTTCATCTTCAACTAAATTAATAACTTCTTCATATAAATTTTCTACCCTTTATGTATATCCTATTAGTATTCTGAGACTTAAACATTCCTCTTAACTTGCAGCAGCAGCTGTTTTAAAGTCATCTTGACTTGAATTAGTGCCTTCATCCTTATATGAGGTATCTCTAATTTCTATTAGTGCATTTTAACCCCTTCTTCTTCATGGTTTTCTTCATCACTGTCCCTTAGGTCAGTCTCCCATAAAAGAAAACATTTTGGTGGATTGGGTAGAACAAAGGATATAGTAATAGTTTGAGGATTGGAGGGAATTTCAGGATCACTCTTGTCATCTATAAGAGACTCATTTATTACTTGCACAATAAAAACTTCTTCTCCTTCTTCATCTGAATAACCAGACTCTACTTCTCTAGTATTATTACTGGGGTCTCTCTTATTTTTAGGCTTAGTAGGATAAGAAATAAGGTTAATCTCTTTATATAACTTAGCTTCACCATTCACCCATCTCCTCGTCCATGGATTCCAGTTGATCATCATCAACTTACAAATCACATTAGTTATGCAACATTAATCTTGCAAAAAACAGTTTCTTCCTTATCTCGAGATACTCCATTCACTTTTAACATAAGGGATATCAACATAGAATGAAATAGGGCATTGGACTTGGAACTAGTATTTGTCATCTCTTCTAGTTGAATCATCAACAGCCTTTATATGTTGACCTTAAATTCATGGTTTAATAGATACAAGAGGGAAACATCCTGAAACATTAAGGTTGCAAATTCCCCTCTCCTGGGATGTAAATCATGAAAGATAAATGTGAAAAGTATCTTCAATTCAACTATTATTTCAGTAGCAATTACCTTCTTAAGAATTACATTCCCTGTAAATTCAGTTAATGATTCTTCATAGTAGAATAAATCACGCATGGGAGGCACAAATTTTGAGTAAAAAATCACAAATCCTTTCATGATGAACCCTAAAGCAGTCAGCACACTCCGTAGAGGAGAAACTCACACATACTCTATTTACTCTAGAAGTCATATGGTTCTCATCCATTGACTGCTCAAAATTGAGATACTCATAAAATTATCTCAGTAACTTCAGCCAGTAGGGTCCATTATTGTTTAAAAAACACTCATCCCAGCCCTGAGCTTCAAGTTCCTTCAATACTACATATCGGATCAACAGAAAACACTCTGAACCTAACTCCTTCTCAACCACTATTTCCCTCTTCAATAAATTTGGGTTAAGAACCTTTTCCACTATCTGGCTTCAACTACTAGACTAGGCTCTTCATCTCTTAGGATCCCATGTGTCTCCCTCATTAGCAACATAAATCCTTTTCACTCTCACCATCAATCTAGTTTGTTTTGAGGTGTCAATAGAGGTTTAGGTTCTGTGATTTGGGATTAAATGGTTCAGAAGAGGGTGTCATGTGGATAAAAATGTGATCTCTACTTTATTTTTATCATTTAGGGATTGAAAAAATAAACTGATAAACTAAATAAGTAATATTCAGAAAACATTTCAGATTCCAATATAAAAAAATGCAAAGTCTCAGACATAAGTCGTTTATTGGTAAAGAGGCATCAGTAAAGTCTAACTGTGAGGTCCTATCAATAAGTTCTAATGGTGAGGTCTTATCAGTAAGGACTAACGGTGAGGTCATATTGATATGGTCTAATGGTGAGGTTCTGTCGGTAAGGTCTAATGTTGTGGTCATATCGGTAATTTCTAACGGTGAGGTCCTATAGGTAATGTCTAGTGGTGAGGTCCTATCGGTACGATCTAACTGTGAGGTCCTATCCACAACAATTTATCCTATATAACTCATGTTGGATGTAATTTAACCTCACATAATTCAAATTCATTGTTGATACTGGGTTGAAGTTCTTATTTGTAGTTTTTTTGGGTTGCAAACATCTGTTTTTTCGAATATTATTAATGTATTTATGTCTTTTAAGTCTTGGTCCCCCCTTACCCTTAAAAGGGGGATTATCCAAAATAAATACAACTTTTGGCCATCTGGTCATTCAGTCAAAAAAATGAAAATTCATTGTCAATATATCAACCATTTGGTGTTTAGTACCAATGAATTCAATAGTGATATCACCTATTTGATAATTGATCTTTCAAGAAGTGATGTCTTACATCAATATGCATTGTCATAGCATGAGACACTATATTTTTAGAGATGGTAATAGAACTTGTGTTGTCATAGTTTATAGATAAATGATGGAATTGATATCCATCGTCTAATAATGTGTGTTTCATCCACAGAATTTGAGCACAACAACTACCAACGTGTATATATTCAGCCTATGTAGTAGATAATGCAACAAAATTATCTTTCAAACTACACCATGACACTAGTGACTTTCCTAATACGTGACATGGTCCAGAGGTGCTTTTTACATCTAACTTGAAACTAGAAAAGTCAAAATATGAATAAGATATTAAATCAGAAGGATGCCCTCTTAGATAAAATAGACCAAAATTTTTAGTATACATGAGATATTTAAAAATTATTTTAACAGAATTTATGTGAGACTCTTAGGGATTGGATTGAAAACGAGCACACATGCATACACTAGACATAATGTCAGGTCTTCTTGCAGATGATAGAGTAGACTCCCAATCATACCTCAGTAATTGATTTGATATACAGATTTACAAGTTTCATCAGCATCCACCATACAAGTGGTACTCATTGGTGTATCACAACCATTATTGCAGTCCAAACCAAAACATTTCAAGATGTCCTTTGTATACTAACTTTTATTTATTAAAATAACATTTTTATATTGAAAATTTTGAAATACAAGGAGAAATTTATGTTCCCCCATTAATCTCATTTCAAATTAATCTGGAATAATTTTTTAAAAATTACTACATACAGAATTTTTAGAGGATCCAAAAATAATGTCATCTACATAAATCTACACTATTAAAACATCTTTGTAAATAATTCTAATAAATAGAGTAGGATCCTCTAGTACTTAAGTAAAACATATTGAAATAATAAAATAACTAATTCTATCATACCAAGCTCTTGGAACTTGTTTTAGACCATATAAGTATTTAAAATGTGTAAAAACATGATTTATAAAATGAGGATTTGTAAAGCTGTGGGGTTGTTCAACAAACACATCCTTACCTATGTACCCATTTAGAAAACAACTTTTTACATCCATTTGAAAATGTTTAATATTATGATGAGCTGCATAAGAAAGTCATATCTTAATGGCCTCTAACATAGCTACAGGTGTGAAGGTCTCCTCATAGTCTATCCCTTCTTCTTGACTATATCATTGTGAAACTAACCTGGCTTTGTTGCTAACTATATTTCTAGATTCATCAAATTTATTTCTAAACACCCATTTGGTACCAATGATCAAGGTGTCTTTAGGTCTATCCACTAATTACGAAACATTGTTTCTTTCAAACTAATTCAATTCTTCTTGCATAGATATCACCCAAAGTTCATCACTCATTACATTATTGATATTTTTAGGTGAAAGTAATTAAATAAAATCATGATGTTCAACCTAGTTTCTTAGATATTCTCTAGTTTGTGTTCCAAAATTTATATCACCTACAAAAACATCTAAATGATGGTTTTTTATAGTTCTTATACCTCTTGAATTAGTTGAACTATACTCCCCATGATTAACTGTAGGTTCAGATTCACCATGCTTAGATTCTGGAATGCTTGAAAAACTGTTTGTTTTCACTAAGGGTTCAATATTATTGTCATTTTTGTCCAGAATTGACATATCTTCTTTGTGATATTCAAGAGTGGTTTTGGGTTCATGTGGATCTGTATCATCAAATTTGACATGAACAGATTCTTCCACACATTGGGTTCTCTTATTAAATACTCTATAGGCTTTACTAGAGATAGAGTAACCTGGGAAAAATACTTCATCACTTTTTGGAGAAAATTTGTCAAGATTGTATTTATTGTTATGGATAAAGACTTTACAACCAAAAAAACTAAAGTAATTAACCATAGGTTTCATATTATTACAATTTTCATAAGGGGTCTATTTATGAAATGGTCTAATTAAGACTCTATTGATAATGTAACAAGTTGTGTTAACAGATTCAGCCCAAAAATAAACAGTTAGATCATATTCATTGAGAATTGTCCTAGAAATATCTTGTAGTGTTCTATTTATTCTTTCCTCAACTCCATTATGTTGAGTTTTTCTCGGAGTAGAGAAATTGCGAGTACAACCATTTTTTGAGAAAAATGATTCAATTTCATGATTCTCAAACTCACAACCATGATCACTTCTCAGGGTTTTAATTCTATGTCCACTATGATTTTCTACAGACATTGAGTATTTGATAAAATAATAACATACTTCACTTTTGTAAGCTGGAAAGTATTCCCAAGTGTACCTACAAAAATCATCTATAAGAACATAAACATAGTAATTCCCATTTAAACATGAAACTCTTGATGGTCTAAGAAATTCCATGTGAACCAACTCTAGATGTTGTGAAGTATAAAATTATTTCTTTCGTTTCAAAGAAATTTTTTGTTATTTTCCCTTTTGATGGGGATTATAAACATTTTTTAGAGGGAATTCAAATTTAGGTATGTATATATCTAAACCATTCCAAGTAATTTTCCTTAGTGCACATTGTATTGTCTTAATATTCTGTTCCATAACCAGGATTCCTTATTAAAAGAATTATGGAAATTATCATTTTTCTTGGATAAGGAATTTAAATCAACAGTATTAACATATTCATTTCAACTGTCAGTGAAAACTAAATCATTTTTAGTATAAAAAACATCTCATGAATATTTTTCAAACATGAAATTAAAACCATCATCACACAACTGAGAGATACTATGTAAATTGTAAATTAATCCATCAACCAAAAGTGCTTTGGAAATTAATATTGTATAAGGGGTACCAATCTGGCCTAAGCCGACGATTTTCCCTTTAGCATTGACACCAAAGGTGACATGTCCACCATCAAAATTGATTAAGCTCTTAAAAATAGAATAGTCCCCTATCATATGTATTTAACATACACTATCCATGTACTATATGGTTTTATACAAACTACTTAATAAATTTAACTTCAAGACAGATTAAGCAAGGGGTAACACTGGTACCCAGATATTATAGGGTCTTGAGAGGTTAGAAAGTAGAACCTTTGGAACCAGTATTCATTTAAAATATTTCTTATAATCAACATATATTTTTTTAGACATAAGAAAATTATTATTTCCTTGGTAAAATTGTCTTTCAAACGATGGTCCATATCTGGAACTAGCAGTGAACTGTCTAGATTTTGAAATAAATTTAGTTTTAATAATTCTTTTATGTCCTAGTCGATATCCCAGAAAATTTGTGTATAACAGATATTTTTTTTTCTAAAAACGAGCCAAGGACTCTATATGAGTTGTAAACTTTTCCAAATTCCTTTTTAATTGATCATTTGATAATTTGAGTTCAGTATATTCTTTTAATAGCTGGTCACATTTTTCATTCTCAATATCTAGATCAGATTTGTAATTTGTATTTAAGGAATATTGTCTTTTCAATAGTTTGTATTTGTCCTTGAGATAATTAATGGTATCCTCAAGCATTAAAAATTATTCAAAAAGTCCATCCTTGGTAATATTTTCTCGGTGTTTGATTCAATTTCATTCCTAGAATTTTAAGTATTGTTTACAGAAGAATTGGGTGTTACCTCAAATGTTTCTATCATGAAACACATATTTGCACATTTGTTTTTGTCGCTATTAGAAGTGTCATATCCACTTGAGATATCTTCTGAGGCACTCCAGGTGTCTTTAATATCCTTTTTATAAACCTTTCCCTTGTCTTCATGCATCTTCTTAAACATAAGCATTGGGAAATCATCCTTCACATGGTCTTTTCATTTACACTCATAACAGGTTATATCAGTTGTATTATCATTCCATTTTTTTCTTTTAACATTGTCCATTATTATCATACCTTCCGTTGTAGTTTGATTTTCTAAATTTTTTTCTCTTTTGATAGAACTTCTTGAATCTCCTTGAAAGATGAGCCATCTCATCATCACTGTCAGAGTCTGAGTCATCACATGTGGAAGAATCTATATGAGATTGATTTTTTTCTTTATCTTTGTTCTTTGAGGAAGTAGTCTTGAATTCAACATATTTATTCTTTGTTTCTTCATATACTTCTTGATTCACTTTATGTTCTTCTTCTTACATAATAACATTTCCAATTAGTTCCTTCACTGGTAGTTTTCTTGTGTCACAAGATTCTCCATTAGAAACATAAGTTCCTATCCATCTCTCAAGTAGTTATCTAAGTAATCTCATAATATAGTCCTTGTTTTCCACTGGATTTCCAAGAAGACTCATGGTATTCACCATTTCATTAAACCAGAGATACATTTTTGATATAGGTTAATCATGCTTCATTTTAAAATTATAATTTTAATAGAATAAGTATTTAATCTCATTTAATTAACATGGGTTGTTCTATCATGAGAAAAAATTAAAGTATCCCAAATTTGTTATCCCGTTTTACAAGAAGATATTATACTAAATTATTCATCACCTAGAGAATATTACAAATAATTCAATGCTTTACAGTTTTTTATATGTGGATTTAGTTAATTGAGACCATGTGTCCCTAGCAGTAGTAGGAAATGCATGTTTTTCTTCAATTGTGTCTCAGATTTCAAGACCTATGCTTTCTAGATACATTTTCAATTTTAATTTCTACTGAGAAAAATTATTACCATTAAAGATTGATTGCATGTTAGAATTATAAAACTCAACACTTTTATCCATAGTTAATTAGAATGTAAAGAACTCAAATTTTATATTTGACAGAATGTTTAGAATCATTAAGATACAAGTAAAATCACAGTTGAAAAGAATTTGAAAAATTGAAAATAAACCATCATATGATAGGAATTGTTTGTTAGAGTGGAATCTCAAGTTGGGGGGGGGGTGAATTGTGTTCCTACTTAAAATATCTATTTAAAAACATTATTTTTAAAGGATCCCCAAATTTTAAAATGGCCCAGTTAAATAAGGAGGAAGAGAGGTAAATGATTAATTAGTCAACAGATTTCATAAAGGGTGATTAATCCTTAGTTGAATCAATGTAAAACACCTATTTGACTTTTGAATCAAGTTTATTGAATTAATAAAATACACACACTAACCATAAGTAACAATCAAATTGAAAGAAATATAGTTTTATTTTTTAGAAAAAATAACTAGAAAAAATAGATAAAACATAGTATAACAAAATATAGTGCACAGTGATGTAACACAAGAGGTTCAGTCTCAAGATGAGACTTAATCCTCTACACTTGGTTATAACCAACCACTAAGTAGTTTATATTAACAATAAATATGATACACAGTCCATATTGGGCTGTAAAACAGTTTTCACAAACTATCTAGGGTTCTCACCCTCTACCACTATTCTTCATGGGAATGAAAAAAATACATTCCAAAAATGGTCACTTCCACATTTTTATGTGGGAACAAAATGTAATTGAGGTTTGATGTAAAGATATTCTCTAACCTCCATTTCTAGCATTGGAGACAGTTTGTGAAGATGACAGACACACTTCACAAAAATTTAACAAGAATAAACCCAATATAGTGATTATGATGAGATAGATTATAGAAGGATCTATGTGTTTGCAGTTCATATCTTGACTCTCTGAAGTGAAGAATTTGATGTTTGAGTCTATCTCGAGAATTTTCCTCCATAATAGATTGTTGAAACTCTAGGTACTAGATTTTAGGAATTGAGTGTTCTGCTTCTTGAGATGATTAATGGTTTATGAGACACAGAAGTCGGCCTCAAGTTGTTGTTCTGAAATTATCTTCTTGAAGTTCATGGGGTTTTCAGTGATGGTGCTTGAATGGTTCTTCCTTGTTATTTAGTAATTTATTCCTCATTCATTTTACTTATAGACTTGAATTTATTTTTTTTCTATGTTCCTCTACATATCTTTCATCCTAGGTATTCTATTTCAAATTGGTGGTTAGAAAATATGAGTTACTACATCACATCAAATCATTCGCATACCTTGTACTATCATGATATGGTCTCATCATATGTCTACAATAATAATTAATTATTTAAGAAGCATTAAAGTTAGAAAATATGACCATTAGAATAATAATTAGAATTTGAAAAGGTATGGAGTAGAATATTATGGTATAATGCTAATGGTAGCCTTCACATTAGTTGGCATCAACAGCAAGTGCACATCAGCAACCTCCAACGGCAGCCTTCCATCAGTAACCTTAGGCAGTAACCTTTAATATTAGGATTTCATCGGTGACTGTGTGTTAGTGACCATGTATCGGTGACCTTGTATCACTGACCTTGTATAAGTGACCTTGTATGAGTGACCTTTTATCAGTGAAATTGTATAGGTGAACTTGTATCAGTGGCCTTGTATCTGTGACCTTGTACTTAGATAAATTATGAGTTATAATCTTAAAATGAGATCAGTGAGATTAATAGTACATAGGTATTACTTTGAGATAAGTATGATTTTCCCATAAATGATTATCGGGTAGGAGAAACAAGATTCTTTATATAAATGAAACATGATTTGCGATTATCAAAATAGGTATGTCCAACAAAGATATATCTCATGAGACTCCTCATCTAGAAAATGGGTAGGGAAAAGCGAAAAAGATCCATGACCTTGATTCCACGATTCCATACTGACATACTCTCCTGTCAAAAGGATTATATCTTCTTTATCTTCTCATAAATCATAGTAAATGATGGGAACTCAAATCGGAACTCCTCTAGAAGTCAACCCAGAAAAAATATGCCTCCTTCTAGTCCCCCTAAATATAACGTCCACCATTTATTTGAAGCACACCACATCTAACTAACTGTAAAACAAACCATTTACTCTGTCGAGGCCTAGATTTGACAGGAGACAAATATCATGTTCTTCTAGACTCCCCTATATCACTACATCATAAACCCTTCCCTCATACATTCCCAAAGCTTTCCGCTGGAAGGAACACAACTCTATCTATTACTGATCATCTTCCATTACCATTTAAACCCTAAAACAATAAACTAGATCTGCCTTTTGACCATTACTACCTGATCCACAATCGGATGATGACTAGGAGGCATAAATAAAAGGTAATAACAAATTTCCAAAGTCTGAGTGTGGTGTAATTTTATCATAAATATAAATTAAACAATTTTATCTATTTTGAACTTGCCAAAAAAATAAAATTCAAATAAAAACACAAGTCATTAAGATGGACCTACCTTTCCCAGGTCGCTACCCTACAAGTACGTCCATCACATGGTCATTTGACAAGATCAATGTCCATGAGATGGATCATGGAGGACCCTAAAATATGATGTCCCAACCAATCTATATTGATGAAGTCACTCACCATGGACTACAAGAACTATTTTCATATCATCCCATTCAATCCAAATTGTTCCTAACACCAAAAATCATCCAATCACTCAACAATCAAGAATTGATCCCACTCGGTCCTGACCCCATCTCCAAAGATACCCCTCACGGTTTAGTAATGAAGAAAGTTAGATAATGAACTATGGGTCCCCCCTCTAGTAGGCCATGGCTTGGTGATTGGAACCAAGGGCTTAAAATCTCACAATATGAAAGCCATTACCCTTTATTAAAACAATATCGGTAGATATGATGGATCATCCAAAATGAAACTCTAAAAAACATTGGAAAATAAATCTAAAACTATCCCACGAGAATATGTTTTTGATAAATTGTGCAGTTTTAATACAAAAGTCTCTAAGGCACAATACAAAAAGAATAGCTAAGATGTGACTTAGAAACTGTCAAGATCATATTTTTTAGGGTCCAACACAGTCCATAAAATTCTCTTGGAAACCTAAAATTAGTTTATATACATAGGATGAGTATACAAATATACTCAATAGGAGACCCAATGTCTCCCGTCCACATGTAAAGGATCCATACTAATTATCTCATCGGAAAACAATAACCACCAAAATCCTAAGAATGAATACTAACCATACTAAAAACACCAAGGAATGTTCAATAAATAATACAAGTTATGTTATTTTATATAAATAACATCGATGATAGGGTTCCACACACAACTTTCCCATAGACTAGAAACTATATAGACATAATAGAAAATGGCGTGGCTCCTCCACCTATTCTGAATATACCTGGTCACAACCCACCCACTCACAAATGTGCCTCACAACCAAATCCCATCCCCAAAAACCTGGGGCCCAAACAACATCACATCCCTCCCACATAAACCTAGGCTAAAAACCACATCTTATCCTTCCTGCATACACCTGGATCACTAACCACATCACATCCTACACACATACCCTTGGCCACAACCACATCTCATCTCACCCGCATGCTTCTTGGCCAGAACACATCTTATCCCAATGAAAAATAGTAAAAGCACAACACATCTCATTTTGAAGAAACATGGGAATGGATAACACATTTAATCACAATGAAACCTATGAAAAAACAACTGACCCACCCATCTGGGCCTCTCAAACCACAACCTACCAGAGGAATATTAATTTATCACGACTCATAAGAAGGAGTAGGGAAGAGAATATGGCCAACCATTCATCCATTAATTAGATATTTTGGGAAATATAACCTTACTCATGAATATGGGGGTTTACGACACATAGTTCTACACTAGGTTAGGTTGTGTATAGATTTCATAAGGAAAATAAATTTATATACAATTAAGATACCAAACACTCATCCCAACCGATGGGTTTCCAAATGAACATCCAACTCACCATGATACCATCTTTTCTACTTCCTTTATATGAACAATACCACATAACATGCCAGAAAACCAATTCATATTCCCAAAAAATTTAATCAACAATTTCTATTATGTTAATCCAACTAGTACATGCTAGTCCAAGCATAATTAAACAATTATTTAATTACTAATTAATTTATTTATTCTATCACTCTATGAGAAAATACCATGATCACCCCACAATATGAAACACTACAAAATTATTTCATGAAGAAACTCATGGAGAATTATCCATACCAACCATCACCATCAATCTTCAATTTCATCCCTCTTAATTCATCCACCCACTACCAAATATAGAAATATATCAACCCAAAACCAGTTTCACATCCCTATTTCCATACACTTTTCATTAATATACTAATCAGTCTATCTCTCAATCAATGATTCCATTTTACCACCTAATCCATTCCACAACACGCAAACTTGCCCACAACCACACAACATCACAATCCAAAAAAAACCCCACACACACATCACACTACAACATGTACCATGACTAAACACATATAGCAGATTTAATAAGGCATTCCTTATTTAGTTTTAGTTGTTAATCATAGAAATATCACTGAAACAATGTGATCTGGGGGCATCAATTCATTAGTTGAATGTTCATGATTAATAAATTTCATATTTATGTGTCTAATTAGAACAAAAAAAGATGAATTCCATAATTCGATTACTCTGAAAACAAATCCACCAACGACCACCATTTTTAGAGAGTAATTAATCCTAAATAATCACAAGATCAGAACATAATGTCAACGTAGTAACAGAATTACAAAAAGGCACATATTCCTCTAAATTTCAATTTTACAATTATTTATCTTCAATTCGGCCACATTTTCCATAATTCACAGGGAAACAGAAGTAAAACACCACACAAATGATACATTATAAATAAAAATAATGGAAATCCGACCACGAATTAGTTTAATTTCTCTTTTTATCAGAAAAGATCATGTAAACAGCATCTGATCACCCTCTCCCCCATGATTTGTATCCATTAGATGAAGCCACGTCACTATAGAACCAACAAAAACAAAGAGAATCCCCATTAATAACATGTGTAATAAAATAACATTACATGATCAGAAGATAAGGAAGCAAATAAGATCAAGCTAAGGAAACTTCTAGAAAACAAAAGGAGAATGTACCTTGGATAACTATGGACTGCCAACGAACAAACACCAAGATAAATGAATTGATGAGGGAGTAAGAGGGATTGAATAACCCCTTGGGGTGCCTATTGTTTTCCTAAACGAGAGGAAGAAGAGGGTATGACCTGATGAATGAATTTTTAGATGAAATAAAATTTTAAAACAATAGAAAATTGGTCTATTATATGACATGTAATACCTTTTTACATCATGCAGTGCATGGTGTTAGGCTTCCACCATAAAACATGTCCCCTCTCAATTAATTTTATTTTTATATGACTAAAATATTATCTGTTGTGTAACTAAAAAGACAATACATGAAACAAAATTTCATCTTGTGTATCTAGTAATAGGATGTGTAATCCCCCTTCTTTTAGCATTGAAAAAATTAACTACCCAAACATCCATTGAGCCTCCTCGAAACCTCTCTAACAACCCAATCCTGCAAATTAACAAACCGGGAGGACATAGACTGTTATATACATGCTTGTGCACCGTTCAACAGCCACCATGTGAATAATATTTCACCTGTGAGAATATGTGTTATTGAGTGATTAGATTAATGAATCAATAATTGAAGAATAATTTTCATTTGAATAGGCCTCAATGACCCCAATTTAAATAAAAAAAGACACATAATTCCACCAAAATTTAGAGTTTTATTTCAGTAGATGATTTCCAAACCCCATTAAATGTGAATATTTATGTCATAACCATGTTTAATTGACGTAGAATATAGGATTTTTAGTATATTTGGTGGTTTCACATAAATAAAATTTAATAAATCACCCTTCAAAATTTATTAGATATAAGTTATGATAGAGGTTCCATTTTAAAAAACTAATCTTATAATAGTAGATGAACTATGTGTCACCAAATATTACCAAAATAAGATCCATGAATATACATTAGTAGATTGACTTGGGGAGCCTTAAACCCAATATTATTTGTATCTATCCTTAAATGATGACCAAGAAAAATTCATAAAATACTTTTTTGAATCGATCTGTATAGTGCATTCAAATGGACCACATGAGAAGTCTACCCAAATAACTCACATGGGATATGCTGAACACATCCACCTCATAGACTCATGAACATCATTAGCACCCTTTAACCTACTCCTACCTCTTAAAAATCCAATTTCACAAATCATATACATTTTCCATCCAATATAAATATCATGTTCATTTTCCACATTTATTTATCCCTAATGATTGTGTATTCTAATGATTATTTCTAATTTTTCATCTTATAAAATATCATTCCCTGGCTGTGATATCAAAATGATTGGATCTCCAAAGTATTTTCAATCATGTATTACCCAAATAAAATAGATCAATCTACTTGAATAAAAAGGATGTTTTCATTTATCAAACTATAATTAAATTCTGATAAGTTTATTTTGAATTATTATTATGTATAAAATATTTATAGTCTTCCACATTGAGTATAGACAATGATCTAGATGTACAAACACACCTAAAACCATTACTGAGACTCTTTGTACAAGCATTTCCCTAAATGATAAAAATAAACCAAAATATGTTTCATATACGTAATTTACACACCAACCCATTACGGGGTACATATCACATAGTATCCTACTTCACATGTCCTCAAAATACTATGAATATGTTCATAATTTATGATGTCACAAACCAGACCTGGTCATGTCATGAACCAACCTATACTGGGGCTCGAGCTGCAACTTCCCCAAAACCACCTCCATATATGAGGTGCTGGAAACTAGCACTGAAGGAATAACAAACCTGGGGAGGCCTTTTCCAAATACACACACACACACAGATAGCCGTCTCATTGCAAAAGTGTATAGGGAATAGAAAAAAAAGATACAACACTACTATATATATAAACCACAAATATACATCATCCTCTAAAAAGTGAAATTACAGAAATGTAAATGGGGAATGGGAAAATACACACCCAACTAGAATGTTTCCACAACCCAACAGTATGTGGAAAATTGAAAATAACCGAGAGAGCCCCGCTCCTTGATCCCAACCAATAACCATCACACACGGTCCAAGCAACATATATCACTATGCTCATTTGAAGTCACGATATAAATTTATGTCATCTTCAAGGGGACATTGAGTGTGGGAAAATCCTAAGAAGGGTTGAGTATAAATATACTTGTTAGGATGCCTCAAATCTTTAATGGATAAACCAGTGAGGTACTGAAGAGGGAAGTAGTAGATATAACAGTGTACAGAAATAGAGTACAACTCAACCCTATAATGAAGTGATGTAAACTCGTCCAAACATGAGGATCTATAAATGGTGAGAAGAGGAACTTCTTGTGAGGTCTTCCTAACCTATAGTAGGAGATTATGATCATCCAACCACAAGAGGCTAGACACAGAATGCACAATTCATACCTCGCACGCCTTCTCCTCTCTTAGAGGGACAGTATCCAAAACCGAAGGAGTGGGTACTAAAAACAGGATATATATATATATATATATATATTATCAACCAAATAATCCCAAACTAGAGAGTAAGGGGATAACCATATCATAGCTCATCCCAAGGAAAGAGTTTCCAACAGTTCCAAAAGTAACCACCATCAATTCCCAATATCCCACATGTCTGCTCTGAATTGTTAGTCAAATGGTACCAATCACTGCACCTTGATACTATCAGCTTTGAGAAGGTCTATCTAGCCCACACAGTTTTATTTTCATCCCTATGAAGCATCTTGGTGGGAGAAGTGACCCTCTTTCTTGAGATTCTAAAGTCACATCAAGCCCATCTCATCACTATGCCACAAAATCGATAGATCATGTCACAAAGTCATAAACCCACTACCCAACCATACTAGAGGGTATACTCAGAAGATTCCTCGGTGAACCCACTGCCTAGCCGAGATGGAGGGTAAAACTGAAAGAGAAAATTAAGAACCTCACTACCTCACCCCGCTGGAGCATATGTCCTGAATGAGTAACTGGATAACCCCACTACCTAGCTTCATTTGAGGGTAATCCATAAAAAGATAATAGAAAGCCTCACTACCCATCATCATTGTATGGTAATACCTGAAAATATAATGGTGAACCTCACTACCCAACCTCACTAGAGGGTAAGCTCGGAAGATATAACGACGATCCTCACTATCTAGCCCTTATAAAGGGTAAGCTTATACTTCTCTAGGGATTCTAAAAACATCACTTACGTCACTTTAATCATAGGTTGTCACCTATGATAGGTGTTTCACCCCGAAAATCGAGTGTTTCCTTAGATAGGCATCACATTCATAACATCGAGAGTCACCTTAGAAGTGCAACACTCGGAACATCTCAAATCATACCTCAAAATCCTCTATGGAGGGAACCATTGTGTTCTACCTAGAAAAACACTCAGGATAGGATATTCATAGGCCAAAATCAATGTTCAAAATAAAGATATATTATAGGTAAAACATTATTAAATTGGTATGTGACACGTGTGGGGCCCAAATGATGTGTGACGCAACCTCCTCACCTGCACATTCACCTTACATTACTCAGGTTCTAAATGATGAAATAGTAAGCCCAATACATTTCAGTGTACACCTAGAGTACATGAAACCTCTAGAAAAAAGTCTAATGAGTATTGATTGTTCATTACTAATCCGAAATGGGAAAATGTAATTCTACAAACTCACCTCTTTAAAATTGACTTGAAATACCTAACAAATCAGGCCACTACTATCCTTGTGAAAAAATACATAGGATCAGCAATTCATTCATCAAAAATGGACTCCTAGTGAAGAAGCTGCATTCCACCACACTACACACATATAGTGCCCTGTGAAGAACATCCCTCGATCCTGAACCCCAACAAATTTATCACACCATTTTCATTTACATAGGAAAAAAACATGATATCAATGATTCATTCATACAATGTAGAAAATATGTTAAAGGGGGGTTTTCACTACCAATACATCATCTGTGCTTGATCAATACCAGTCATGAAAATGCACCACACATCCAAACAGATCACACCATTACAGTACTTGCAGAAAAACATGCATGGTGGACTATTCAGATGCCAAAATGGACTTTTGATGTAGATGTTTTAAAATTTTGTGTTATTCTCAAATGTAATCCCATGGGTCTTATTCCGTAGCCTTGAATTTATTTGGGCACATCAAAATATTATGATCCTTATGAGAAAGCACACAATATTGACTACTCATTTGTCCAAAATGGACACTGGGTGAAAAAGTAACATTCCATCGTAAACACTCAAAAAGGGCCCCATGGGGTCAGCACCACTATTTCTGTTTAAGCACCCAAAATTGGCCTTAAAAATCCACTTCAATCTCAGGGTCACAGAACATCTAATGGCACACCAATTAGACTTCAGATGCATAAGTTACGTCTAGTAAGATAGTAATAAAATAATAATAATTATATTATTATTACATTAAATAGATGTTTCTTATCACAAAGACTCGAGCCCAATACAAAAATATCTGAAAACAACCTCAAAAGGTCAGTCGTGTATCAAGGATCCTACGGCCACATATGACATGAAAAATGAACCCTGTATTAAAAGATATGAAATTGTTATTAAAAACCCCATCCTGAAATGGCCAAGATAGGCCCTAACCTACTGGTCAGGCTTGAACCGTCAGCTACCGTCATGGGTTCGCCACCCGGTTGTTGTTCCACTGCCCACTGGAGCCCCTTGTCGGAACCCGCCGCCGAAAAGCATCTGTCTACCAATATGGTCACTCTAGTGATTTAAATTTCAATCTGAGACCAGATCTAGACTCCATGTGATAAGAGTATCACAATTCTAGCCTCAGTTGAATAATATGTTGATGTTTTTGTGTGGAAAAAATAACCACCACTTCTGATCCCCATTTTGCTTCTTCTGATGCCCGAAACTCAATCCCAAGAATAGATCGGGACTCCTCAGGTCGATGGAATCACATATATGGATTTATCTCCCTAATAGGAGGTCATTTGTGAAAAAAGAAATGTTTTTTAATAAATAAAATGAAGAAACCAATGTATGGGCTATCATAAATTGAAACAGGCGATAGTTAGTATTTTTTGTCCTTCAGTAATGGATACAAAAGTATCAAAAATAAACAGATGTCGACAATGGAAACCAAATATACAATTGGGGGTGAATAATCAAAAATAGAAATCATACCTCGAATCTAGTTCTAATGATGCATTATCTTCACCCTGATCTATTAGTGTCTGATGTTTCATTGCGATCTAACGATGTCCAGACGTCGAATTGCCATTGACCAGAGCTCTTCCATCTGAGAGATAAATGGGAAAACTCTTTCTCATTCCTCTAACCACTTATTTATAGGAAACTTCTAGTGGAAAAGTAATCTGAACCTCTCAATTCCTCTCAAGTAATGTCACCCCTAGGGAAAATGTTTTCCAATAAAATCAACGGCGGTCTTATATTTCCAATATGTGTCCTCATTCAGATGTTATTCAATGTAGTGTTTCAAATGAATCAATTTTAGTTAATTATTTTATTTACGGTTATGACCTCTATGAATTTTTATATAGATGGTATGTGCCAACAAATATTATACCCCTACTAAGTTATACATCATGCTCTGATCTTAACCATGGCCTCAAATTTCATATCCATGTAACATTTTTATAGTTATTTGTGTTTGAGCTATTAAATATATTAATTCATCCATTTAACATACCTCTAACATTGGAGGGTTCAAAATATCCCATAGTGACATATTTTATTTCATTCCTTGGGTAAACACCACATTTCAGAAATAACTTTTGTGTCATATTTGTAATATGATCAACCATTTTTGAGATATCCCATTTCTATTCCTTGAATAGTACATAAACACATAATATTTTTGATTTATTTTTTTTGGACACATAATGCCTCAGAATTGCATGTCGTCCTAACGACTGGACCTAGAAATATATGTAGAATTTTTTCAAACTCTTTGAAAGAAATAATTGATCTCTATAACATTCCCTCCTTCAAGATTTTCATCACCAAAAAGAAAAACATGAAAAAAAACATGGGATACTGAGCTCACACCAAGATCTCTGGCTCCTAGGAAAGTATGCAAATTATCATGTTGGAAGAACATGAAAACCAGTGTGATGGCCCATCCTCATAAGGTCGTATATTTCTAAGTATGTACATAGGAACATGAATGTATCTCATTAGCTTTAACATGTGCAAAATAGAATGTGCCCACTTATGTTCATGGGGGTTAATGAAAGGTGTTATTTAACCTAGCCTTCTATTTCACAATTCTTAATGGCCCGAAAGAAACCTGGGGGATAGTTTACTTCTCTGTCCGAACCTCTAAATTCCACATCGTGATTGGAATCAAGGTTTTTCACTCTAGTAGGGTCTTGTGATTCCCTACATTAGAATATCCTCTTAATGAAACACCCATGGATATCTGGTCAGACAATATTTATAGAATCCCACCTTTTTATCACATAAACTTTCATTACATTTTACAAAACTGGGGATCTTTAAGGTTTAGTGTCTTGGAAACCAGGAACATAAAACATGAAAACATAAAACATACTTATTAAACACTTTAAAGGCTTATCCTCATGTTCATACTATGTTCATTACTGCATCACATAACCTGGAGACATACATCAAAAGAAAGGGTGAGCAGAAGGCCTAGTAAGGGAAACAAGAGAAACTTTTTACATGTGAACTTGAGATACTTCAATAAGGTCATGAAAAGAACGTTATGGTATGAGAATGAAATCATGAGGGATATAATAATAAAAATAACATTTTTCATAACGTGAAGATGTGGCTGCAACATTTAATATTGAAAATCATTTCGTTTCTCCAAGGTCCATCCCCAAGGTGACATTAAAAATTACCAAGGTTATTCACCAAGGTATCAGTCTAAAAAGTCATCTCTAGAGATTAAATCTTTACCCAATGCAATGGAGCGCTATCTGGGCAAACCCTTGATATGTCTTTATTATCATGTGATCCACACATATCATCATCAATCATTTAATAAACAACCCATATAGAATAAAATAAATGGGTTTCATTTCATAATCGTAACGTTTTAAAAACTGCTTTAAAGACATGATCTTTATATAACTTTAAATCCATGGAAAGGGAAAGCAGGTTTCATGTATGTAAATCCCAGAATTTAAAATATAAAATTTGATATATATGTGAATACCCGTATAGAAATAAGATAATTGATTGTTCACTTAATAAAATAAAACATCTTTAGAAAAAGGAGAGAGGCATTTTGAGACGAAAATTCTGCAGCATAACGGCTATGTTACAAGGATTTTAGAAAACATTGAAATGAGATGGGACATGGGTCAAACATTCTTAAATGACCCATAAAACAGTAGAGGGACAGAATATAAGGGATTTAATAACATGGTAATGAAATTTGAAAATATACCATATGAAATGAAGAACATGAAAGGAAGACAAAAATAAGATTTCTCTTATGAAAATTCAGCAGCCTAACAGCGTTACATAAACATCAACCAAAAATGAATTGATGAGATCAAATAGAGTCTCTCATCATATGAACATAAAAGTTAAGTATGCTAGATATAGAGATCATACCCCAACATAATAAAAATGAACATGCAAGAATTGACATGGAATTAGAACTTTTAAAATGGAGAATGGTGTAAGGACCACTTAAAAATTCAGCAGCCTAACGATGCCACTTAATCTTCAAAATACTGAATTGAAGAGATCAAATGGGGTCTCTCATCATATGGTCATAAAAGATAAGTATGATAGATATAGAGATCATACCCCAACATAACAAAAAGGAACTTGAAATAATTTACATGAAAGTAGAACTTCAAAACGATAAGGGTGAAGAACCACTTAAAAATTCGGCAGCCTAACGACGCCACTTAAAACTTCAAAATACTGAATTGAAGAGATAAAATGGGTTCTCTCATCAAATGATCATAAAATATCAGTATGATAGATATATAGATCATATCACAACATAAAAAAAGTAACTTGAAAGAATTTACATGAAAGTAGAACTTCAAAACAAGATGGGTGAAGAACCGCTTAAAAATTCGGCAGCCTAACGACACCACTTAAAACTAAAAAATACTGAATTGAAGAGATCAAATGGGGTATCTCATCATATGATCATAAAAGATCAGTATGATAAATTTAGAGATCATACCCCAAAAAAATAAAAAGTAACTTGAAATACTTTACATGAAAATATATCTTCAAAAAATGAGAAGGTAGAAAGAATCCGTTACAAAAGTTTCGGCAGCCTAATGACGCCACTTAAAACATCATAAAACAAAATAATGAGAGTAAGATTGGATCTCTAATTATTTGAACATGAAAAGGGAAGTAAGAGGAGTATAAAAGAACACCCTTTAACATAATAACATGGAGCATTAAAGAAATTACATAAAACATATTTATTGAAAAGAAAGAGAGAGATCAGATCCCTTACCTTAAAACGTAACTCTTAAAACTCAAAGGTTGGGACCTTGAGGGCTTGAGGGCACCTTGGGAGGACTCCTTGGGAGGTAATGAGACCCGAAACATCGTTGGGTAAGAGTGGGGAGTCGAAATGGATGTGAGGATGGCTTGGTATTTATAGGGAATGTGAGGGGACAAGGCATTAATGGCCAAGGAAAACCTCAAAAGTGGTTTTCTCAAACCATGTGCTCTCCCAAGATATTTCCCATGAAGTTAGGCAACATGGGGACCCCATACAATAATTCATAACCTTTGGTCGACCATCCCTTAAAATATCTCATGATATCATCATGACACAGTAATGATGTCATTAAACATACTGAAACCCTAAAACTGTATTTTTACTATTCAGTGAAAATTCAACTTTCTCAGAAAGATCCCAAAATTTCACCTTCATCAAATATCAATGCTCTGATTTCAAAAATGAACTCCATTATATAAAAATAATTTTCTAAATATTTTTAATTTATTTTTTAAATAAATAATCTATTCACTGAAAATTAATTTTTTCAGAAAAAACCCCAAAAATTACCATAACATAATATCGGTGCTCTGAGTTCAAAAATGAAATCCATTTTATAAAAATAGGTTTCTAAATATTTTTAATTTAATTTTTAATTAAAAAACACTATTCACTCGAAAAAACTAATACTTGAATAATAATTTATGAAATCGTTATTTACCCATTTTATTTAATCATATTACTTAATCAAGGTGCCTAGATTATATTAATACTTTCTGTTAGTGAGATTACTAATCCATTTGGACAAATTACTAATCCTAATCATAATATCACTATTCATAATTTACTATTCATCAAAAATCAAGTTGATCTTATTAGACTCTAAATTTCGTATTGAACATAATTGTAGAAGACAATTTTTTGAAAATAATTACACATTTTTAATTATTTAAGGTTTACATAAACCTTTTTAAAATATCCTTTTTCTAAAATTCATAAAAAAAATATGCACAATATATTTATACGGTCATTTAAAAATTCATAAACATCATCATAAGAAGAAATCCCAATTTTTATTTAAAACAATGGATTACACAAGGTAGTTACGGTCTCCTTACATAGCCCCTTATCACACTAGCATATGACCTAAGTGTAAGTTGTGCTAAGGTGAGAGAATCTGAGGGAGGCTCGGCCAACATCGCACAATTAGTAATTTCTATTAGTTTTAACTTCTCGAAAAGGTAATTCCATTCTAGCTTCACATGATGAAGTGCGTCTTGGGTTTAGACAAGACCAAAGCCCAGTGGTGCTACCTCCTTCCCAAGTTTTGTTAGATGGGCTTCGATCGGTCCAAGACTACTAGATGAGGCCATCAAATCTTCTTTCTATAATAATTAACCACGATTACTTGTATTTAGAGACAATAATCAAAACGTTTAGTATCCAGCTGTCATATTGACCAATGGTCATATAACCGTCTAAACCCAATGGTCTCATTTTAATTATACTCGTGTTATCAAATGAAACATTTTTTTGAGTATAAAAATAAAATAAAATAATACATAAAATTTAAGAAACAAGATTTATTCAAAAGTTTGGGTGGTTACAATCTTCCCCCTTTAAGAAATTGTATCCTCAAAAAAAATTTTAAATTGGGTTTTGAAATTTCATTAAAAGTCCCACATCAGAAAAGGAGTCAGTAAAACTATTACTTTATAAGAAAGAAAGGGAAGTACAAAGGTCACCCGAGTTAACCCACACTATGATTCCATGTAGGAAAACATGGACATGTAAGAGAAAACAAAGGGTCAGGTTCTGAGGGAGAGTGATAGAAAACATGATTAGGAGAATTTTAACATTAAGAAAATCCCAAACATAGGATGTGTATAAACGGTCTTTGATTACCTAGTAGGAAATGTAAACCAACAACGTTTTTGTCTTACGTTCCTTTTCATAATTTTGAGGAATTCATTGACTACATAGAATAGAAATATAAGAAAATATACATGTCTTCATGTAGAGTTTCATCCTTTAATAATTTTCTACCAAACCTATACTTTTCTCCAAATGATGAGCATTCAAAACTACTTGGTCTCATCAAAACACCAGAATCATCTTCTTGAGAATCACGTAATCCACAAAAGATTAACTATCTATTTCTTCTATCTTTATACATTATCCCAAACACAGAAAGTTTAAGGTTAAAAAACTCTTCATAAAAGAATAATCCCATAGGAATGGAAACTATTTTTAAATCTTCAATGTTCCATGGTAATACACAAAGTTCATCGTAGACCATTCCATAAATAACGGTCCTTAAAATTCCTTAAAATAAACCAAACTAAGATTGAAACCCAAATACAATAAGGATTTGATAACATAGTCTTCCAAAATAAACTTCATTGTTCATCTCCAAAAAACATCAACCACTCCTAACATCTTAAGACAAATGTATCTAACCTAAACATATTTTACCCATGATAGGTTAATCACTCCCATAAGTAACCTATATTACTATAATTCCTCCATAAATTGATTGATTCTTCAAAATATAAGTCAACCTTACTCCTCAATGAAAATACTGTAGTAATCTATTTTCCTCGATCATATTGGGTCCCCAAAATAGTGAACGTCTTACAAAATAATAATCATCTTTCAATCCCCTAATCATCTATGTCGTATTAATACGGCAATCGTAGCATTTCCTATCACATTGGTTGTTGGGACATGTTCTTCCATTTCCCGCCATTAACTAAGAAAATAAACCACAATTATGGGCTTAAATACTTAGATAATAATCATGAAAAGAAACTTAAATAATATAAGGATAACTTTTTCAAAAAACTATACCCTAACTTGTGATCCCGTAGGTTCCCATCTAGGTTATCCATGATCATATATTCTTATGTGAATCATTATTTTATTTTAACTGTGTTCCTTTAACAATGGTTCATACTATGCTTATGAATTTATCAAAGCATATCCCCCATGAGTGTCATAACCAAGAGTTCAGCAAGGCCCGTTTTCGTGTACCAGTTCCCCTTTGAGTCTAGATCATAGCGGTGTTTTCGGGTTTTACCCCTATGTACATCTGTTCCAGAGCTACCTCTACCTGCTCGTATCCAGACAGAGATGTATTTGCTTGGAAACCCATTACTCAATACTCACCAAAATACTAGGAAGATTTCCTATATATAATCTTTTCAATAGGAGTCTTCCTAAAGTTTTCATATCCTAATTTCCAAAAATAACTAAACCATCCTTTGATACCAACTACAGCATCCCGCCTTATTATCACATAAACATTCATTACATTTTACAAAACTGAGGATCTTTAAGGTTTAGTGTTTTGGAAACCAGGAATTTAAAACCTGAAAACATAAAACATTCTTCTTAAAAACATGAAAGGCTTATCCTCATGTTCATCCTAGGTTCATTACTACATCACATAACCTGGGGACATACATCAAAAAAAAGGGTGAGCAGAAGGCCCAGTAAGGGAAACAAGAGAAACATTTTACATGTGAACTTGAGATACTTCAATAAGGCCATGAAAAGAACATTAAGGCATTAGAATGAAATCATGAGGCATATCATAATAAAAATAAAATTTTTCATAACGTGAAGATGTGGCTGCAACAATTAATATTGACAATCATTTCGTTTCACCAATTTCCATCCCCAAGGTGTCATTACAAATTACCAAGGTTATTCACCAAGGTATCAGTCTAAAAAGTCATCTCTAGAGATTAAGTCTTTACCCAATGCATTGGAGCGCTATCTGGGCGCACCCTTGACATGTCTTTATTATCATGTGAGCCACACATAACATCATCAATCATTTCATAAACAACCCATATAGCATAAAATAAATGGGTTTCATTTCATAATCATAATGTTTTAGAAACTGCTTTAAAGACATGATCTTTATGTCAATTTAAACCCACAGAAAAGGAAAGCGGGTTTCACGTATGTAAATCCCAGAATTTAAAATAGACAATTTTGATATATATGTGAATACCACTATAGAAATAAGAGATTTGAGTATTCACTTGATAAAATAAAATATCATTAGAAAAAAGAGAGGGACATTTTGAGACGAAAATTCTGCAGCAAAACGGCAATGTTACAAGGTTTTTAGAAAACATTGAAAAGAGAGGGGACATGGGTCAAACATTCATAAATGACCCATAAAACAGTATAGGGACAGAATATAAGAGATTTAAGAACATGATAATGAAATTTGAAAATATACCATATGAAATTAAGAACATGAAAGGAAGACAAAAATAATATTTCTCTTATGAAAATTCGGCACCCTAACAGCATTACATAATCTTCAACCAAAAATGAATTGATGAGATCAAATAGGGTCTCTAATATTATGAATATAAAAGATCAGTATGATAGATATAGATATCATACCCCAACATAATAAAAAGGAACTTTCAAGACATGACATGGAATTAGAACTTTGAAAAGGGAGAAAGGTGCAAGGACCACATAAAAATTCAGCAGCCTAACGACACCACTTAAACATCAAAATACTGAATTGAAGAGATCAAATGGGGTCTCTCATCATATGGTCATAAAAGATCAGTATTATATATATAGTGATCATACCCCAATATAACAAAAAGGAACTTGAAAAAATAGACATGAAAGTAGAACTTCAAATCGATAAGGGTGAATAACCACGTAAAAATTCGGAAGCCTAACGGCGCCACTTAAAACATAAAAATACTGAATTGAAGAGATCAAATTGGGTCCCTCATAATATGATCATAAAAGATCAGTATGATAGATATATAGATCATATCCCAACATAACATAAATGAACTTGAATGAATTGACATGAAACTAGAACTTCAAAACAAGAAGGGTGAAGAACCACTTAAAAATTCGGCAGCCTAACGGCGCCCCTTAAAACTTCAAAATACTGAATTGATGAGATCAAATGGGGTCTCTCATCATATGATCATAAAAGATCAGTATGATAAATTTATAGATCATACCCCAACATAATAAAAAGTAACTTGAAATACTTTACATGAAAATTGATCTTGAAAAAATGAGAAGGGAGAAAGAATCCATTACAAAAGTTTCTGCAGTCTAACGACGCCACATACAACTTCATAAAACGAAATAATGAGAGTAAGACGGGATCTCTCATTATGTTAAAATAAAAAGGGATGTAAGAGGAGTATAAAATAACACCCTTTAACATAAGAACATGGAGAATAAAAGAAATTACATAAAAGAGATTTCTTGAAAAGAAAGAGAGAGATCAGATCCCTTACCTTAAAACGTAACTCTTAAAACTTAATGGTTGGGACCGTGAGGGCTTGAGGGAACCTTGGGAGGACTCCTTGGGAGGTAATGAGACCAGAACTTAGTTTGGGAAGAGTGGGGAGTCGAAATGGTTGAGAGGATGGCTTGTTATTTATAGGGAAAGTGAGGGGACAAAGCATTAATGGCCAAGGGACACCTCAAAAGTGGTTTTCTCAAACCATATGCTCTCCCAAGATATTTCCCATGAAGTTAGGCCACATGGGGACCCCATACAATAATTCATCCCCTTTGGTTGACCATCTCTTAAAATATCTCATGATATCATCATGAGACAGTTATGATGTCATTAAACATACTGAAACCCTAAAACTGTATTTTTGCTATTCAGTGAAAATTCAACTTTCATAGAAAGATCCCAAAATTTCACCTTAATAAAATATCAATGCTCTAATTTCAAAAATGAACTCCAATTTATAAAAATAATTTTCTAAATATTTTTAAATTATTTTTTAAATAAATACACTATTCACCGAAAATTCATTTTTTCAGAAAAAACCCCCAAAATTACCATAACATAATATCGGTGCTCTGAGTTCTAAAATGAAATCCATTTTATAAAAATAATTTTTTAAATATTTTTAAATTAATTTTTAATTAAAAAACACTATTCACTGAAAAAAACTAATTCTTCAATAATAATTTGTGAAACCATTATCTAACCATTTTATTGAATCGCATTACTTAATCAAGGTGCCTAGATTATATTAATACTTTCTTTAAGTGAGATGACTAATCCATTTGGACACATAACTAATCCTAATCATAAAATCACTATTCATAATTTATTATTCATCAAAAATCATGTTGATCTTATTAGACTCTAAATTTCGTACTGAACATAATTGCAGAAGACCATTTTTTGAAAATCATTACACATTTTGAATTATTTAAGGTTTACATTAACATTTTTAAAATATCCTTTTTCTAAAATTCATCAAAAATATGCATACTATATTTATCCGGTCATTTAAAAATTTATAAACATCATCATAAGAAGAAAGCCAAATTTTTATTTAAAACAAAGGATTACACAAGGCAGCTACACTCTCCTTATATAGCCCCTTATCACACCAGCATAAGACCTAAGTGTAAGGTGTGCTAAGGTGAGAGAATATGAGGGAGGCTCGGCCAACATCGCACGAGTAGTAATTTCTATTATTTTGATCTTCTTGCAAAGGAGATTCTGTTATAGCTTCACACGATTAACTTCGGCTTGGGTTTGGTCCAGAGCAAAGCCCAGTGGTGCTACCTCCTTCCCATGTTCTGTTAGATGGGCTTCGATCGGTCCAAGACTACTGGGTGAGGCCATAGAATCTTATTTCTATAATAATTAACCAAGATTACTTGTATTTAAAGACAATAATCAAAATGTTTAGTTTCCATCGGTCATATTGACCAATGGTCATATAACCGTCTAAACCCAGCGGTCTCATTTTAATTATACTCATGTTATCAAATGAAACATTTTTGTTGAGTATAGAAATAAAATAAAATAACACATAAAATATAGGAAACAAGATTTATTAAAAATTTTGGGTAGTTACAATATTTCACTATCAATGTATCATATTTGAGACTCTATAACATGCTCAAGAAGTGAATGTGTCAACACTATAAACCGAAGAATATTTGTACCCTCTTTCTCCACCAGGGTCAGCAGTAGGGAAGCTAGCTGCTATGAAACACTTTTCCTTAAGCAAGCTTGATAATTCCAGCTAAGGGAATTTTATACAACATTTAAGGTTTACATGAGTATTGACTACCTATAATTCATATTCATATAGAAACTTATACCATCACTGTCATCTTATGTTCAAGTCACTCTAGGTGAAGATGCACCTGAGACACCAGTGTTCTAAGCAGATAACAACGTGATCTCTTAGGAGACAACATCTTTACATACTCAGGGTGAAGACTACAACTTCTAGCACAATATAGTTAGTTGTGTAGTTCTATTTATATGTGTTCCCATCACCTTGAACTATACTTGATTATTGTAGTATCAAGAATGAATTTGACAATGAATGGTATCCACAAACATGGAGAGTGTGTAAACTCATCCAACCACAAGCAGCTTGATAAAGAATGCACGTGGAATACCCCATGCATCCATTCCTCTCTTGGAAGGATAGTGCTCCCTCAAACCAGAACTCTACCAAACCCAGTAGTGGGAAAATAAGAAAAGGGAGGTCATGCAGTAAGACTCCACTAGAAAATCCAAGACATACTCCAACACACCACTACACAACCCATCCATGAACGTAGAAGTCAGACGAATTCATCCTCCACTACTAGAAATTTCCTACATTGGGTGGAACTTTCTCTCCCTCTTGGATTTTCTCACGTCACAAAATTGTATCTCATTGATTAAAATACCCTTTTTCTCATGTATTCACAGCTATATCAATCAAATCCAACATACGGTTACACCGACTCCTTATGTCACCCTCAGTAACTCCTGAAGAAATTATATAGTAAAAAAGACTACCTCATGTAGTGTCTAACATGTTATAATGAAAGAGGTAGAAAATACACAGAGCATACCTCTTATCATATCCCGTGTTGTAGGATTTGTAGCCATCAATAGCATGCAGCTACCTATGGCCCTAGCCACCAACTTCCTGACACTGATTTGAGTCACCTATGTGTGGTGGAAGGACCCCGCAACTCTATTAACCAACCATAGTTCTTCTTGTCCTTCTTCCAATACCACATCCCTGGGGACAACCATATCATGACCTAGTAGATCTCTGATCATGAAATTACCTCTATTGTGGTGGTGCATCTACAAAACTATCTAGAAATCTCAGCACATCTAGTTAGGTGGTCTTATTCCATGTGACCTCACACATCCGAAGCATATCACTAGCCCACTCTATGCTATCCTGGTGCTATATAATATCCCTAATCATGTGTCTGAATCTTATCAAGAGGATGAATCCCGCATCAAGGTCCTAATAACTGATGTCTTCTAGTTGTAGCATATGTCCCATCTCATTTGAATGAACTTCCAAAACCAAACAATTGGCGCTCCTCGGAAAAACATCTCTACGTTAACAGTTCTTTCTCCCGCACCCTAATATAGGTGAGGACGCAGAGGGTCACTATATCAGTTTGAGTCTCTTCTACAGAGAACCTGTTCAAACATTAGTGCCCAGAATTTTTCGTCATGAACCACATCCAAAGAATACTGAGTGAGGTATTAAAACCTAATCGTGTACTCGACCACCGTCATCCCTCCCCAATGAAGCTCTAGTACTTCTTAAAACAATATGTAGTGAAAGTAGTAGTTGTATTACTCCCCACAAAATTGTTGTTGGAAGTCATCCCATGACAGTGCTAACTCATCATACATCATGGAATCCCATCTCTACCGATGCCATGATACTATGTGGAGAACGAACAGATGTCAAATATTACATCTAATCTATCAGTGTCGAAAAAGGAATGAAAGGGAAACCCACCTAATCTAGAAAAACCTCCACTTCATGAGGTTATGTCTCACCATGGAATGTCCTTGGTCTCTAATGCTGGAACAAATAAAGCACACTCATCCCATACACATCAATGTCCTACACAACAAGAATTAACTAATGATCCACATGTAGAAGTGTCACTTCCAAACCTCCTAGAGAAAGTGGAATCATATAATGGATTATGATCTGAGGCCTCATTGATCATGGTATCATCATCACGAACCAGAGATAGTATCCTGGATGGCAGTCATCATGGAGGAATATTGAATCTGATCAAGGTGTACAATGGTCAAATGAGAATATATATATATATATATATATCAAAAATTATGGGGAGATGACTCATGATGGATAGATAAAGACACAATCCTATATGATTCATGTACATTATTCCATGTTACAAGTGTCTTAAAACACAGTGTATAAAAGTGGGTAATCATGGTATTGGTTAATGGCTACGTCAGCTATCACACCATCACTAAAATCTCTTACCTGAGAGACACTCTCAAGACATGTTGAAACTGTATCCCCAAAACATAACCAATTAATTTTTAAGGATCATACGAACAAAATCTCCAAGAATGAACCACCTTTAATACCACCTTTTCACAACCCAACCCATATTGTGGATCGATCCCCACCAACCTCAAGCCCACCTTCATAGGCCAGGGGATGGCGACTAGCATTGAAGGCATAACGAACTCAGGAAGGCCTTTGCCTATGTACTTATGAAAACACACAAAAACATGCAATCAAATCAATGAAAAAGTGTAGATGTAAAGGAAAACCTGATACAACATTACTATATATATAAACCAAAAATATGTACCTCTAAACAGTGCATGTATATAAAAAGGGGAAGGGGAAAATACACGCCCAACCAGAAAAGTGCCCCAACCCTGCAACAGGTGGAAAAAAATAGCTGAGATAGACCCCCTATTGGATCCTAAGAATTGACGACCACACATCATCTAAGCACCATGTATCCCAATGCTTTTATGAAGTCACAATCAACCTGTATGTCCTATGCAAGGGCACACCAAGTGCGGGAAAATCCCAATCATGGGTGAGTATAAATATACTCAGTAAGATTCCCCAAAAATATCCAGAGAGCCGCAAGTGCTGTAAATAATAGGGAACCGATAGATAAATAAATGTATAGTAAAAGAGTATAGATCATCCCAACAAAGTAGTGAAGAAATCATGTCCATACATGAAGATATAGAAACTACGAGATGATAATCTTCTTGTTGAGTCTTCGCTACCTATAGTATGAGTGTATACTCATCCAATGATGATAATATAGACTCATATAGATTGTGGTATACCCCCACGTATTCTCCTCTCCTAGATAGAGTGTAACCAAAATCCAAGGAGTGGGTACTACAAACACGATATATATATTCTCAACTAAATAGTCCAAAATGAGAGACTAAGGGGATCCACATATCAAAACTCTTCCTATGGAAAGAGCCTCCAATAGTTACAAAAGTATCCAATATTGTTGAGCATCATCCCACATATCTACCCTAAACATAGTGTCAAAGGTGCTCAATCCACACACCTTGATACTATCCACTTCGGGCGGGACTGTCATGCCCGCACAGTTTGTGTCACATCTCAAGGACATGTCTTGGTGGAAAAAGCACCCCTCTTTCTTGAATTTCCAATGTCACATCCTGAATGTCTTGTCATTGCACCGAATAGTTGAGAGATTATTTCACAATGTTGTAGACCCACTACCCAGCCCTACTAGAGGGCAAACTCAGAAGATTCCTCGGTGAGCCAACTACCCATCCCAACTGGAAGGAATGCCCAAAAGTGTAAATGAAAAACCTTAATGTCCAGTCCCCCTAGAGGGTATGTCCTAAATAAGTAACCAGTGAACCTCACTAAAACTTATCATTTGAGTGTAATCCCTAATGAGAGAATGGAGAACCTCACTACCAAGCCTTACTAGAGGGTATGACCTAAAGAGAAAATGGTGATCCTCATTGTCCAGCCTCACTGGAGGGTAAGCTCAGAGGAGATAATGGTGAACCTCACTACCCAACCCCATTATAAGATAAACTTGTACTACTTTGGTGATTCTAAATACATCACATCCATCCCTGTCATCATCGAGCATCACCTCTGATAGGCGGTGTGCCCTGATCATCATGTGTCACCTAATATAGACATCACACTCATTACATCGAGGATTGCCTTAGATTGGAATTGCAATTATAACATCTTACATCGTAACAAAAAATTCACTATGGAGGGCACCATCACATTCTACATGAAAAGAAATTAGGATAAGCTACTCACAGGCTAAAATCTAAGTTCATAAGACATGTATAGGGGAGGTTCAATATTTTTAAAGTGGTACATGACACATGTGGGGCCGACAAGATGTGCGACCCTGCCTCATTGTCTGGTTATGAACCTAGATTTACATAGGTTCTAAACTATGAACTAGTACCCACAAGGCATGTCAATGTACACCCCATCTACATAAAACCTCTAGCCAAAAGGCTAATGAGCATACATTTCTCATCACTAATTTAATGGGATAAAATTTAATTATACTAACATGCCTCTAGAAAACATATTTGGATAACCAAACAGATCACAACATTGTTTTCCATTTGAAAAACTCATAGGATAGACTATTTATTCACCCGAAATAGACTCCTGGTGAAGAATATGCATTCCACTGTGCTACGCACAAATAATGCCATGTGGGGCCATGCCTCGATCATGAAACACATCAAATGGATCTCACCATTTTGATTCCCTCATATAAACACACAATACCATCTATTCATTCATCCATAGAGGGAAAAAATGAAAAGGTACATTTCACTGTAAACACCGGATCGATGAAAGATCACTACTGATCATAATAGGGATATGCACATCCAAATGGAATGCACCATTGTGATCCTTGGGAAAAAACACGTAAGGTGGGATATTCACTTTCCCAAATGGATATTTGATGTAGAAGTTGAAAAAATCTACATTACACTTGAAAGGAATACAGTAGGGCCCATGCCATGTCCCTGAATTTAGTCTGGCAGATAATGACATTGCGATCCTTACAGAAAAACACAAAGTATCGACTACTCATTCATCCAAAATAGACTCCTAGAGAAAAATCCTCTTTCCTCTGTAGACACCTGAACTGGGCCCCTTGGGCACTACACCATTATTTTCATTTAAGCACATGAAATCAGAATTGAATATTCCACCTCAATATTTGGGTCAGAATGCTTTTGGTGGTGCACCAATCAGATGTCAGATGCAGAAGTTACGTCCGATATGATAATCATCAAATAATAATAATTATATTTTTATTGCATTAAAGAGGAATTTTGTATCACTGAGCATCAATCCTGAGAAGAAAATATCACAAAATTTCCACAAAAGGTCCATTGACAAAAAAGGATCATGCGGCCATAGAGAACACACAAAACGGACCCCCGGATTAAAAGACACATGGTTTTTATTGAAAAGCCTAGTTTGTACCAGCCTGGATTGGCACATACATGCCATTTCCGCTCAAACCACTGACTTTTACTAAGGCTCCTCTGCAGACCATCACTATTCCTACACCATCCGTCGAAGCACCTCCACCATCTATCGTGGCTGCACCATGTAGTTTTCGTGATCTGCTTCCCTCCATAACCCCTCATAGGAACATGCCACTATAAAAAATAAATGGGCCTCTACGGTGACTATAGTAATCCAAATTTTTATCGGATACCAGATCTAGACTCCCTAGGATCAATCCTTTATAGTTCTAGCATTCTCTTTAAAACCCATAAATGTTTCGACATGGTGAAATATAATAAGCACTTGCGCTCATCGTTGCACTTCCATTTGCGCCCGAAACAGCAAACCGAGAACAGATCAGGACTGTTTAGGTCGATGGATTGGTATATATAGGACTAACTCCATGATCAGTGGATGTTTTTGAAAGATGAAAAGTTTAGCGATGAAGAACATAAAGAACAAAAAGAACAGGCAATCTAAAATTGAAAAAGATGATAACCATTGTTTTTTTGGTCATTGTTAAAGGGTTATGAAGCCCTGAAAACAAAAAGAAGTCATAAATGAAAAAAAAATTACATTAGGGGTGCTAGAATCTGATATAGAAATAATATCTCAAATATAATTTTTTAGTTTCATTCATTATGCTATGATATATTAGCATCTGAGGTTTTGTTCTGATGCAATGATGTTCGGACATTGAATCACCGTCGACCTGGGATCCGTTGTCCGAAAGGGAAATGTGAAAACCTTGGTTCATTCTTATAAACTTCTATTTATTGGAAACTACCAGTAGCAAAAATCCAAAACTCTTATTAGCTCTTCACTAAGGCCACCCTCGGGGAAAACTACATTTGTGAACTCAATGGTGTTCTCGGATTTTCAATATGTGTCCCCATTTAGAAGATATTAAAAGTATGTTTTCAAAAAAAAAAAATTGTATTTAATGATTTTATTGATGGTATTTTCCGCCGTAACTTTTTCTATAGAAGGTTTGTGCCAACATAACTTATACCCCTCATAAGGTATATAGAGCACTCTAGAGTCAACAATGGCCTTAAATATCTGATCGAAGTTATCATTTATGAGTTATTGGTGCTTGAAATAATAAATGAATGAATTAATAAATTAATTCATCGATTTAATATATTGTTAATGAGTGAGGGGTCCTAACGTCTTGCACCAACATATCCTATGTGGCACCTAGGAAAACAACTACATTCTGGACATAGCTGTGGTCACAGATTTATGATCTATGAAACTGTTTAAGAGATATCTTTTTTCCACTCTGCGAATAGTACACAAACACTTATTATTTTTACATAATTTATTCTGGGAACACCATGCCTTGTATTTTCAGGATATCATAACACCATGCTTTGGAAATATATGTAGAAATATTCCAAAGTCTTAAAAGGAAAAAATAGAGTCTCTAGAGGTCGCCATCCAAACTAGTGTCTGACCCAATTTGTGGAAATTATTGAATGTCATTCCATAACCCCAAAGGATGCACATGTACCCATGAATCATAAATAATGTTTTGGGAATGGTATACCCATTTTTATAAGAATTAAACAATAAACCAAAATAAATAATCTAAATCATAAAATTTAATCCCAACAAGCCTTTAATAAAATTCTGAATTTGAATACAAAGTTTAAATCAAATCCCCAAGAGAACTACAACTCAATAGGGGTAGAAACTCCAACTCATGAACCACCACAAAAAAATTTTACATCACCTCAAAACCTTCTCCACAAATGAACACCAAAAAAAGAACCTATCAACCCGAACCATTGTCACCAAAGACAATTTTTCTATCAGTTCCAAACATCATCAAGTCTACTAACACCATGTTTGTATGTAGGGTTTGTGCTTTATCCCAGAAGGATTCCACCCAAAATGATTTCACATGATAATCATTTTAAGACAAAAATATTGAATATTTTTATAAACCATAAATGCTATTACAATTTCAAAAAGCATCAACATTAAATGAAAACCTCTTTCAAGAGGGGATCTTTGAAGAATGTACACTTATAAATAAAACACACTATTTTTTGAATGTTTTATAAAAACACACCAAATTTCAACAGTATGTACAACATATCCAATTAGAACTAGTAAAGGAAAACCCCTTCGAGATAACTTGCTGGGGGGGCCTAGGTATATCTTATCCTGATGTAAAAGTATCCATAAAAAATAGCATTCTCATTAAAAATCCACTAAGAGGGAAAACCCCAATGGCCTAGTGGTTCCCAAACATCATCAATGTATAGTATGTGTTGTCAATGTCAAACTGGATAAGTGAAAATAGGATACGACCACTACTGGATCACATGCATAATAGTCCTAGTCCACTCACCTAGATGTATGGGGTTTCATCTTTGTTCTCAATCATGTTCCACATGTTATAAAATACAAATTTCAAATTAACGTACCATTTTAAAATAGAAATAAAATTTCTAAATCACACAGAACCGGAAAAGTACACAAAATTGTTTCACACCATCAATGTAATTTATTACACCCTTAAAATATTTTATAAAACAATTTCCAGAGGTAAGAAATTGGTTTGCACAAAAAATCTGTTGAAAAATTCTTTCTTAAGGACCTATGGACAACAATACAACATCCAACCCGATTTGTATTCCCTAAAAACTTTTAATAATCCAATTCCATGAGTTGTAAAACAACCCCAAAAGACACAACTTGGAATATATATGAAAATACTCATTTTCATACAAAAATTATTCTTTAAAATAAAACACATAATCAATGAAACCAATAATGGTTCATGAACCAATCAAAAAGGAAGAGGAACATGAAAATCGGTCATTCATGAAATATAGAGTTATTATAGAATGTCTACACATGGAATCACCTACATCAGATGTCAAAAACATGAATTCATTGTAGGAAAATCCCACCGCACCACTGCCACACCACAACAGGATGAAAACAAACCCTAATCCACAATATTGGATCATGAAACACTGAATTCACCCGTAGTTCAAAACCATAGTTTCTAGAAATTTTTAATTTCAAGAAGGAGGTAAGAAACCCTAGAGAAAAGTAATTTTAACAAAGAAAAAATCACTTACTTGAAAAACCAAGAATTTCTTCCCCAAAAACACCTTCAAATTTGAGTTCCAAGAGAGGTTGTGGGAGCTTTATAACCTTCCATGGATTCTAGGGTCGTATGGTGGAATAAAGGGGTGAGATAGGTTTAATACGATAAGGGAAACATGGAATAACAAATAAATTTTTATGACCTACACATATGTGCACGACTTGTAAGCACGGTTTAGTAAACTGTGCGGCCAAATTGTGGAGCCTATTCTGGCCACCCAAAACATGTCCATTTTCATCATAATACAAGGGGTTCCAAGTGGGGTCATAGAGGTGATATATAGGCTAATAATAGAAGAGAAAAATACATGAATATATATATATTAATTTTATAATTCTCCACTCCATGAAATCTTTTTACCACAGAATGTTTACATGAAGATTTATCAGAAATCAAGAATGGGTACTCTTGCTCCACCCACAACATCCAGGCCCAAGAATCGTTAAAATCATTCCCATGATACCAAAGGACCTGGACTGGTGGAATAGACATCTCCTGAAGAACCTTCTCTTGGGAATCCAAAATTCAAATCGTCCACTCAAACACTGATAAATCGGGCTCTATCTCTAACTCGTCCGAATTGAACACATGGGAAGGTTCCAAATTTCCCCTCTTCAATTGGGTGACAGGTAATATTTTGTGACTATATTTGAAATAAGAAGAAAATTCTAACTTGTATTCCACCATTCCAATTCACTCAGTGATCTCAAAATGGCCTATAGATCTTGGTGTTAGCTTTATCTTCTTTCCCAATTGATGATGACCCATATGAGGGGCCACCTTCAAAAATAACTGAACACTCATAGAAAACTCCATATATATAGATGTCGCGAATCATAATAATATGTTTGGAGAATCTAAGCCGTCAATAACCATTTTCTAATCAACAATACCTTCTCAGATGTCTCTTTCACATGGCTCGAAACCAATAGCATGGTCTCACCAACCTCATCCCAACATAGGAGGTATAGATAAGGATGGCCATAGAGTTCCTCAAAAGGATCCATTTGAATCGATGATTTTTAACTATTATTATATTAAAACATGACCAATTACCAATGGAAATCACATGAACCTCAGAAATCAAAGACACCTTCATGGAGCATGTCCTCTAGAATCTGAATTTCCAACTCCTTTTTACCAGCCTTTTGAGGACGGAATGTTGTTCTCATGTTAATACATAACACCAAGGCCTTTTTATGGAATTCCAAAAATGAGAGGTAAAAAAGGGTTCTCTATTTGAGAGAACTACTGGTGGCACACCATGAAGACTTACCACATTCTATAAACTCAACTAGCCCATCTCATCCAATTTAGATGTAGATATGATTGGAATACAATGGGATTATTTGGTCACACAATCAATCACCCTTGAAATATAATTATTAACATGATGTGTATAGGGTACTCTAATAATGAAATCCAATGATATTTAATCCCAATTAGAGGTAGGAATTCATAGCCACAAAAGAAAAACTAAGGGCATTCGATGCTCTTCAATCCCCTACTAACGTGTATAACAATTATACATAAATTTAGTTACGTCTCATCAAATTCCATGACACTAGAACTACCAATAAACCTCCTAATACATTATGGTATCCCCAGAATGAGTAGACTATTGAAATTTGTGGTTATAGTATATCACCACCTTCTATAGAGACAATAGCACCATTGAAAGGCAATAGAATCACAAGATTCCCTCGGTAGATGAAAACGAATCCAAAGACATCTCCCAACCATGAAGAAACTACATTTTCCAATGATAGCGAAAAACAGTGTACTTCTCATATTGAATCATCTCTAAAATAGAAGGCGTCAACTGCACACATTCCCGAAAAGTAGCATCACTATTCTACATGGTCTCTACATGCATCTTGAATATATCTGCATCAGAGTCTACTAATAACTAGACTTCATCAAATCTTGCATTGAATATTTCTTACTTAAGGCATAGACTACCACATTACCCTTTCCTGAGGTATAGAAGATATCTAAGTCAAATACTTATTGATATTCGATCTAGCTACACTGCCTCAAATTTATGTCGTCCTTTGAGAAGAAATAGGCTAGGCTATTATGATTATAGTAGACCACAAATTTCACCTCAAAGAGGTAGTGAAACCATGTAATTAAATCATGCATCACTAATTCTTACTCTAAGTCATCGTTTGGGTAACTATTTTCATGTTTTTAGAGTAGGCGAGAGCCATACACCGCCACGTGATCACTCTGCATATGCACACAAACGACACCCATAACTGAAACATCACAATAAACCACATATCCCATTCTATATTCTGGAAATATCAACATGTGGGAGGTCATCAACATCCTCATAAACTTTTCAATGGAATCCTACCATTCTTGCCACATTCCATCATCACCCCTTTCTTGGTGACTGTGGTCATGGGAAAAAGAAGATCAAGATAAATCCCAAACAAGCTGCCTATAATAACCTACTAGGCTATGGAAACACTTGATCTCAAGCACAATATTCAAGTGCTCCCATGAATTAACTACACTAATCATATCAGGATAAATATAAACCCCCTGTTCCAAGATGAAACGACCTAGAAAATTCATTTTAATATTCCATAATTTTCACATGGGAAAATTTTCACAAAGGCAATGGTCCCACAGAGTTCCCAACACGATCCTCAGATGACTCTCATGGTCTTCCTCAGATCAATAATAAACTAAGATTTCATCAATGAATACCATGAAAAATTAGTCAAGATATAGGTGTAACAACATTTTCATGGGTTCCCTAAAGAACACTAGAGCATTGTTCAATCATAAGGGTGTGACCATGTACTCAAAGTGGGAGTTCCTACTTCAGAATGTTTTCTTCTGGATATCCTCCTCTCTCACCCATACATGGTGGTGTCCAGAATGATATTCTATCATGGAAAACCACTTTTCCACTAAAAATGATTAGAAAATACATCTATTGGGGGTATAGAATGTTTTCATATTGTTACTTTATTACACTTCTGGAAATCAATGCACAACTGGGGGGACCCTTTTGGCTTTTTTCGCAAAAAGAATAAGAGCAGCCCACTGAGAGACTCTAAGGTGAATGAATCCTTTGGATTTCAAATCATCTAGTTGTATCATTATTTCCATCAACTTGGTGGGGGACATATGATACGAGGGAAGAGATATATGTAATGTTCCCAGTCCCAAATCAATTGAGATCTCCACATCCCGCTCTAGGGGTAATATTGAAAATTTATCTACAAATACGTCCAAGAACTCATCCACTTCCAGAGGTAACACACCCTTGGGGAAATTACCACCATTATCTGTCACGAGAAATGATAACTAGAAGATAATATTCCCCAACTCTAGGATTAGAGGACCCACATGACCCGACTGTGGATCCCATTCCCCATGAAAAAGCTAAGGACTCCAATCATGTCCCTTGAAACTCATTTCCCACCTATTGAAATCATATAAACTAAAATGTGCACTAGAGAACCCATGTTGAGGATTTTTTTTTCAAATTTTCCATATCGAAGACTAGGAGGTCCCAATCTATCTCTACCCCTGACACTGTAAGAACACATGATGGGATCATGAGACCTTGCTCCTTCTTCATACCCAACAGTGTCACCAACTCCATTGTGAAATACATCAACTCAGTTGGAAAACTAAACTGGTTCACAATATAGAGTAAGATAAAAAAACAGTAACACCATTGTTAAAGAGTACAGTATCTAAAGAAGATGCAATAAAAATGGTACCTTGATATATGGAAGGCCCTAAAATCTAATGCCACTGGTTCCTGGTCCATGACCACCAAACCATTATCCCACTACATAGATGGTTTCGGATGAACTGACACTCCTCTTGAAGACACTGATCATTCTCCACTATGTAGTGGATTTTCCACCTTGAAAAAGAACTGCAAGTTCCCCATAACTCCAAACTGATAAATAGTCCTGGAAAGATATGTACATGCTTTTAGGGAGTGACCTAGCCTCCGAAACTAGTGAAACACGATAGATGTCACATCAAAATCTACAAATGAAAACTATTTTGGATGATGTACTAAACTAGCAACTCCATTATTCCCATTCTCCAATCACTTCTTTTTCTTCACTGAAGAACTACCACTACCCATAATTGATACTATCACAGAGAAACTAGACCATACCTTATGATCAATCTCCACCATACAAGCCTGATCAACCACCACTGTATAGTTCTTTAGCTTGAACTGAAATACATAAGAATAGATCTTCAGTTACAAACCCCTCTCGATATTCTTGGCCTTCATCTACTTAATGTAGACCATTTCAGGTGCATTTCAGATTAGCTCATGGAAATATTTGGCATACTCCATCACAGAATGATCCCTATAGACAAGATTCTTAAACTCCATTGATATAGCATTAGCCGAGACATCTGGATGGTATTGGTCAATGAAGATAACTTTGAATTCCTACCAACTCATTTTCTCATAATTCAAATATCGAAGCATTGGTTCCTACCACCTGTGTCTAGGACCTTCTATTAGAAATATGGCACCTTTCACCCAGACCTCCTCCAGTGTGTCATGGAACTAAAACATTTGATCGATCCTTTAATGACATTATTTTGCAACCTGAGGCTTCGTGATACCTCGGAAAGTATGAGTATTTTTCTTCAGAAACATCTGGACTTTTTCCCCCTAGTACTAGGTTCATCTTCTTCTAAATTGAGAAGGGGTATGACCCACTACCTACCCCCAATTCCGGTATATACTAAACAACAACTTCTACTAACCTCTTATCAAGCGGTGTGGGAGAACTCTCTCGGGATTCCTCCTGTGGGTGCAAGATAGCATTCTAGGAACACATCTTTCTATAAAATGGGAAAAACAACAAGTGAAAACACAAGTACCACAATTCTGAAAAATAATTAGTAATAACATAGATTATAAATAAATCAAACTCATTAGGATAATGAAATAAACTACTACTTCACCCCAACCAATGTCCACATGCATTCTGCAGCCCACATGTCCCACCTAGAAGAGATATAAAATAGACAAAGCAAACATCCCTTTGAGACTCGAGTTTTTTCACGAGAGGTGAGGTCCGGGAACCCTACTTGCATCTAGAACTTTGCGAACCAATATACAATGCTACTATCAAACTATACTAATCCCAAATAATATGACCCAGAAGATTAACCATCCTCTGATACAAAATTTTCCTGAACCATATATGGTTGACATACAAGCCAGTGAGAAACCCAGTCTGTGGCATGTCATGAAGAGAATTTCCTATCCCCACATTATTTCACAATTTCCAAGGTATCATAAATAATAGTTTGGTAATGTTTTACTAGAGTTTAAAATCATTAAATAACCAATAACAAAAGATAAAATGAATCTAAAATTTTAATTCTAATAATCTTGTAAGAAGATTTAAAATTGAAATACATAGTTTTTATCAAAATACTAAGAGGGATACAACATAAAAGGAGGATCAAGTATATCTCAAGAACCACTGCACAAAAAAGGTTCATCAACCCAAACCTTCTCCACAACACCGCACCCAAAAAATAAGTTAACAACCCGAACTGATGTCACCATGAAAATTACCTTTACCTATGTCAAACATCGTTAAGTATACTCAGAAACAAGTGTGTGGTGTGATCCTAATCCCAATTTCATACCACCAAATAATATTCCACGTGACCAAAAATTTAAGACAAAAATATTTCATGTTTTTATAAAACCAAAATGCTATAAAAATTTCTAAAAGTTCAAACATTAAATGAAAACAACTTTCTTGAAGAAATTATTGAAGAATTTAAACTTTTAAATAAAACACCCATGCTACTATAATTTTCAAAAAAACACTTCGTATTCCAATGGTGGTACAATATATCCAATGATCACAAGTCATGGGAACACCCATGGGCCCTATCTAGTTGTGGGGCCCTAGGTACATTGTATCTTAGTGTAAAAATATACATTACCAATATCATTATCATCCATGACCACTTTGAGGGGAAACCCCAATGGACTAGTGGAACCCAAATATCATCAATGTTTATTTTGTGTTTTTAGCATCAATCTTGATTAGTGAAACTAGGACGAGGCCACTATTGGATCACTAGAATACAAGACCTAGTCCACCCACCAAGATACCTTTGTCTCTCTCTTTTTACAAAGAAATACCTTTTTCAAATCATACACATCCGAAATAGTACACAAACTAGTTCCTTACCCGTAATGTAATTTATGAAACTCTATAATGATTTTATAAAGAAGACTTAAGAGGTATGAAAATGGTTTTCACACCAAATCCATTCAGAAATCCTTTCATAAGGCTAAAATCCTAACAATACCACACCCAAAATTATTTATCAACCCAGAAAACATTTAATAAATTAATTCCATGAGTCATAAAACTACCCCAAAAGACACAAAATGTAATACACGTGAAAAAACCTTAGTTTTATACAAAAAAAATGTCTCTTTAAAATCAATCACATAATAAATGAATTAAAAAAAATCCCCATTAACCATAGAAGAGGAACATGAAAAATATGTCAATCGTCTATGATAAATTCTTCAATGAATGTCTACACATTGAATGTCATACCTTAAATGTCAAAAACACAAATATTTGTGTGAATATTCAGCCGTACCACTTCCACACAATAAGGGAATAAAGAAAATCCTTCTCTACAATATTGGACCAAGAATCACAAAATTAAACCCCAGATATAAACCCCTATTTATTGGAAATTTTGAAATTCATGGATGGAAGATGCCCTATTGATAAAGAATAAAAATAGTGGAATCACTTACTTGAAGAACCTTGATGTTACACCACCAAAACCCCTACAAAAATGAGTTCCAATAGTGGTTTAGAGGGCTTTTTTTCCTTCCATGGATGATTAGGTCAAATGAGGAAGAAAGCAGAAAAATAGGCTTAATCGTGAAGGGAAAACCATGATTAACAAAAAAAAATTATGACCTGCACCCAAGTGCATGGTTTGTCCTCAAGGTTTTCTAAACGATGCATCTAAATAGTAAACCTATTCTGGCCACCCAAAACATGTCCATTTTCATAAAACATCTAGGCGGTCAAGGGGGTCATTGGGGGAAAAGATATGACCAGAATATAATAGAAAAAGAAACTAAAAATAAGTACATGGATGTGACATTGATCATTAGATATATTATATATTGGTCCTAGTTTCGTGAAACCAAATAGAACATTAATGGTGCTAGACCTATAAACATATGATAAATTGAATCATTCATTGATACATGACCATAAAATTCAACAATGTAGTCATAATAAAAAACCAATAATTGGAATAAATTTCCTTATTATATGGTACTTAATTATGTGGCGTTTTATTGACATTATATGGATATGTAGAAAGCCCTTTTTATCGGATAATTCCAAACATTACAACCCCTTTCACCTCCTATGATGGAATTAAATTGTTGACTAAATAGTGAAATGGAATTAAATAATATCATAATTAATCTATGAAGATTTTTGGAGAACCTATCATTAAGAGTTCTCATAAATAGAAGGTCTCAATTGAACATATTCGCAATTATGGAAACTGATATTGATTTTTGGAAGGATTTCATTAATAATAATATTAATTCTTTAATTTAGTTCATGAATGGAATATAATTTCATTTTTATTGATGATGTAACATCACATCCACTTGTTTTTAACACATAAACCCAGATAAATAAAATGTAAGGGGAAATTGTTAACATTTTATAAATAAACATTGTAAAACATTCTGTGATATCTTTTAATTGTGAATGATATTGATTGACTATGAATTCTCATATATGCTATTGAAATGATGGATTTACAAAAAAAATCTATTCCCCCTCAGTATCCAATTTCAATACACAAACAATGTTCATTTCATAAAATAAATTATCTAAACATATAAAATCATATGAAATAACATATTTATATGAACCTATAACCAATGGAAGCTTAGTTATAAACTTCTTGTGTTGTGTATGTCTCAACTCCAAATCATGATAAACATTTTCACACAATGAATTTCATTTATGAAACTTAGTGAATTAAAAAGAGTATGAGAGAATCCATAAATTCAACCTATGTTATCTTGAGATAACTCACATAATAATGGAGAAACATTGTTTGAAAAAAATATCACCTTAATGGAATGTTAACATGGGTCATATATACCCTATTGGAATATTATCCTCTTTAAAAGTCTACACCATTAAAGGATATTTTAACCTTATATTTTTTATAATGTGAGGTAAATATTACATAATTATATGTAGTTATACTGAATCTGGCTAGTAGGGATTCCATGAGTAATCATAAACATTAATAAATAATAATAGATTTTCATGATTTTCTTAAGGAAGTTGGTCCATCATTGGTAAGGTGAACTACGACCCCCATAAAGAGGACCCATCTGGGGTTATCTAAAAGAAATTTTTTGGTGGAAATTACTGTCATGCATACTAATGACATCTTAATGATTCATTATTATATCTATAAATTGATCAAGACATATTCAATGTCACCATAATAAATAAACATTTTATATCACTGAGGTGCACATTAATGAATCCTATAACTAACCCCTTGTCTATAAATAAAAACAATATCTAGTTCAAATGACCTATCTAATAAGTCACATTAATATACTCATGATACCCTCACTATAGGACCATCCATGGAGGTCCTTTCAAAGATAGAATGAATATCAACTACAAAGGACCTCCCAATTCTTCATATGAAAATATAATCTATTTGGGGTCCTCTCATGAATACACATTAACGATGGTCCTCCCGTCAATACAAAATTTTTCTAAAAAAATGTCCAACTTGTTCCAGAAATAAATAATTTAGTTACGAGAGAGGTCCATTCAAGGATGATCAAGAAACAGACATGAATCTATATAATCTCCAGGATGGTTTACTTGAAATTTTAATCCATAAACTTCCACCCCATGATATAAATCGAGAATTTCATCATTGTCATTGAGTATTTCTAGAGAATGAAGGTAATCTCATTATCATGGTCATCCCAAAAATCATTTATTATAATTTGGATTTCATGAAATCAAAGTATTATATTCTAGGTACTCAACTATGAATTTGAAATATCCCATACTAAAAAATAGGTAAACATATGTTAAGATCATTATTTAACCCCCCATTAAATCATATGAGATAGGGTGTGGTTGAAAATTAATGATAATCATTGAAATTTACTCAAATAATATGTAAATAATTTTCCAAAATGGTTAATATAATATGAGAAACCATTCCTTAATGATAAATTTTGTTATTCCATTATGTGGAAGATGTTATTTGAGGAAAAGTTTTCCAATTTGTGATCTATATTATTTGTTCCTGTAGATAATTATTTGTAATGTTATAACATAAAAATTCATACCCCACCATCAATAAGAATTCTAGATAACCCTTTATAATCTCATATATAATAAAAATACCTTTCAAAGGTGTGTTGATCACCTCATGTTGATGAATAAACATGGGCACCAAATTATTTTAGCATTCTATGAACTATCATGGAACCCTGAGAGGAAAAAAAATGTGAACATCAGTGGAAGATATTAATAGCTATCCCCAAGATAAATAATTATATTATTTATAAGGGTTATCTTATTTATCTCATCATGAGTTTGGATATATTTTTGTTGTATTAATTTACACAACATTCATGTTAACATAATCAATCTACAAAGGAATTTGTAAATTTCATTACCTTAAATCATGATTCAATTATGATATTGGGTTCTAATAATTTGACAATCAAAGGAAACCATACTATTGAAAGATCTCGATCGTGATAAAATAGATTGGAGTGAATATTTTGAATATATATTTAATAATCTAACATAATGATAAAAGGTAGTGAATATGAGGTTATAATTTTTTAAAGAAATGTAACTTATTATAATTTTTAATGTTTCACTGTCATAATACATGAGGTATATAATTAATTATATTTTTCAGGCTCATAAGGTGAATATATATTGAGATAAAACTCCAATAAAAGTTGAAACCATAAGCCATATGGATGGGGGAATATTTCCCCAACCACCACACCTAGTATCAAAAATTGAATTGGAAGATAACCAAATTGATGATATAACTCATTCAAGGAGATTTATTTTTTCAAAACTGATTTACACTCAATATCACCGATTCCACTTCAATGATAATTCATAATTGACCTACAATAGTTTTATTTTATTCAATAGATATCTTGGGAAATTCATTGATAATCCCCCTTTATGAAAAGCCTCCCATTTATTCTATATTTGAGTGATGAAAGATGATATTGAATCTCATAGGCATCACATACAAAGAGGATCCACCAAAAAGTTCAATGTTGAGGAATATTATAAAATATCCTTCAAATTATATTAAGATTTCAATTGTATTATATACTTTGATGATATAGATAAAAACTTATTTCCTACCATTGAGTTCTACTTAATAGATATTATTAATGTTGACATCGCTAATAAATATGAGAATGATAGTGGGGTAAATTTTAAAATGATGAATCATCTTTGTAGAACCTAATTTACATTGAATTATGATAGTAATGGTTTTATTTTTGGCATAAAAGTTGCGCCCTTGATATGTGATTATCATTAAACATTTAGTTTATATAGAGACAAAAATCAATTCCGAAGAATAAAGTGTTGTAAAAATCAACATACCATCAACCTCATGAAGATACTGAGGATTCGAAATATAATGAAAAATATTCCCATTATATTTTCATGTTGAAAAAAAAGAGAGAAAATCAATTTTGAATAGAATTGGAGATGTATGCATCTTAAGTGTGATTTCAATGTTGAAGAGATCTTACATCATCTAATTGTAATAACATAAAAAAATAAACATAAAAATTTATAATCCATAATCCCCATATATTTGAGATCACAAAACCATTTTATTCAATTATATAACTAGTGTATTATCAATAGTTTCCTAAACTAGTGGAGCATCAACCATTAATTATAGAAAGTCATCTACATATAGAATATATATTAGAAAATGTGATCAATAAATTTCCGCTATTGAGAGTACTACCTCACAATCCATGCTCACATAATGTTTACATATTTACATTATAAAAAACATCCATAGATCTCATGTAATAGTATCAGCATTAGATATTAATATATATCACCAAAAATATTGGATTAACTATTTTTTCGTAATGACAATTAAATAATAACAGAATTTTATTCTAATTTTATTCAATTAAAAACCTCATAATTACCAAATGATATGATGTGTAGTTGGATTTATCCTATGGTTGATTACATATAAAGAAAAACATAGCTACAAGGTTTATGTAGAAATGAGCATGTTCATTATCAAGATGAATATTTCTCCCTCTAGGATGGTCTAAATTCACTACAATTCCTCTAAAAATAAGAATTTGGTGTGGTAATTAGGAAATTAATCAATGGATATCATACTCATATAGTTATTTAAATATTAAATTCTATCACTTGTGGTCCACATTAAATAGGAACAATAATTGTTTACTAAAATCATAATAATTAGATACTTTTTTCCATACAGGATTCATGATTGAAAGAAATTAATAAGTAATTTCATTTAATTTAAGTGAATGATAACATTATAAGTCATCCTATATTGATCTTTATCAAAAATAAATACTCTATATTATTCACTATTTAAGGTATATACTTTATAGGAATATATTATCGTTTCAACTATAGGTAATATAAAATCATCTACCTTGATGCCCAAATCTTCTAAAATTGAAATAATCTATTCAAATTATTGAAATTTATACTATGTATATGATAATTTTATTTATTACTAATATAATTAGAAGATCCATATTTTTTGATAACTTTCTTATGAATAACGAGACTATCATTTTTTTGTTATTGTGCGTAGAATTTTATTTTTATTTCAATATTTTCCCTAATTATTTTTTCAATATTACTAAATTTGAAAATTGTTAGAAAGATGAACTTATAAATATTTTATAAAATATAATTCAAAAAATGGTGTGTAAAGATAATTATTTCTATTTTCTCAATCTACTAAATGTATTATTGGTGTAACAAATGGCCACATACAAATGCATGATGAAAAATCTGATAATATCATATTTATTGAAGAGTGGTGGGTTTTCGCATTTTAAAAACATTACCCACTCTAGATGTTGGTTTTCGACCAACTAACTGAAGATAAATTATAAAAATACAGCTTTAAGAAATAAAATATCCTGATGTTAAAAGATTTCATAAATTTAACAACATTGTATTCCATTAAAATTGTGTTACATATGCTTTCATCATGTAGTGTTTTTATTTCTAATTTACCCTTGAAAAATTAGCATTGAACTTATTTTTTATAATCATACAGTATAACTATGATTGACGAAACATGGGAGGGTGACATATATATTGTAAGGGGGTGTTCCCTGTACAATAAAACATGATATTTGGTGTAAAAAATGTAATCCCCTATATCTTATACCTTTTAGAACATTATAGACTCCATGAATATGATCAATTTCTATTGGGGCTACGAGTAATGTAATGTTGGTCCTATGTGTCACATGAGGATCAAAGCACACCCTGGTTAAAATGATTGTTTATATAATAATTCATAAGGATTTATAAATTAAATTAAATGAGTTTTAGGTCACTAAGAGTATAATTGGAATAATAATTAATTAAAGACTACTGATGAACCATTTAATCATATGATGAAGTGTTATAAAAATTCTTAAATAGGTTTATGAATAAAGAATAATTTATTCTTATATATATGAATCATAAAACATTCATATAGGATGTGTTTTAAAGGAGATATGGTATAAGCTAAATATATTGTTCTATGGAAGAGTCGGGTTATAGTATAATGTAATTCTCTATGAAGGTTGTACTATGAATCTATAAGGTTCTGATTTATCCATGACATGGAGGACATATTATAATTGTATTATGCTAGTTTCAAAACTAAATAGTGTTATATCAATATGTAGTAACTCATGAATGAAAATAAAGGGCCATGTCACATTTTCATATGCTATGAAAATCTAATTCTTCACAATATTAGAGATATAAAAAGAAACTATATGATAATGATTTATATCATTCCTTAATTACTGTGTAGATATTTTTGGGTCCTTTAAAAAAAATTAAAGAACATATTAAATCATTTCGATAAATACATACCACCAAAACCAATGTTTTCAATTCTAATTTAAGAATATCTCTATAAGTTTCATCATATAAAAATTTATTAGAAAATTATACTAATTTATTATATATCTATCAAAACATTATAAAGAGTTGTAATATTTGATGGATGAGAAGAATAATGGGGAAAACATGATCTAAATTTCAGTGGAACTTAAGGTTAAGAAGTGAAGATTGATTAACATGTTGAGGGTTCCATTTATTCCATATTTATATAGTTCATCCCATATCCTTTCACCACATATTTTTTTAATTTGATTATAAAATTATTGCATTCTAGTTGGGGTCACAATCATTTTTAACTAATTATTATCAACTTGATAAATAGTGTCTGTGACACATAAGAAACCATTATTTTGTGTGAATTCTTTTATTCTTGAGTTCACATGATAAAATCATAACCACTGGGATATAGTCCAACTAATTACTGATCAAAAATGCTGATAGTGGGTTTTTTGTATATAAATAATCATTGCCAAAAAGTGTGTGAATATTAACTTAGAGGCCATTAAAATGATATTATAATATTATTAAAGTGTTTATCTACAACATTTTAAGGTATTTGAGAATAAATTATTTCAATAATATCATGTTTTATATGGGATCTATATATTCTATAAAATATATAAACAAAAAGGATCTATTTTGACCAATATAAAAGGATTTACCATATGGGAGGATATGATGGTTCTTTTTATTCTATGACATGAATTGGACATTATAAATATCCATGATAATAGTGTGTTTCTTAATAAAGAACGGAAACCCTATATTATTAATTAAAATTAGAATATTTAATTTTATGGGACAGTGCGAAACACAATAAATTTATTTATCAATATAAAGTAGTTAATACAAGACATGGGAAAAAATTTAATGGATGTATGTTGGAGAAAAATACATAACATATATAAAGTAGATAAAATTATAAGGGTCCCTTTATAGAAATATATAATGCTCATTTTTAGTATATCCTGGCAAGATAAGATAAATGGGTGTATGAGTTCATTATTTAGTTATAAAAAATTGGGAAAATAATTCAATTTTGTAGAGAAATGTTTTTTAATCCAAAATTATAAATAAATTGATGATAATACTATTTAATAAATTAAACATAATTATTTCTTTTCTTAATGATCAATAATAGTTTGTGTGGACCATATAAAATCTCCACAATGTATTAATATTATATGAAATGAGAAAATTTATAGATAAAGTAAGAAAAGATAAGCATATTTGATATAATACATTAACATGAGGATCGAAATAACACATCTCCCAAATAGTCTTATAACTCGTGGAATGAACTAATTAGTTTTATTGAGACTGGATATATAAAAATAGTATTTTACAAAACAACTAAAGTGTTTCATATAATTGTTCCATTATTTATAATTTTATAGATATGTTATATGAAATAATAATTTTCATAACTAGGCTAGTGGAAATATAATAAATGGGTGACCTCTAACTCTCATCAGTAGAAAAGAAATATCATAAAGTTATAGATTAGAAACAGGAATATGATATATTAATGATATAAATATAATAATAAATAATCATAAAACTAGTTAAAACCCCATAAGATTATAATAAATCCTTAGTGGTGTATGAAATTTATGACATGTCTCAAAACACATATCAATAATCCTAAGAAAAAGAATTAAAATACAAAAAAAAATTTGGGATATTATTTAAAAGAATTCATATTGATGAAATGAAATGTATCTTGAAAAGTTACCATAACATTATAAAAACCATTTAAGTATAAATCAACATTATTAACAAGATGAAATTTTTTAAGGCCATACTCAAAGTAAAATCTATGAATGAAAAACATATATGACCTTGAAAATTTGAACAAAATATTTTTTTCTCTGCCAGAAATGTTAGAAAATTGATCATTCTCATTACTATGTGAAAAAAATCATAATTTTAATCCTTGGAAATTCAATTAGATATAATATTAAAACAATTATTTGAGGGGTTATATAATATCACACCAACTATAATTAATACATATCTGAAAATTACATTTTCCAAAATCACATTTTCCAAAATGAATCCCATAATAATATCATATAGATGGTCTCCAAAATGTTATTTCATGGGAGGTAAATCATAGAGGAAAAATTGATGTGAACATACAAAAATTTTCAATAATCCTATTTACATTATTATAAAATACGTTGTTTGAATTACTTTGAAAAAAAATTGTTTGAGTGGGAAATGAGAATACCAATTGAATGAATTATTATAACGATTCCCATAAAAATAATCCTTGAAAATACATGGGGTTTAAAAAAAGAAAAGTGAAAATTCCATGAATAATTTTAAATTTTAAAATACTATTTATTATTTGAGACAAGAAAAAAAATTGTAAGTGATGTGAGAATAATTTGTAATATTATACATTTAAAATGATTCTCTAATAGTGGATATTTTAAAAGGATAAATATTTATCCAAATGGGAATTTGAAAATATTTTTAAATACTATTGTTTAAAAATAATATTTATTAATGGAATCATGAAAAATTCATATATTTTACAAATATAAATTTTAGTGTAGATGATACAGCCTTTCATTTTAAAGGTATATAAAATATTTTTGAACATATTGAAACATCCTTTTAGAAAAACCATATTCGATAAAAATGATAACAATGAATTTCATTTAAAAATAATATAAAGGTAATAAATGTATCATTGGAGATAAGAGATGTTTGAGTTCCTAATATAGAAAAAATAGCATTAGTGGAATGTAAAAGTATGGTAATATAAGAGAAATAAACTAAATTTAATAGGAATTATTCTCACCACAATTTTAATTTTAATGAAGCATTAAAACAATTATTGATGTAGAAAATGTTGTGAAATAATATTTCAAAAATTATAGGGGAGAATATATCCTAAAATCACAATAGGTTATAATTGATCTATAATGAAATACATTAGATAAATTTGAGTGATTATGACCCAAGGAAGATACTTGAGTCTTGAAAACTGACATAAAACTTTTATATTTTATGAATGAAAACACATTGGATTATTGGAAAAAATGGTTCTATAATTAACCTTTATTAAATTTGGTATTATGATAACATTAATTCATGGATATTAAATACATCATAGAAATAATATTGTGGTGTAACACATTATAACATGTGTCAATGAGTATAAATTCATATAGAAACCCATACAACATTTTAATTATTTTAATAAAAAAGACAACAGGGAATGAACATAGAACCAAACATTGGAAATAATAAAATATAATGAAATCATGATTGAAATATAAAATTTATAATTATATACACAATTTAAATTTCTGCATGGTGTATAGAATGAACATGTATCAATAGATTCAAATTTTATATGGAGAATCCCTTAAATAGTTTCCATGATTTGTGGGATGAACTCCAAACTCCTTTGAAAAGAATATATATATATATTAATATAATGTTTTATAACTATGTTTATATTGAAATTTTTTTTTAATTTTATGTTATAATCATCATCTACTTCTATATTAGTTACTTTTAATCAATTCTCTCACTTCGAGCGTCTATAGTTCTGACTGTTTATAATTATTTCGTAGGACCGATGACAGTGTTCATTAATCTTACATAGATAATATTTAAATTTTAAATAAATTTTCTATACATGATTAATTATAATGATTTATGTGTTTTAATTTTATATTCATGTGTACTTTATACTTTATCCCAGAAGATGAAAGCTACAACAAACATTATGTCTATGGTGTTCATCCTTTGAAGGATGTTTTCTTTATTAATTATTTAAATAATGATGTATCATTTATAGAAAAAAAATTATGTATAAATATTTTTTCTTATTATAGTTTAAATTATTTTTTTTTCAAAATAAAAAATGGTATGATTTTATCGCATTAATCAATTAGGTGTTCAAACTAATCCAGCCACAATCATGCTTGAAGACGATTGGTGAGTATGGTTAAAGTGTTGTTTATTTTAAACAAATATCATTTTAAAATAAGAATACTGGTATATGTTTTTAATTTTTTTTATGGTTTTTAACCATACAATATGTTTTCTTTAAAAACTAATGAAAATCGTAGAAAACTGAACAAACAATTGTTTGTAGGGGAGGTACTCCACACAACATTTGATTAGATTTTCCCGACCTCAACGAAATAGAGTAGAAAATGTAGAAAATGTTGAAAGTAAGTGATAATTTATGAATTATATATAAATAATATAAGTTATATTTATTCCATAATATAAAAATTAATATCTTTAATTATATTTGGTGATAAAAAATTGAATGTGATGCATCATGGAGACGGTAATCCGCACACATGGTCATACAACATTTATTGTTTTTTAAAGTCTATAGAAGGAAATAAAAAATTATTTCTATATTATTATAATAAAATCTGACCTCTATAATTATTCATTGTTTAATATTATAAAATAAATATTTTTTAATAATAGTTTAAAAATAAATAAATTTTAAGGAAGGTGTGATACCTATATGGAGACCTTGAAGGTCCTCTTGATGAAGGTCATAGTTGTGAAGGACTAGGGATAATTTTACATTACTATGGAAATCATGGAATATTAATTTCAGTAAAGAGAGCATATATGGGGTCATCGTTAAGGATATTTTTAAATAGGATTGGAGAATTTAAAATGTGGAAGCGACCACCCTCCCCCTAATTATAAGAGAGGTATAGGGACATTCATATGGAAAAGAATGGTATATAAGGTGTAAAAATAGAAAGGTGTTAATGTTTTCTAGATTTAATTAGGTAATGTATGTAATAATTTTATAAATAAAATTAAAACCAAAAAATGATTTCTATCAGTTTTATGTTTCATAATAATTTAGCGAAAATTGAGGAAACATATATATGTCATTTAAACACTTATAAGTCTTAATCGAATTTAAATCATGTTAATTATTTCATTAACAAAATATATAATTGGAACCTTATTACCCAAACATGATGTGATGAGTCCAAATTTGAGATTTATTTATCCTACATTAATTTCTAAATAAGATCAAATTTTCTTTTAAATAATAAAATTGAATATGTGGAAAATACTTTTTTTAAAATTATTTTTCAATTGTTCTTTTTTTTGATTTCACAATTAATAAAAACTAAATTACTGTTAATTATTAGTTGTATATTTTGAATCATAAAATACAATCATTAATTAAAAAATCATTTCATTTGAAAAATATAAAATATTTATAAGCTTTTTTTTATTTGAAAGATAATTATTTTTTCTAGGTAATAGATATTTTCAAAAGGTAAAAAATAGTCATGCCTAAAAATAATATGAAACTTATTAGATAATTTATACCTATTTATTGTAAATTATAATTCCATTTCATATGATTCAATTGATTAAAACTAATTTTAAAATAATGATGTATTATGTGTTTAAGTCAAATGAAATATTTATTATGTTTAAAAATGTAAAATATAGCCTTTTAATTAAAATTCTATATTTTAGAATATATATTGTTACTGAAAATGATTATATTTTTTCAATAATAAGGTTTTTTATGTTTTACATTATACTTATATACATGTGATTTTACAAATCCACATTATTTTCAAAAATACTATTTTAGACTAATCACTTAATAGTAAATAATTTTAGAATAATTTAAAAACATAGGATTGAGATAATATAACATTGATAAATCTATAAATGTTGTAATAATAGAAAATATATACTTATAACATTATATAATTCAATGATTAAATAAAATAACATAATATAATATAAACTTTTTTATATTTTTTAATATATCTTATTTTTTAAATAATTTCTATTCTTTATTACTATGTTTTTTTGGATAATATATATACCAAATGGATAGTAATTTTATTTAGGTATATTCATATATAAATGTTATAAAATATAATTATAATATGGGAAGTAAAAAATGGTTTTAAGCTTAATATTGTTTATATATTTTTATACTCATTTGATTCTGTAGATAAAAAAATACATATTCATATCATTCTAACTACGACTCAAAACCCCTTATAACAATAGTATTATATCTATGGATAATATAATTTGTAGTGTCAGTCACATATGTTGAATCCACTTGATTTGATTTAATAAAAGCTGAAAAGATTGTTTTTTCATGTAAAATATTTTTCATAAATCATAGTAGCTCATGTTCATCTTGGGCATGTTCGAGGGAGAACCCTAGTGAAGCTACCACCATTAAAAGCACAAAAATATTCTTATTGAATAATTTGTCTTCATAATGTCCTTTCCCACTATATTCATTATTGATTTTTTATAGGATTCCTTCCATTCATATAAACTAATTAACAACCATCTTTTCATTGTAATATTTAATATTAAAAATATGTTTTGATTTTTGTTTTATTTTAATATAGTATAATTTATAAAAAATATTATTTATTATGTCTTCTATATATGGAGAAAACATTGTGTAATTAAATTCTTACCCTATTAAAAAATTGTCCCCTCATAGTTTAATTATGATTTATTGGATGAATAGATAATGGTTGGAAAAATATTAACATTCCCTAATATATGATCCCTCGTATGGTAGGCAAGACGATAAAACACATATGATATCTAATCATTTAAATTAAATGTACCACAAAAATAATTATTAAGGCCCATTTAAGAGATTTATATATTTTTTTATAAATTTCATAGTTGTCCATGCTTTAATATATCATCATAGTTGACTTAGAATGTCTTTTTCACTGTTCTATATATTAATTGATTGTATATTTTAAGATATCTATTCTATTTCAAAAAACATGTCTGTTCTATAAGTTAGAATATTATTTATAACACAAAAATTATTTTTAAAAACATAATAATTATACAACATAATGTTTTCCTTAAAAAATTAATTACTGTCGGGAGATGATTTTCCTAAAAGGACACCCTTGACATAATATGGTTGATAAAACTAGCATTTGAAACTCCCCATCATGGATTCCACTAGACCAGTTCCCCAATTCAGTTCTCTATATTACCTTAATATAGCCTCCATGTATCCTAGAGGATTTAGACTAGAATCAATTGTCTATTTAGAACCATGAAAATTTTGTACCTCCATAATAGCATGCACAACCATAAGGATATCGCTCAACCTTGTAATCTTTGGCCTCTTCACTGTTTATATTCAATATTATCTTAACTTTAAATAGGACATAAGGTTTGTTTGTACAATGCAATGAAAGAACATCTGATGAGAAATAAATTTCAGAAGGCCACCCACACTGATGATCCTATAAACTAATTTCATATCTTTATTCTCATGAAATGTGCTAAGATAGCCTAAAAACAAGAAATAAAATAAATATAAATAAAACTATCATATATTCTTAGGTCCATGAATTCTATAGGCTACAACTAATTCAGTCAATGTCAGGGTTCCTCTAAAAACATCTCAATGTGCATGCATCCCAATGAACCTGGGGGTCTATATCCATTGAAGCCACAACCAAACAAGATAATTTTGGGGAACCATCATCATATTGATTTATCATTATGTTTGATCGTCTACATTATTCACTATAATTCCCAGAGAAATCAAACATTATCTTAAATCTAAAACCTCGACACATCATTCCCTGTTACCTCCATAAATTACTACTAAGCCTAGACCATCTATCTGACATCAATTTCATATACCATAAAACAATTTTCATGGAACATCTATTTAGAACATAAACCATATAAAAAATAATCATTACTATGGAATCATCCATGAACCTAAACAATGGATCATCATTATTAACTAGAGAATTATTCCCATACATTAACCATGGATTTTGAGTAAAATCTATTATCCATTTTATCTAATATATCATTAATTACCATATCAACCATCTATCACATAAATAAAACGGTATATTACATAATATCACACAACATTCGAACAAACTCATTCCATCACTCAAATGATAAATTAGTCTCTCAAACATCTAAATATAACCATATAAAAATAGCCTCATTGGAATAAACCATGTATCATCATTCATAACAAAGAGAAATCGTTTAAAGTGATGGTCGAATAGCCATACTGATGAAAATATCTTCAAATATTCCATTACCCTCTATTATTTTAATAAATTCTATTAGGGGTAATACAATCTCGTACAAGGACTCAAGACAATCCCATCAAAATAAACATACTAAATTGGACCTTAGTGGTATCCAAATGATCCGCAATCAAAAACTCACCAATAAATGCATCTAAAAGCAAGACCATGCCACTAATGAATTCTTAATATCCAACTAAAGCATCAGATGATCACATAATAATAAGAAAGAAAATTATTGTATCTTAAAGATTCCATCAAAGATAAATCAACACTGCAATAGCACTTGACCGGAATTTCCATCTTATAAAGTAAACCAAGCATAATGGATCTAACTAGTGTGATCCACAAAGATAGGATCTGAACTTCAACAACTCTAAACTTCATCAAGTGATCTCAATACACAAGGAAACAAAAATATCAATTGAGATACATCTTAATCAATCATTTTAGGATCCATCGAAAAACCCTAAAAAAAATCACCATGTCTTTCTTAGGCATGAACAATTTTCGAGTTCACAATCCTCATCTGGGACTCTAAGTACACAGCCCAACCCACTGTAGGATTTTTAATCCAAGCCTCATGGTAATCATACATGGGAAACATAATAGTCAAAAACACCATCTAAGTGACCTATATTTGCAGAAAGTATTCAACTATAATGATCTATAATGAATCATTCTAATAATAGACTACTAAATAGTCCAATTATAACTCCAGGACACAAAATTCACAAACTCCCAAGTAGGAAAAGGTATATGACATGTACTTACATGTACCCGATGTGAAATCACAACCCTAAAATAAGTCATGTACTAATAAATAGCTATAGAATAATAGTGTATACTTATATACCACTATACAACTAAGGAATACCTAGTTTCTGATCATGTACTATAACATGGCCATATACACCACATAATTGTTGTCAATCTGAGTACATGGCCATGTTCAACTACATGGAGTGCACCTAAAATACATTGTCAGTACTTTTCAAAAATATATCATCTTGTATTCTTTTTCACATAGCTCGGTGCATGGCCATGTACTACTAAATAGTGTGTTCATTAAGTGGAAAACATGGACATCCAAAAAATTACACTTTTCTCAAATGGGAAGAATATATGGTCTGTGTTCATAAAACCACACACCTTATAGTTTGGTATTATGAAATGAAAGCCACTAAAAACATATCAAGACCCCATTTTCCCCATTTTGGTATAGTTCAACAACCATGGGGTCCATAGAAATTAACACAGTGATCTACCACTAGAAAAAAAGTTAATTAATTGGGATAGGCATAAATAAAAAAACATAGCCTACCTCATGGAATAAACACTAAAGCTTTAGGTCTGAATCCACTATCTGAAGATATTTCACCTTGATCTAGTCTTGGTCTCTATAATGGGTGAGGTCTGGTGTAATCTCTTCACTATACCCTCTTATTATGGATTTCATGAACAAAGAGACGCCCTTATATATTTAATGTCATGTGTGGGAAGCCTATAATAGGGGGTGTTATACCTAAAGGAATAAATAAATAAATAAATAAATAAAATTATCATTTAACACCCATCTAGAGTCTAAGACATGAAAATGTTTTTATACCTAAACTAGGACAAATTCTTATTATATACTAAATTATGAAGTCAAAATCTCTATCAAAATCTCTACTTGAAACCAATCATCACCCTAAACTGCATTAAAATATTAATATTTATTTAATTAAATATTTAATATTCTTCTAAAACATGAAAGGAATATAATTCAACAATTATTTTATCCTAGGTAAAACACCCTTTTATTGATCTAATGGTGTGTTCATAAAAACTATCTAAGGCCCATTGTAATAGGAAATTGGTCATTATACACCTCCAAAAAACCCAAAATAAAAAATTCATATTTATACTAATCTTTTAAAACATTTATAAACTCAAGTCTCTATAACATATCCATAGTAAACCATCTTATCCACAATGAATGATCATTGGTATTAGAACCAAAAATCTCATACAACATTTTCTAGTAACCCAAACATTAATAATTTTGTTCTACATGAATATTAATACCATGGTTCTCTACATAACTCTAGAGATAGGGTATGCAAGACTAAGAAGTCTAATCAATCTGCTTCCAAAACCAAAATATTTCTCTGAAGGTGGCTAATTTGACTCATATATCATTCTATATCATGAAGTTATTGAAAAATAAACATCAAACTCATGGTTCTCTCTCCCACCCCCATATAAATAAACCCACATCTACCAATTATGATCCACAATGCTTCACATTGTCAATTTATCCTTTCAAAAATAATCCCCATTGATCCACTAACTCACTCAATGTGCTCCCCAAAATATCATCATCCTTACTTTCATAATTGTCACATCAACACACATAATTTAGTACTCTCCACCCTAAGAGTATCATTATTTTTTCCTAAATGGCCTTGGGTAACCATGACCACAACCCTCTCATCAAAGTAGTAGTGATTAGTCACCCACTCACAGCTACCTTCCCAAATCAATATCATCGAGAATGTAATCCCATAATTTTTTATCCCCAACCTAAATATTACAGTTCATCATCGGTTATCACATATTCAATATTCCACTATCACAAAATCACTAAATACTATTGTGTAACCAAACCGAAAAATCCTATTCTATAATAGTCTGTAATATTTCACAAAAAATCAGCTCAGAATCCTTTACCTTGAAAACTCGAGCACATACTATGCTTCTGATCCAACCAAATTCCACTAGGATTAACTTCTTTGAACAAACATTTCCTGGTCTAGGAACCCAAGTGAACCTTTCCCTCTTGAAACCAGCAATAAGAATGAAACACTGTAACATAAGTAATACTTAAAAAATGAAAGGAATCAAGTGATCATAACCCTCTAACCAAAGTTCACCCTTCAGAATCATTTCCAATTTAATAAATCATCTATTTATTCCCTACATAATAAAAACATATCAAAACTCATTAGTCCTCTCTAATAGGTCACCCCTAATAGTCAATGGTGTCTCTGACCATAAAATAGTGTCAGATAAAAATTATCCCTATGATCTAACACATATCTCTTCTATTCATGCCTCACATCATGTTACTCAGTTAAATAATCTAGGATTGTGCCAACTCAGGGATGGTAAATGCTATCATGGCCTTAAACAAGAATTTGTATCATTGACACACCACATCATCATACCAAAAAGCTCATTCATAGGTACTATCATATGAATGGGGTTCACACATCAAAATAACTACCCATATCCATAGAATATATCCTTTTTGAGCATCTACACATAATACCACTCCATGGAGGAACAACAAACATAATCATCCTAATGAAAAAATTACCCACAATGGTCTAATGACTATATACTTATACCATGATCACCAAATAGGGTCACTAAATCTCTTGAGATTGCATTAAACACGCATTTCTCCCACATTGGATGTCTCATTTGAGATACACCCAAACTACTATCAAAATAAAGCCGATAAAATCAAACACTATATTGCCTATAAAGTGTTGATCCAATTTTCCTATTATTATATATTAGGTAATTATTTAATCTATATGTGAAGAGATATAATCATATCATCATCCTCTTGTTAATGGTAATGGAGTCTCAAATAACTCAAAAAATATCAAATATAAAAACCATTTTCGAATTCAAAGTTGAAAATAACATGAAACTATAACATTGATTACTAAGAACATCAACCTCTAGTCATGGTATCCTGGACATCCTACCTGAGGATGAATTAGATGATATATGTCATAGTCTCTTACTCATATATATATATATATATATATATATATATATATATTAACAAACAACACCAAATAGTAAAAATAATAAGAAATTAAAGAAATCAGATAAATATGTGTAATGTCCCATCCCAGATTCCACAGAACATATGCCATGATCTTGTTCTCCATAAGTCCTCAAGTGCACCTCCTCGTACAAAAAAGGATTCTAACTAGTAGTTTAGGTTTCAGGGTGAATTGTGAGGAGACTATGCTACTGGGTAAGAGTTCACAGTCATAATAAAATAACAAGTCATCATAGAGATTAAAGAATGAGGAATAAGAGAAAAAAAATATAGAAATGTGATATAATAAATTTAAATACAATAATTTCCAAAATATTCCTTCCACGAATATAATATCGGTCACCCAGAAGGATTATCTGTAATAAAAAATAAATAACTAAAATATGAAAAAATTAGGCCTTACATCCAACTCTGAGCCATATAAAATACTTTGTCTCTAGTTACCTATCAAGCTACTCTAGCTAGACCAGTTTACTCAACATAGGCATCCCACTCAACCATGAAATCCTATTCCTCATCCTTATCCATCATGAATCCATGATTAACCTAAAAGTAGAAAAACAGTCAGTATGTGCACTATGGTTAACCTACATAGGGATAGAAAAAACCTTATTGGTCCACCCTAAATGGAGAGATGATAAACTACTACCATAAATGAATTCTCATGACATGTGTTTGTCCTATACAAAACATAAATTAAATTAAATATAAATTAAACCGTCGTCGATCCTTAGGTCCAAGACCTCAATCAACCATAACTGTTTTAGAAAATGTCGGGGTGTCTCTTAGAATGTCACAGTGAATGTTTAACCTAATATACCTACAAGATCCACATCCATGGAATTTTTAACCAAACCAACTGAATCTGGGGACTGGTCAAATGATAGGCCTATCGTCAAGTATACTAATCTAATTCATCACCAACCAAGTCCTCATGATAGAGACATTATTTCATACTTCCCACCTCAACACATATGTACCAGTCACCTCAAAAATGTACTACCATACCAAGACTAGCACTCTAACATATGTATCATGTATAGTAAACAATTTTCCGTGGAGCATCAGTCAAGAACTTAAACCATAAATCAAAATAATCATTATTCATCCATTAGTTGAGAATCAACACCATGGATCATTATTATTCATTGGAGTATCATCCAAAACAATGAACTTTATATTTATATAATCATTCCACCGTCCATTATACCTAGTATACCATTAATTCTAGTATAATTAGTATTTTACATAATCAACAATGTATACTATCTATTTTTAGTTCCCCAGTCTGACGAATAATGCATCTAGTATACTATCTATGGCAAGATTCTTGGCCAGGTATCTAATAACTATACAAGTGATGTAAAATATAGTATACTCTACAATATTACACAACATGACCAGATCCTAGGTCTAGAGCATAAACCAAGAAAAATTCATCAGTACTGATTTAATGTTTCAAGTCTTACGTTGCCAATTTAGGATATGTAGAACCATATAATCGATCACTTGTCTAGCTCAATCATCTATAAAATCCCATAAAAGTGAACCAGGATCCAAATTTTTTAAATAAAACAATTTCAAAACATCTTTATAGGTGTATACAATTTCTCAAAATCCAAAACCAAGAGAAAAAATAATAGGTTCTAGTCTAACTCATATTTCCATTGAAATCTCATCAAATATCCAGAAACCCACAACAAGTGCAAGACATCCTATGAGGTATTCCCCTATATCATAAGAGTTCATAGTCCAATTCCATCATAATAAAAACCCACAAGTATACATACATTTCCTACAAAGTATCCTCAATCAATAACACATCAAAAAAGTAATCTAAATGTAACACCGTTTTATGAGGACATTCTAAACAGAATACTAAAACATCTAATGAAAACATAATTAGAAACCCACCCTCAAGGAAATATTCTAGGGTCCCTTGGACACAATTGAAAACCACAACATCAACCATATAATACAACCATTTATATATTTTAACTAATCCAAAAGTATTAAACCACTTTGATCCTCAAATATATGATCAAATACACCACTACTTCGACCGCAAATTAATGGTCACAATACACATGGACAAACAAAATATCCTTTTAAATACTAATTTAACCCACCTTCTAGGATTCATACAACAAAAATTAAACAAATATACCAGGTAATCTCATTCCAATATGATTAGAGAACTGACAATCCTCAGTCAGGCCTTATATCCCAGAACCCAACCCACTAGAGGATTATAAATCCAAACCTCAATGATATTCTCATACTGAAAAATCAGGGTCCAAAACACCATGAAAATGTCCTCTATATTCAGAAATGATTCCACCATCATGATATATGAGAAAAAAGTCCCATAATGGACAACTCAAAATTCATATTCTAACATAGGGACACAAAACCAAAAACTCGCATAATGGAGAAAGTACATGAAATTTACATCTAATTACACAATGTGTACTCTCAAAACTACACCAGGACCTGCACTTATACATATCGAGAGAAACATGTTCTGTTACCATGTCCAACTGCACAACCATGGAATAAATGGGGTCTACCCATGTATGATGGCATGGCCATGTACTTATCTCAAGGGGTGTATTTAAATGTACATAGACATGTTAAACTATATGGAGTGTACCTAAAGTAAACTATTTGTAATTTTCAAAACACCATCATCCCATAGACTCAATTACACGGCTAGGTACATATCCATGTACTAATATATGGTGTGTATATAAATTACATGTTGTTTACATCCAATAAAATTTATCTTCCCCAAATAAGAAGAACATATAAAGTGTGTTCTTAAACCAACCCACCGTATAGTCTAGTGTTCCGAATGGGAATCCCCTAGGAAGATAAAAAATGGGTTTCTCCCATGTTTTTTATAGATCAAACTACTTGGGGTCTCTAGAAATCATAGTACATCTTTAAAACATGATGAATATTAATCTATGTGGATTGGGAAATAAAACACAAAACAATCCTACCTCGTGATGTCAATGACGATTCATCGGGTCCAAATCCACTTTCGTAGGAATATCAACCTTGATCTGATCTTAATATCCACTGTTGATGAAGTCTAATGACATATCCCCCCTAAAAACATAGTCCAGACATTGTTCAAAGGGATTAGTTGTAATGACCCAATGTTTTATCAAAAAATTACATTCTTATAATTATGTCATATAATCACATGAAATCACAACACAATGAAGTACTATGTACTATGTGTCCTTTAAACATAATTTTGACACTATTGTGATTTAAAAATCTAACATACTTGGATGTGATCAATAAGAAGTTTGGAGTCCAATTTAAAAATCATAATTTTTGGTGAATAATAACCTACCCTTTTGAATAGTTTGTTACCATTATTAATTGTAATATAATTGTTATGAATAGTAAATAGAACAAAAGATTAGTAACCTAACCCTTGAAGGTATAAATAAAATTTAAGAATCATATAATTGATAATATTATCAAAGTAAAAGTATTGGTTATTTTTTAAGTCATAAATAATTATTTACAATAAATTAAATAATTTAAAAGAAAAATTATTTACCTAAAATGTTATAATAACTTAAAAACATCATCTCTTTTAGTTTTTTGATAATTTTTTAAGACCTTATGTAATTTTTGAAAACATTAAAAATTCACTTATATTTTTAAAATCTATATTTTTCAAGGAAAATAAGATTTTAATTAAAAATTAAATTAATAATAATTAGAAAAAAATTAAAAATGGATTTTATTTTTGGATTTTACACATTAGAAATTGATTGGGTGAAATTTTTGGATTTTTCTAAAATACATGAATTTTGATGAATAGTAAAATACAATAATATGAAAATTAAGTTATATACATGATTTATTGTGTCATGGATACAGTTCTATATATATAATCCCAATTGATTCAAAATCACATTCACTTATTACTATTTTTGGTCGTGAAATCATCCCAATTTATAGTACTTGGGGAAATTAATAACCTATGGAATTAAATATTAAGAAAATCATTTTCCCCTCCTCTTTAAAAACCACCCACACTCCCCTCTTCCCTTCACTCCTCTCAATCCTTGTGCCTTCCCAAACTTTTAACCAAATATCTCCCAATATCTTCCCCCATATACAATATCCCTTCGTCTCTTAAAAATATAAAATACTCACCCTTTAAAAGGCTCTTATAAAAGATTGATTCAAGAGGTAAATTCCAGTTTTTAATTATTTAACAATTTTTTTCAAGTTCATTTATTTTATTCTCTATCCTTACCTATTCACATATATAAGTTATGAAAACTATAGTACCACAAATTTATTTTAATTTCATTATGATAATGTAATAATTTATTATCATATATCCATTACTCTTCTTTTATACTAGTAGTCAAGACACCATCCGAGATGTGTTAATTTACCACATTCAAGGATGACGAGTTTTAACATTATTTTACCATATTCTAGACTGGTCATGAAACCATTATAATGATCAATTCAAATAAAAATATAATTATTTTACCTCAAGTGATTTTCATTATAATTTTTGTAAACATGATGTAAAATTATAATGCAAAACAAGTTAATTGTGAGAAAAATCGCCAAGTTAATCCAAGCATTTATCATTAATGTTCAATATAAGGATTCAACATAAATACAAGTATCCACATTAAATTTTAAATGGTGTAATAATTTTTATGTTAAAAAATAAATTATAACTCCAATTCTAGACAACTTTCCCCATTTTACAGGATTCTCCATTCATGAAAATAAGTAAATCAATCGAAAAAACCATGAAAACAAACAGACCCAAACAATGAAATTGAACCACATAACCCATCAAAAAGTTCATGAATAAACAGAAAAAGGTTATAATAAATATTTTCTATATAGAAATGGTTCTTTAATTATATCTTAATTTAACTAATTTGATTTTTCAGTGCATTAATATAAAGTGGAATACACCATCAGACTTAAGATACTGGATCCTCTCTATTTCAATTTTATTGAAGAATGTCTCCTATAATATGCCCTTTTATGTGTCATTAATAATGAAGAGGTATAATTTTTCACCTCCATATTATTTCCATAATGGTTTATAACTGATGGAAAACCCCTTTATCTATCATTAATCACTCATATGTACACCTGATATCATGTCGATAATCCATAGTTGATTCTACACGAAACTCTTTTATTCCCTCAGGTTGCCTCATCATTATTTTTACCACAATTATGTTATCTTATATTTTGCTGTTCATATTATAAATTCTTTTTACATGTACCAAATTCATATATCAATACCATTTCATCATTCTCTTTTGGGGATATACATGTGTTTAAGTGATTCCCTCCCTAATACTTTCTGATAAGTAAACCGGTTTCGAGGGAAATTCCTGAGTTATTACCTGATTTAAAGTTCACTCTATCTTATGTTTTAATAAACCATTGTATTTACAAACATCAGAATTTTTTTATTAAATAATTCTTGGTTCACTTCTGGTTTTATATAAATGATTTTTCTCTTTTATATTTTGAAGGATCTATAGTATTTTCCTTAAACCCGCACAAAAATTGTTTAAATGAAAAAATTTACTAAATATGTTTCTTACATGTTTTCACCTATACATGAAATCAACTACCATGATACATGACTATTTTATCTTATGATTTTTTTTTATATTTTAGTTCCTCTCTTTGATTGACAATATTATGATACAAACATTTGTTATGCTTTATGACATGAATATGGTAACCAATTCATTCCATGGGTAACCCTTATGTTTATCTAAGATTGATTATGTATGATTATTTATGTGGAAAACATGTTCATGAAAAGATAATATGGGTATGTTTTGATATCACTCCAATTCATTGGGTAAATTTCAGTATCACTATATGTTATGTGTGATGGTCATTCTAGATATCCTTGGAATGTGCTACCAAATGTGATGGTCTTTGTAATTATCCTTGGCTTGTGCTACCTTGTACAACGGTCCTAGAGGTTATCCATGGATTGTACTAAATTAGTGTTTTATATTGATTACACACAATTATGACTCAATGTTTATATTATTCAATGTTTTTATCTTATGATTCCATATGTTACAAGCCTTTTTATATCATTGTGGCATTCTAACTATCCCATGTGCTAATGTAATGTTATTCTAGTTATCACCTTACTAGGAATATAGATTATCCCGTTGTTAATTTATCCCTAGGTTATCCTATTCATATTTATGAGGACAAGGGAAAATATATTCTCGTTATGGATATGAAATTAAAATTTGTTTTTATAATGTTTGATTAAGTAAGTAGTTTTCCAAAACACAACACTTTACAGTCCTTTGATTGTAAACTGATGCATAATTTTTTTTAAAATCATGTAATGTTATGTGTAAAATGATAGGTACACTATATTTGGTATTAGGGAATGTTCTACATCTTTTGGAGATTCGTATTAATAAACATTATTAAGTACCTTAATGATGGTAAAAAGTATACAAAAACACTCTGAAATTTTGGTCTGTATGGAGTAAGTGGTTTATCAGAAAAATACATATATGTATGGATAAAAATAGGTAGAGGTGGCTCTGGCACAGATGTATCTAGGGGTAAAACCCAAAAACATCTCATTGAGCTAGACTCGAATGGGAACTGGTTCACAACAATGGGCCTTACTGCACTCTTGGTTTGACACTCCTAGGGATATGATTTGGTAAATTCATGATCTTAGTGAAACAAATTTTAATGGGAATAAAAAAATACCCCATAAGAATATACATTGATAAATAGTTCAAGGATAACATATATTTAAACCAAAGGAATTTCAAGTTACTATATACTTCTCCTTTAAAAGTTTGTTCTTTAATGTTCAAAGTTTCCTTTTTATGATCAAAAACTAAGTATTAAATCCATCCAATTGTACTTTATTTTTTTAGTTAATGGGGGAAAATAGCAGAACATGTTCCAAAAATAAATTTGATACGTAATGGGAAGACAACCCTATATATATGTCTTATATTATGGGAACTGGTGCTCAAGATATCAGGACAATACTTTCTCAGGTGTATCAAGTTATAAATAATTAAATGAATCTTAGCGAACAACCTTATCCTCCAAGGAAATATAATGTTTTAATTAAACCCATAATGTGGAAAAGGCCTCCTATGTTTAGTGGATTATCTAATCCCCTCCTCCTAGAACATTGGGTTAACTCCATTGAAAAGATATTATTTGTCCTGCAGTGCTCAAAATAATTGAAACTTCTACTGGTAATCTATCATTTTTATGGGGTATTTAAGAAGTGGTGTACATGGATCAATAATACGAATCCCCACGTAGAAATTGTTTATATGTATTGAGAGTAATTTAAGATAATGATTTTAATAAATATTTTCCCAGTACCCTCCTTCTCCAAATGTAGAAAGAGTTCCTTAGACTCAAGAATAAGGAATATGAGTCAATCATGTCATATGAAGAAAACATCTCAAGGCATGAAAGGTACAAGTTTTTCATTGTCATGAATTCTTAAAGAAAGGTGGATTTATTCTTTATCTAGTAAAGCCAATTCTATGATATGAATTTGTGATTTGAGACTTTAATAGTTATGAGGAGATTATATGTTTTCCCTCACGATTGAAATGGGGATCAGAGACTCCCAGAGGTATCATAGGCCTGATGACAATAAGTGGAAAATGGAATCTAATATGGGTAGTCCCACAAATAAATTCAATGATGGAAAGAAGATAGACCATCCCACATGTAAAAATCGTGGGAAAATCATCATGGGAACTGTCTAAAGGGATCTAGTAATTTCATCATATGTGGAATGTTGGTATATCTGGATAACAATTGACAAAGAGATATGAACATAAGAAATAAATGTTTAGATAAATTCTCAGCCAGTGGTTCAGTGTTACATCTTCAAGAAACATGTGAATTATGTGAAAAATTACCCTATGACAAGAGTTTTTGTAGGAAATATACTTCATCTTCCAAGGAAACAATGAAGGGTTGGGATATAACTACTACTAAGGTGGACTCAGACAACAATGTGGTGACAGGTATGCTAGTTATTCATTCAAAAATAGAAAATGTACTATTTGATTTTGGTTCAATGCATTCTTTCATAACATTCATGTTTAGTAGAATTATTCAAATACTACCTAAAATTTTAGAGGATATTTTATCTATGAGAACGTAAGAATAGGGAAATTATTGGGACCATGGTTTATAAACCCACCTTCGTTAATGTTTGGGGACTGAACCATATAGAAAACCTCTTCATAATTCATTTAGTGGTGTTATATGTTATCCTACGAATGGATTTTATATCTTTATACAAAGCCAATGAAAAAATTCGGGAATGGGAGATCACTATTCACATCCCAAAGCATCCTCCAATTATATACAAGTGTATTGAGGAAGATGAATCTCATTTAGAATCATTCTCACAAGTCGAGATATTGATTCATTATGAGAAATAATATCAATCCCAAATGATTGAGACATAGGAGAGAACCTGACTCGACGATATGCCCATCGTGATTGATTACACTGATGTATTCCCTAATCATATTCATGGTCTTCCTTAGGATCAAGATGTTGAGATCTCAATTGAACATATTCCTAGATATCTGCCTATATCAATGAAACCGTATTGAATTGACACTATAGAGGTTGATGTGAAAAAGCAGTTACAGAAGAATCTGGAGAAAATATTTATACACCTGAGTACTTCACCATGGGGTGTGCTAGTCTTCTTCATTATGAAAAAGGATGGATCAATGAACCTCTAAATTGATTATTGCAGGCTCAAAAAATCATCATAAATAACATGTTTCACATTCCACTGATAGATGACTTGTTCGATTAGATTTCTGGGACTAGTTATTTCTATAAGATAGACCTTCGGTCCGGATATGATCAAAAAAAGGTGATGAAGTAATATACTCCCAAGATTTCCTTTTGAACGTGTCATAGAAACTGTGAATTCATAGTGATTCCATTTAGACTCTCAAATTCTCCAACAATTTTCATGGATTTAATGAATAGAGTCTATAGATATTATCTCGACAAATTTTTTGTAGACTTTATCGATGATATTCTAATATACTCTAGGAGCATGTAGAAACACGAGGATAATTTTAATACTATGTTAATGAATTTTTTAAGGATGAATATATATGAAATTAACCATAAATGTGTGTTTTGGATGGACGAAGTATCATTACTGGTGTATTTAATCACCAGAAAAGGGATATTTGTGGACCCTTAAAATACATAGGTGATTGAAGAGTGTCCCAAGACAACATCTATAATGAAGAACAATAGCTTTATAGGTCTAGCAGTGTATTATAGACGATTTGTGAATAAAATCTCATGATAGTCAATCCCAATGACCAAGATGACATAAAAAGGAGTAAATGTTTTTGGGACTCATGAATGTGAAGACTGCTTTAAAAAGTTTAAAAAGGCATGTCACTCTACCAGTACTCATGCTCTTGTCAAGTGGGGGACTCTTTGTGGTGTACAATGATACATCAAAAAAGTATTAGGATTTATATTGATGCAATATGATAAAGTGATAGACTATGATTTACAGAAGTTGAAAACATGCGTGAAAGACTATCCTACTCATGATCATGAGTTGGCGCTTGTGATATATGCGTTAAAAAACTAGAAGCATAATCATTATGGGGAGAAGTGTGAGATATATACTGATCAAAAGAGTCTCAAATATATATTCATACATAAAAAGATTAATATGTTCTAGTCAAGATGGATATATCTCATCATGGATTATGACTACTCAATCCACTACCATCCAGATAAGTCAAAGAAGGTGGCAAATGCTCTATGTATAATTGATCCTGAATCTTTATCAATGATGACAATTGAAGGAATCAAATATTCTTAGATTTATTGAGCATGGAAATGGGAATCATTAAGGGAGGTACATCATTAATACTTTCTCAAAGGATTACTCAACCATCACTCGTGTATAAAATGAAGTATTCTCAAAGAAAATATATATAAATTAACAAAAGGGTGGAAGCCATTAGAAATGGGAAATCCTATGAGTTTATGATTGATGATGAAAGAGTTGTAAGATGTGGGTCACGATTATGTGTACCATCTGATCTAGATATATAAAAGGAGCTTTTGAATGATGCACCTAGCTCAACATTCTATATTCACCTAGGGAGCACAAAGATGTATCAATATCTCAAAGAGGACTTTTGGTGGGACAATATAAAGAAGGATATTGAGGAATATACATCAATGTACCTAGTATGTCAACAACTGAAGGCTAAAAGACATAATTCTAAGTGGATGAAACAACCACTACCCTTTCCAACATGGAAGTGTGAGAACATCACTATAGACATTTTCATTGAACATCGATGGAAATATAGAAAAACAATACTATATGTGTCATTATAGATCATCTTATAAAGATAGTTCACTTAATCACAATTTCAGGGGATTTCTCAATGGATAACCTTGAATGGATATATATCAAATAAGAAGTAAAGTTTCATGGAGAACAATTATCTAAACTATCTTATCATTATCTGAGATTCATCTCGATGTTCTAGAAACGTCTCCAACATTCTCTAAGCACTAAACTGATCTTCAGTACGACTTATCATCCTCAAACTGATGGCTGATCAGAGCGGACTATTTAGACACTAGATGATAAGTTGGGATCATGTTTTATGGATCTCAATGGTGGATATGACCAACATCTTCCACTAGTTTATTTCTCATACAACAATAGTATCCACTAAGGCATCCAAGTTGCACCATACAAAGCCTTTTATGGGAAAAGGTGCAGAACACCGACATGTTAGGATTATGTCAGTGAGAGTAAGTTTCTATGAACTAAAATGGTTGAAGAAATGGTGGAGAAGATGAAAACCATTCAAAAACATATCAAGACATCCCCAAGTCGAAAAATGAGTTATAGAGACAATAGTCGATCAAACATTGTGTTAAATGTTGGAGACATGGCATTTCTACGTATATCTCCATGAAATATGGTCATGAGGTTTGGGAAGAAATGGATGCTTTATCCCAGGTACATCAGACACTTCTAGGTTCTTGATCGTATCAGGGATGTGGGCTATAGACTGGAACATTCACCTACCATGGCCAAAGTAGAAGATGTCTTCCATGTATCCATATTAAATAATTACATACTAGATCCTTCCAATGTACTCTCTTCAGAGGTGGTGCAGTTGGAGTTGATTTTTTATAAGATGAGCATCGAATAAACATCTTGGATCGTAGAGATAATGTTGTATGTAACAAAACTACTGACTTGGTCAATTTACTATGGTGGGACCATAATTATGAAGAGGCAACATGGTAACTAGAGTGGGCAATGATGGAAAAGTACTTGCACCTATTTAAGGATTTTAATTTAAAACAAAATTTCAAGAGAGAAATTTCATAAGGGTGGAATAATTTAATGACCCAATGTTTTATCAATGGAATTTCCGTCTTATAATGATGTCATATATTCACATCAAATACCAAAACAATGAACTTCTATGTAATTTGTGACCTTTAAACATAATTTTACTCTTATGTAATTTGAAAATCTGCCATACACATTTGCGAACAATAAGATGTTTGGAGTAACATAAAACAAACATAATTTTTCTTGAATAGTAACCTACCCTTATGAATAGTAATGTTACACATATGAAAAGTAATATGACCCTTATGAATATTAATTTTTCCAAATGAATAGTAACATCACCCATTAATGATTAAATACAATTTAATAATCTTATAATTCATAATATGATCATAGTAATAGTATTGGTATGTTTGAACGTCATAAATAATTAATTACAATTAATTATTTATTTCAATAGTATCTGTATTTTCATAATAGGTCTTCATAAAATATAAATTTATGTCTTACATTTTTATGATAATTTTATAATACCTCATTTAATTTTTTAAAACATTAAATAATCAGATATAGTTTTAAAATCTGTATTTTTCAAGAAAATTATGTTTTCAAATAAATATTAAATTAATAATATTTATAAAATTATTTTTGAAAAACGTAGTTCATATTTGGATTATACATGTCGATAATTGGTTGGGTGATATTTTTGGATTTTTCTAAAATACTTTAATTTTTTATGAATAGAAAAATACAATAATTTGAAAATTAAGCTAAATACATGATTTATAGAGTCATGAATGATGTTCAGCTGATGTAAGGCCAATTAGTTTGAAATCACATGCACTTATTAATATTTTTTTTCATGGAATAATCACTATTTATGGTCTATATAAAATGAAATAAACTAAGGTATTCAATATTAAAAAATACTCTCCTCCCCTCTACTTTAAAAACCACACACACTCCCCTCTTCTCTTCACTCATCTCACACCTTGTGAATTCCATATATTCTACCCAAATATATCCCCAATAAAATCCCACACATTCAAAATCACATAGTCTCTTCATAATTCAAAATATTCTCCACTTAAGTGGATCTCAAGGAAGATTGTTTCAAGTGGTAAATTCTTCTGTTTAATTCTTTTACTTTCTTTTCATGTTAAATTTAATTATTCACTACCCTTACCTATACTAATACAAATGTTATGAATAATCTAGTTCCATATATGTACTATAATTTTTTTGTGATAATTTAATAAGTTCGTGTCATCTCTCCTTTACACTTCTTTTAAACTAGTAGTAAAGTCACCATCCAAGATGTGTTAATTTACAACATTCATGGACGATTGGTTTTCTATTTCTGTCACAATATTCTAGAATGGTAAGGAAAACATTTTCATGGTTGAATAATATTATAATTTTTGTATTTAAAATCATTTTAATTTCTATATTCATTTTATACACATGATGTAAAAAAATAAAAAACCAGTAAATTGTGAGAAAAATTGCCAAGTTAATCGAGGTGTTTATCATTAATGTTTTATATAATAATTCAACATTACTCCAAGTAAAAAAATTAAATTTAAAAAAATGTAACCTTATATATTTTCATTAATAAAATATAACTACAATTCCGGACAACCATACGCATTTTACATGATTATATGTTCATGAAAATAACTATACTGGTCATAAAAACCAAGAAAACAAACTGACCCAAACAATAAAACTGAACCACTTAACTGATCAAAAAGGTTATGTATTAACATAAAAAAAACAAACATAAATCTTTTACATAGTGGAGATGTTTCATAGTTATTAATTAATGAAATTAATATCATTATTCAGGTTTTTTATATCAAGTGGAAAACACCATCAGACTTAAGGTAATGGATTCCCTCTATTTCACTGTTATTGAAGATTGTAGTCAATGTTTTCCCTTTTATATGTCATTACTAAGGAGGGGGTAGGATTTCTCACCACCCCCATACTATCCTCGTGATTTATATTTGATGAGAAACCCATTTATCTGTCATTAATCCCTATTATGTACACCTAATACCATGCCAATAATCCATAAGGGATTCTACATTAACCTCATTTATTTCATTTTAGGTGCCTCATCTTTCTTATTACCAAAATAATGTTATCTTATCTGTTTATGTGAATCGTCTTACTATTGTGTAAATGTACCAAATTAATTTATCAAGATACTCTCATCATTATCTTTCAGGGATATACATGTTTTTAAGTGATTCCCTTCTCAATACATCCGAATAAGAAAACCTGTTTGAGGGAACATCCCAAATTCATACCAGATTTCAAGTGAAAAATATATTCTGAATTATGCCACCATTTTATTTATAAAATAAGTATTTTTTTGGAATCATTCTTTGGTCACTTATGGTTTCATATAAATAGTTTTGTCCTTTTTTATTTTAAAGGCTTTATAGTATTTTCCATAAAACCACACAAATAATGTTTTCATGCTAAAATTTCATAAATAATTTTCTTACATGTTGTCACCTCTACATGAAATAACATACCATGATACATTCCTATTTTCTCTTATGAATCTCCATGTATATTTTAGTTCATTTCTTTCATGGACACTTGATACGACCATTAGTTATGCATTGTGACATGATTGTGGTACCCAATTCTTTCCATGGATAACCCTTATGTTTATATAATATTGGTTGTTTTTTATTCCTTATTTGGTAAACATATTCAAAAAAAGTTAAGATGGGTGAACCCAGATATCGCTTCAAGGCATAAGGTAAAGTTGATTCTTAGGAGACTTTATGTGAGACGGTCTTGGCAATTTGCCTTGGCTTGTGCTACTATGTGTGATGACGGTCTTGGTGGTTAGCCATGGATTGTGCTAACATGATCAATGGTCTTCGCGGTTAGCCTTGAATCATGGTAAATTAATGTTTTATGATTCTGCCACTTTATTGTGATTTCTTGTATATATTATTACATGTTTATATGTTATGATTCTATATGTTACTTTCCTTTTTATGTAATAATGTCATGACTTCTATCACAACTACTAATGCTTTGTTCTTTTGGTTATTCCCTTACTTAGATTTTAACTCATCCCATTATTCATGTTATACCTAGATTATCCTATGTACATGTATGACTATAATGGAATATAGAATCTCATTTTTTATATTAAATAAAAGGTTTCTTTTATAATGTTTTATTATTTAGCTAATCGTCCAAAACCTATCCTTTACGATCCTTGGCTTGTACTCGGATGTATAATTATTCTTAAAATCATGTAATGTAATATGTAAAAGTCAAGAGTCACTATATAATCCTCTCCCCATTTCATTCCGTGGATGGGATGGCCCATCTAGGGGGGTTACTTAACGAAAATAATGAATTATTTAATTAATTAATTTTTCATTTAACACATATACCAATACCAAAAAATTGAATTAACTTTATGCATCGCCTAGGAAATACCTCACATCTAGACTCAACCATTGATTTTGAATCCCAATTATATCATTTATTAAAATAATATCATCACCTAAAAAGACATGAATATTTTAATATTTAATTAATTAAATTCTAGATATTCGTCCAAGACTCAAACAACGTGGAATTTCACCAAAACCCTCTCCATGGGAAAATTCCCTATTATGGGGCCAATGTAGTGGTCCTAAAATATAACATTGAATTATCTAAGATCATTTTCTAGGGGAAATTGACCATTATACCCCTCACATACACTAAAGAAAAAATAAAACTTTCTTCTCAAAATTTAAAACCATCAGAAACAAGGGTATATATTGAATGAATAATTGATGTTTGGGGAGGTGAATAAGGAAACACATAATTGACTCTATCCTCTTAATTTATAGTCATTACATAGTTTCATTCATTATGTCTTTGTCTTGGAAGTTTTGGATTAATGCTATCCTAATAAATCCATTGATTAAGGGATAATCAAAGATTATGAATGTGTTCCCTACATATAATATATTTAAATATTAGTGCTTCCCTGATATTAGTTCCATATTCTTTTATAATGTCAAATGAACTATTCATTTTCCTTAAATATTTTGATGCTAAATGGGCTCCATTACCACATTTAAATATTCTTCCATCCCCCTCTATGCAATTACATTGATGATTCTTCACACTTTTTTGACATATAGTGGGTAAAATATAGTTTCTTTCATCATCTTAAATGCATAAATATTCCTGATCCTCCAAACATATATTCCTTTGATTCAAAAAAAATCTCAAGTTAAACATTTAATCATATATTGATATAGAATTTTTTTCATAGTAATCAAATTTTTCAGTCATTCATGGATTCTAATGGGTTTATTGTCTTGATAAGAATCTCAATATCCCTAAAAACATTAGCAGAGTTTCTTTGGGTTTTTACCCTCACTAAAACCAAAATGGGTTGAAAAGAGTGAAAAAATTAATATTATTGGGGAATTATCATATTCAAAAAAAGAAATCAAACTTAGAATTTATTTTTCTTTTATAATATAACATTGTCATGTAGTTCCATTGGTTATTATTATATCAATAATGGTCTAGAATAGGCTGAGTTAAGTTAATTTTTTATGAATCTCAACATAATCACTAAATTTAACAAGCAAATAAATGTTTTACATTGGTTCATAATGAGAATATGGTAAGCCAAAGAATATCCCCATGGGAGTGTTTAACCCGGTATACAGTGTTAGACTAACTCAATGAGCATCAGGATGATGACCGAGTTATCGATCAACCAACCATTTTCAGGGTGATTACCTCTAGGTCCATAATTTCTAATATAATATCCTTTTGTAATATCTATACATAGGGGTATTTAATTAAAATATCATCTACTCATGACTTCATCAATATTTCAAGATATTATCAAAACCTTATACTATTCTATTTGGTTTTCCGTAATTTTCTATAAACTAATGGTCAAATTAAATAAACATATCATAAGAGAATTAATTGAACAATCATATGATACCAAATTATTTCACCAAACATAAACCTAGAAATAATATTAATATAATTAACTAAATAATTCATCTCAAAAATAGTCGCATAAATTATAGAATAAAAGGGATAGTGTTTTAAATACAACCTATATTGACATTTAATATTACTAGACATGTTATAATGTATCCATAGTTGTGATCCTCTGGAACCTATCCAATATATATAACCTCGTATTTGAATATTCATAACCTAGGGAATATATACATAACAAATGGTTGAACTCAAATTATTAGTACGGTAAAGCACATATCATAATTCTTTAGATCATAAACATGATAGAGAATATGATAATACATGAATAAATTAATAAAAGATCATATAATTATATATAAAACATTGATATTATTAATAATAGTTAAGGATTCATAAAATAGATGACCTGGACCCAGATACTAATTAATAATCATAATAACTAACCATGTGAAATACTTTAAAAATAATTCATAATCTTGAAATCATGGAATTTCATGTTGGAATAAAGGATTTACATTTATGGAAATAGAGATTGGATTGTGTTTGTTGTCATTACACACTTGATTAATCAATGAGTTTTCAGGGAAAGTCATCTTTTAGTACATGATGACTATATTATTGATTGAGGCATCATTTCCCAGGGTTTACAAAATTTTTTAGTCAAAAATTAGAGGAGGTAGAATGTTGTTTTTTAGAAGAGTATTTCTCACACAAAGTTAACATTGAATCTATACAATGTGAAAAATGTATGTTTTAGGATAATATCATAGAAATATAGCAATGAAAATAACCATGTGAAATATTTTTTTCAGAAAATAATTTTTTCAAGATGTAATTTTTTTATGCAGATAAATAATGCATATAATAATCATATGTTCCAAATGTGAAGTCTAAATTATGGTATGTACAGGTGGATTTTTGATATTCACTCCTCAAAATAATAATCAGAATGAGCTAAATGCAAGAAAAAATTGCATGAAAATATATTACACAACAAATATGACACCAAAATCATGCATACTCACATGGAGTTTGGAAATCAAGAAACATAAATACAAGGATGAAAACGCCTATAAATAATAGGAAACCCCCATAAAATACAAAGAAGTTTTCCTATTGAATATCTTGTTTCTCTTTTACACTAATTACTATTTCGTAGAATACTTATGTGAAATAAATCTAATCCACTTAATTTCTTTATGTCTATCAAGACTATGTGAATCTGAAGGTGTGTTTTTCTTATATATTAGGGTGGAATGAATGAAATCTTGTTCAAATATTTGAAAACATGCATGAAAGAACACGTGCATTGCACAAGTGCCGAGTTTTTTTATATATTTATTGAATATTTGGATTGTTTGTCAATTTCATTTTATTTAATTGATTCAAGACTATGATATGATGAGTGTCTTGTTCTGATAGGGAAAAATACATAATTTAAAATATTCTAAATCGAATTTCAATTAGATAAACTGAGTAAGACTTCATCGAAACAAATGTGCTTGTGGGAGTTGATGGATGTGTTCTTAGGGAGGAATTGTGTGATCCAATAGTCATGTAAAGGTAGTGTTTTTTGAATAAAGTGACTATGTTTAATCAATTTTACTCTATAACTAGTAATGATTAGTGGATAGATTATAACCAGTAGACTTCGATGTGTGCTCTTGGACTATCCCTTAGTGGTGAACTAAGAAAAACTATTTTATTTTACCTTTGCATGTAATTATTTATTTCATGAATGTTTCCTTCAGATAGGATTAACAAGTTACTACCAATGTCAAAACATGATTTGTCACCATAAAAAATACAAAATTCACCCTAATTCACCCCTCCCATCTTAGGGTGCTCTAGTATCCTACATGTGGTATCAGAGATATGTTTCTAGAGATTAATCAGTCCTCTATTTTTCTCATGGATAATTATAGTATATTTCAATGGGGTCCCACTATTTTATGAAAGAAACATCCAAATGTGGATGAAAATGTTAATATGTCATTTCAAAAAACTTGGAATGGATAAAATGTGTTTTCACCTCCTTATGGATAAAATTCACTAATGCAACAAGACTTTCACTGACGAAAATATATAAGAATATTATAGATGAAAATTCCAAAGCATATAATGCCCTTACTGTATCCATATATGATGAAATCTCTTTGAAGGTGATGAATTTCACCTCAACCAACTCTATATGAGAAAAAATAGAAAATATATATGATTGTGACAACAAAGTGAAAGAGGATAATATCGATAATTTTCATAATACGTTTAATGAACATAAAATTCATCGAAATGAAAAATGTACATAACTTCTTAATAAAACTACTAAATGTTTTGGTGAAATACGATCACATGGTGAAGAAATTAAAGACACTAACATTGTGAAGAAAATATTAAGAATTCATTTACTTATATAAAATCCAAATGTGTTAGATCTTGAGGAGATGGATCTATCTAAAAATTCTATGAATGATATACTATATTGTATAGTGGAATATGAAATGATATTATGAATAGAAGATGCAAAAAATTGAGTTAGAAAGTAAATTTCATTCAAAAACATAGAAAAAATGAGATTTGTGGATATATTAATGATGAAGATAAAGATAAATATTAACATCATTCTATTTTTTCTATGATATTAAATAGATTAAAACTGATATTTGATGGAAATATTCATCTGGCATGTTTTTGTTGTGGTAGAGTTGAGATCATTACTTCTCAATGCGCCAAGATGTTCAATGATGATGAAAGTTAAGCTATAAACATGTAAAAACTTCAAAAAGGATTCCCCAAATGGAATAAATCAAATAATTAAATAAAATTTATGAAAATAGTTTCATCTATAATGAATAACCAGCTAACAATGAATTTTTAAAGGATGACGAACCAAACAATAAATTTGGAACCCAGGACTCCATTACGGCTGGAGTGGAAAAGAAAGATCCTTTAAAAGATAAATCTCTAGATATTCGGTTGATGGGTGATATTGATCTCAATATGGAACATGAGTATTTTATTGTGATTGATAATAAAATTAAGAGAAAGTGTTAATGAGATATATTATGGAAGAGTCATTAGAGTATGTTGATCATATTTAAGAAGCAATTAAACCACTAGAAGGAAGAGAAAAATAAAATTCAATAAATCTTAAATTTTTGGATGATATTGAGGAATTTAATCTAAATATTGAAATGTTATAATTTTTAATCAGTGGCTATACGTCTAAATAGGAGGATAATTCTATGATTGATGAGGAACATGTAGAAGAAGTTGTTACTCTATTGAATAAACAAGAAACTGAATTAAATTCAAGGGAAACTAGGAATAATTTACAGTATGGAAGGGTATCAGATGTAGATCAAATAGAAAGATCGAACCATGGTTATTAATGAGTGGATATGGATTTTAATGATCAATGATCCGATTGTATGGGAAAATTTTTAATTATCTGTAACTTAGAAATATTAATGGCTAAAATAAAAATAAGCCCAAATAAAGGGAGGAATGAATATGGAAATACCACAAAGGAACATCATGTCTAGAAAGGAACACCATAAATCATATAGATAGTAGAACTGAATGAAATCCCCAGTTATCCCAAAATTATATTCAATAAAAAACATTCCCTACGGAAGGGGACACTAGGATTAATGAATGTGAGAATACATTTCCTCTTATGAAATGTCAATTCTAGGGAAATCTAGGCTGTATTATGTCATACTATTGACAATTAAGGTACTTTTTGGATGGGTAAGCACTTGAATTTCAATAATAAATAATGATACCATTTCATTAATCATATGTAATAAATAATTTGTAAGGAATTTTTTTCATTTTTATAACCGTGGCCATAAATCTATTCATTGCATGAAGAAGAAAGATAGGAAAAATACCAAAAAGAACATAAGGACAAACCAATACTACCCAATCAAGTGTATTTTCAATTGAGAAAACGTATTCTCCTATAGATGAAGAATAAAACTATTATGAATCCATAAATAATTAGAAGATATTGGAAGGAAAAACATTACACTCCACATAATCAAATATGTAATTAAATGAATAAAAGAAAAATTCCATAACCATCTTGGCATAAATAACTCCAAAATCCACAAAGAATATTATCACCTAGATTCTTGACAGTGGTTGATCATCCCCTATGACAGGAGATGAAAATTTATTGAATAATATTATTAAAAGTTATGATGGAATAGTATGTTTTGTAAATGATGGTGCATTGATAATCAAATATTGTGTAAGTACATAACTATGAAATGGTGAGCTTAGTAAAATTGTATTTCTCTTTGTGGATGTTTTTCGTCCCAATCTATTGAGTGTTAGTAAACTCTGTGACTCGAGACTGGTAGTGAAATTCAATCAGAATGAATGCACTGTATAATAATGACAAGGATTTATCTAATGAAATGATTTAAAATAGATGGGAATTTATACTAGGATGATAGAAAAGAGAACATTTTTTACCTTATAGTTAATGAAAAAAATAACATGTGTCACTAGAGGTTGGGTAAAATTAATAAAATATTCATGGAAAAATAACAAATACAAATATATTCTTGGATATCCCCAATACAAAGAACTAATTGTAAACTGCATGTAATGCATTCATTAGAGGAATGTTAGTATAAGGACCTGACTTTATAACATTAAATAATTTTGAATTAAATGAATAATTCATATTAAGGTTCTTTTTAGGTTTAGAGATTTAGAGAATTAGGCCATAACTATTACATAACAACTTGAATATTACAATTATACACTACTACTCAGTAAATAGTTTTATTATAAAATAAAAACTCTTAAAAAGAAACATGTCTAGTTCTATATTTTAGATAGCAGGACTTTTCCTTAATCCAATCCTTAACCCTATTCATCATTAAGCCATGTGGAAAACATTTAAAAACTTGGTATGAGCATAAAAAGCTCAGTAAGGGTTATAAAATAAGGAAGGAAAACATTATCCCATCAATAAATACAAATCAATGAAACTATGTTTTTAAATCATAACATGCCTTACGAAATCATAAGACTTATGAATAACACACACAAATCCTAAATCATAAAGGCTAATAATGGTATCCATATCAAAATTACATTGTTTAATCACATCTACAAATATAGTTACACTTGGAATCCCCACCATAGTATATTCCATAAATCACTTAGGAGAAACATCACGTTTACCTCCGCCACGTTACACAATGCATTGGAGAGCTATCTCGGGCTCACCCACTATAGGTTTATCAGAGAACCACCCATATACACATTAAATGCCCAATAACCATAACATATTCATAACAAATAACACATATATAAAGTAAATATAGCATTTTCAAAATAAAATATATCAAATTAGTATATTGAAGTAAACAATGTTTTATCAAATCATTTTCAAAACCATTTAAAAATAGATTTTTGAATCAAAGTGTCCCATACCACTCTAATGATTTTAATTGAATTATCATTTGAAAACATTAATGTCTATATAAATAAATCATAAAAACCATCTTGAAAATATATTCCTTAATGAGAAATATTTATAAGAATATATCATTAAATCATTTTAAATGATATTTTAGTTATAGAGTTTTTAACATAAAGAGAGCAGCTTGAATAAAAATATTTGAAGAAACAATTATAATCAGAACATTATAATATCATGAGAATAAATTTATTAATTATATAATATGTCAAAGGATAGTATAAACACTATATAAGAATGAATTGGTGCCTAACAACAATGAAGTCTCAGTGAAAATGAAAATTGAGATGAAATACCTTATAAAGACGATATCCTTAAATTAAAGATAAATCAACAACATAGTTATGTGTGAAAAATATAAATACACCCAATATAAGTGGATATTAATTTTAAAGAAATCCTAGGTCATTCACACATATTCATAGAACGACATATTCATGAAGAACAAGTTGAACCCAATGAATTTAAATTAGGTTAAGAAGTTCCCTAGTAAAAATCTGACAGCCTAACAGCGTCACTTTAAAATTAAAAAAATGAGCTGATGTGATAAAAATGGTATCTCAACACTTTTAAATAAATTTTACATCAATAAGGATATATAAGAACATATCCCAACACATTAAGATGTATATTAAATGACATATCAAAAATAAGTCTTTTCAAAAAGAGGAGGGTGAAAGGTTCCTTTACCGATTGTGTAACATACAAAACATACGCCACATGATAGAAGGATCATAAAATGAAGATTCAAATACTCATAAATGAATTTATATTAAAAAAGGATTAAAATCATGTGAAGTACATACACCACAGAAATGGAAATAGTGGCAAATATAGCATGATTCTCACTGGAATAAAAAGTGAGATGAAACCCTTTACCATGTTGTAATCAACTGAGTCATATAACCAAAAGTTAATTACCACCAAATTAATCACATAATACCATGAATATAATGAGAATAATGATAATATATATCAAACAGTAGTACACAATACACCACATAAAATTAATAAGTGGCGAACAATGGAAATCTCACGGAATTAAAAGTGAGATAAGAAAATCCCCTATATTGTGTCTGACTTGACACGTTCATTCTTTAATCTCCTAAATAATAAACTAATGTAAATTTATACTTTATTAAGAAAATTTTTAATTTTTATTATTCATTTTATATTACTTATTACCATGTTGTAAACATTATGTAATCATTTAAGTTAATAACGGTCATTGTGTTGATATTTGGTACTTGAGTAATAAAAATGAACACCTTATAATTATACGTTTTTCAGGTGGTAAGATATAAAATATCTTCATAATGATATTAATTATTTAGATATCATATATATCATATATATCGAGTATATTCATGTATTTATAACAGTACATAACATTTTGAGGTACGAAATGAATTGCACTGTTCATGGACACGGTAAGTTGTACGTACACATGAACACTACTTCCATTTCTATTTATTATTTTAATGGAATTAAAAACATAATGATACATATTTATATTATAATTCCAGTATAATATCAAATACAATATTATTAACTCTATCCTTTTTACATCCCACATAAGGCATTAAAGTGTCATATCACTTGGAGAGGGCGGTAGTCCGCACTTTCTCTAAGGGGATTATCGTATTTACCCCCTATGGTAACCGTAAATAATTTCTATAAATGGAATAATACATAAGTATAAATAAAACAAAAACATATTATATACAATATATAAATACAATTCCATCATAATGGCAGCCATGATAGGTGGTAGGAGATATTTGAACAATCATCATTTCGTGAGGCATTTGTTTTCAATCCATAGAAACATTACGTTCATCACCGATTAGATAGAGGTGCGTGTAAGTTTTGTTCAAATTATTCTCATAAAAACATACTAGTATATTGAGGATACTGTTTTTGTTACAAAAAAAAGTAATAAAAAGAGTTCAGGGGTTGGAGAAGTAAAATAAAAGGAAATAATTTAAGAGAAATCGTTACCTTTAATTTGGGTAACTCCCTTTGGATTGAACCAAAAGACTTCATGAAGTGCCTTCTATCTAAGGTAAGGCTTATAATAGGAGTATAGGGATGTAGGGAGCTTAATTTGTTAGAGTTTTTATGAGAAAAAAAGGCTTGATAGGTATGATGAATTGGTTAGAAGTGGTCTCATTTTATAAGGGATGGGAGGGTCTCTTTAGGAAAGTGTGATAATATTATTTTATTATATAATGATATTCGGTTTATAAAGGTCCAAAAATAATTAAGTTTTAATATTAGATGACTCATTGTCGAAATAATATCATCCAATAAAAATTGGATAGGTTTTGAATGTTATTTTAATATTTATAATCTTATTTATTTAAATCTTTTATTAATGAGGTAAATACTACATCATTATTCTATCATAAATAATTTAATTTATGTGATGTCTAAAAAATATAAAAAATAACATGATGTATAAAATCTATTTAGGTTTCCAATTAATATTTATAGTCCAAAATATAATTTATATAACACCATATAAAAATTAATTTACTAAAAGATTTTTGTTTGTGTCATTTTTGCCTTTACATTAAACTAATTAATCTATTGTGCCAATATCCTTCATTAATGGATCTTTGGGGTCCCAAAAGAGACCCAAATATAACCATGGTTGGCCATTTCTTATTCAATAAGGTTAGGACACGTGTTAATGTAATTTATAATTATTAAAATATTCTTTTTACCTTGAATTACCCTATTTACCTTTAACTATGGTAAATAAAAGTCAAAAATTACTATTCAAATAAAATTATTTTCATCTTATTGAACCACATTTTACTTCTTGATAACAACCATATCTGTTGGATCATCTAAATTCAATTTACAGAAGTGGTAAAATTTCATTTAAATGAAAAAGATAGTTTTTTAACTACTATTAAGTGATTTCACTATTTATCAAAAATTGATGTTTTCAGAAAAAAACCAAAAAATATGCATATGCATTATTTGATATTTGAAATTCAAAAATTATGTCTATTTTTCTAAATTCAAAACAAATAAGTGGCATTAATTAATTTAAAATTAATTCTCGTTGTGAAAAAAATAGCATGTTTTTTAGATACAATAACTGTCAAAAGATTGACACTTGTTTATGTCAAATTTCAATGTGAAATTAATTACAATGACCAACATTGGATTTAATGGTAAAAATATATTCTAATTACACATTAAACCCAATTAAATTATTATCTATCCATATAAATAATTTTCATTAAAACACAGTTTTAAATTAAAATACAATATTTATCTCTGTTCATTAGAAAATGAACGTTATCAGAAAAATTCCAAAAATTTACACAAAGTAAATTTTTATGTCCCAATTACAAAGAAGGATTTTATTTGGTCATATAGAATTTATTAAAGTGACCAAAATTATATTTAAAGAGGGTTCTCCAATAAAAGGAGGTAAATTGACATTTTAATGTAAATTATTCTTCAAATTAGATTCATTCACATTTTACGCCCATAACATTTATTGGATAAATGTAAATACATTTAACAATCATGTATAATCATATTGTAGTTAGTTTTATTCATTCCCTCTAATAAAATAGATATGAGTTAGTTACCATTTAAAATGATAATATTATATTATTTGTGTGCAACATAATATTTCAATGAAACCTGTTGTTGCGTATTGGGTACGCAATCAAACATAGAAACCCCTTTAAGGTAAAATTAATATTTAATTCAAAAATATTAATAAATATGAAATATTTCTAATTCCTTATTCACCTGGGGTGTTACATCCGTCCCCCCTTTTGGGAATTGCGTCCTCACAATTTGAAAATTGGGCTCGGAAACTTTATTGAAATCCCAACATCGAAATAAAGAGTCAATAAAACTATCACATTAAAATAAATGAAGAGAAGTACAATGGTTAGCCGAGACAACAGATACTAGGATTCCATGAAATCCTTGATTTGGAGTAGAAAACAAACCATCACGTTCTAATGAAGAGTGATAGAAAACATGTTTAGGAGAAAGTTAACCACCAAAAAATCACAAACTTGTGGTGGGTTAAACAGTCATTCATTCCCCATTATGAAAATTTAACAGAAAGGGGTTCTTTTAAGTAACTTTTCATTGAGTAATATATTTATGACCATAACTAAAAACATGTGTAAACATACTTACTTGTGTTGTAGACTTTTATCCTTTACTAGATTTCTAACAAAAACTCTTATTTCCTCCAAATGATGAGTATTTAGGATGACTTATTTAAATTAAATGTTCTGTAATCAACATTGAGAGAATCAAATAATCTAAAAAATATGAAAAATATATTTCCCTTATCTTTAGATATTAACTACAAACAAAAAAATTAGTACAAGAACAGATAATCCCCAAAAAGGATAATCATTTACATAAAGAAAAACTACTCTAAATCTCTAAAATTTGCCTAAAAATACCCAAAGATCAACCAAGATCATTCAATAAATAATTGTACCTTAAATTATTCCAAAGTAATCCAAACTGGGATTGAAATTAAAATCTTATAAACATTTAAATACACAGACTTCCAAAATACATCTTAAATTTTTTCTCCGAGTAACACTAGTTACTCATAAAGTCTCATATTGAAAAGTAATTAACCTAATAAAATATTCTCCATGATAGGTTAATCATTTTCCTAAGTAAATCAAATAATTATATGTACATAATAAAAACATATATTCTTCCAAACTAAAATTCCAACCATTATTCCAAAATTCAAATCCCATAGTATTCTATCTTCCATAGGGATATAGTGTTTCCTCAATATAGACACCGTCTTCCAGTACAACCATGACCACATAATCACTAAATCATTTTTCTATAATATGTATATAAATTTGATAAAAAATAAGTTCTGAAAATCAACTTATTCGTGTTATGTAAAATAATTTTACTAAAAATATAAGTCATACTAACTAGGGACTTCAAGTTTGATAGTGGTAGGCGATGCGCCCTTGTCGCCCTTCGGCTATGGGTTCGATTCCTATAGCATTTCCGAATGCAACAGGTTGTCACCCATCATATAGGTTGTCGTTTTTATAAAACTCAAAAATAACCCTAACATGTTTTAACCTCAATTGTTTTCTTGTACCTCTCATTTTCATCAAAATTCATTATGATATCAACATCTAAATTTTTTAAGTCTTATTTCACCACCATATGACAAAATAAAATGATCCCCAAAATTAAGAACATCATACCTTGATCATGGTGTCCATTTGGTTTCATTGTCATCTTGTTCATGTAGGTAGAAGGTCCATGCATTGCAATAATGATTTAGAAATCCTTCAAAATCATTTTCTTGGTCCATCCAAATACACATTGTACAACATGGGTTGTATGGGTGTTCATAGAAAAATATTTTTGGATAATAATCATGGATGACATATAATTTAAAAACATCTGATAAAACTTGATTTCTAAAAAAAAGTAAAACCGAATTTGACTTCCAACTTTCAATTAACATTTCTTTCAAAATAACATATGTATGTGTTGAGAGACTATATTGTAAAATCAAATATAAATAGATTGCACATGGGACTCCGTATTTAGAAACTTTTTTAAAATCATAATATAAATCAAAATCTTGTGATAAGGTAAAATATTGGAAAATGCTTTGATTATATTTACCTTACTTGAAAATATGAGAATATTGTGAAAATAGGAATTTTTTAAAATACAACCCATGATCCACAATGATAACGAGGTATAGTGGAGGTGATTGATATCTGAAACAACATCTTTCAAGTGAGTTGTATGGTAGAAATTTTTTCACTATCTCTCGAAAATCACTTTGCAATAATCATTGCATGCATGTCATCAAAAAGAGATAGGAATATCGTTCGAGATCCTCCTCCATCTATTTCAAACTGTCTTTCCTTGATCTGAAAAAGTTATAAAATAATAATTTAACTGAAATAATAGATAAAGACTAACCATATGTCTTACATAATCTCTTAATCCCTAAAGTTATCTAAACCAACCTCTGATTCGAACTATAAGGACCCGACCTTATATCATTACATAATATTGAATTAAATGAATAATTCACATTGAGGATCTTTTCAGGTTTAGAGTATTAGATAATTTGGTTATAAATATTACTTAACAACATGAATATTACATGTAGACACTGCTACTTAGTATAAATTTTTTTCATAAAATATAAACTCTTAAAAAGAAACAAGTGTAGTTCCATATTTTAGACATCATGACTTTTCCTTGATCCCAATTTTGACCTTATTCATATTTATGTCTTGTGTAAAACATTTCAATAACTTGGGGTGAGTATAAAAATCTCAATAAGGCTTATAAAATAAGGATGGAAAACATTATCCCATCAATAAATACAAATCAATGAAACTATATTTTTCAATCATAACATACCTTATGAAATCATAAGATTTATGAATAACACACCCAAATCATTAAACATAAAGGATACTTATGGTATCCATATCAAACATACATTGTAGCTATCACAACTACATAGAGAGTTACACATGGAATACCCATCATAGTATATTCACTAAATCTCTTAGGAGAAACATCACGTTTACCTCCGTCATGTTACCCAATGCATTAGAGAGCTATCTCGGGCTCACTCGCCCAAAGTTTATCACAGAACAACTTGTACATGTAAACAATTCCCAATAACCATAACATATTCAAAACATATAACACATGTATAAAGGAAAGATAACATTTCCACATTCCAATATATCAAATCAAGATATTGAAATAAACAATGTTTTATGAAATCATTTTCGAAACCATTTAAAAAGAAATTTTTGAATCAAAGTATCCCATACAAAGTGGAAGATTTTAAATAAATTATCATTTGAAAACATTGTTTTACATATAAATAAATCCTAAAACCCATTTTTAAAACAATGTCCTTAATGATAAATATTTAGAAGAATAAATCGTTAAAACATTTAAAATGATATTTTAGTTAAAGTGTTTTTTAACAAAAATAGAGAAGCTTGAATACAAATAATTGAAGACTAACTTTTAATCAGAACATTATAATGTCATTAGAATAAATGGATTCATGATATAATATGTCAAAGGATAGTATATACACCATATAAGAATGAATTGGTTCTTAACAACAATGATGTCTCAGTGGAAATGTTAATTGAGATGATATCCCTTATAAAGATGGTATCATTAAATTAAGGATAAATCAATCACATAATTATGTGCCAAAAATATAAATACACCCAATATAGGTGGATATTAATTATAAAACAATCATAAGACATTCAAACATATTCATAGAATGACATATTCAAGAATTACAAGTTGAACCCAAAGAATTGAAATTGGGTTAAGAAGTTCCCTTGTAAAAATTCAACAGCCTAACAGTGTAACAATAAAATTCAGAAAATAAGTTGGTGAGATAAAAAGGGTGTCTCATCACTTGGAAATAATTTTTACATTAATAAGGATATATAATAACATATCCCAGCATAGTAAGATGTAAATCAAAAGATATAACAAAAAGATGTCTTTTAAAAAAGAGGAGGATGAAAGGTTCCCTTACCGATTTGGTAACATACAAAACATATGCCACATGATAGAAGAATCATACAATGAAGATGTTAATACTTATAAATAAATGTATATTATAAAAAGAGTACAACCCTGGGCTGTACATACACCACAAAAAAGGAAATACTGGCAAATATAGCCTGAATCTCATAGGAATAAAAAGTGAGATGAAACCCTTTACCACTTTGTAATCAACTGAGTCGTATGAACAAAATTAAATAACCACCAAATTAATCACATAATAAAATGAATATAATGAAAATCATGATAATATATATCAAATGGAAGTACAAAATACACCACATGAAATTAATAGGCGGCGAACAATTGAAATCTCAAGGAATAAATAGTGAGATAAAAAAATCCCATACCTTGTGTCTGACTTGATCCGTTTGTTCTTTAATATCCTAAATAATAAAATATTGATAATATATAATTCCTTAAGAAAAATTTTAAATTTTATTATTCATTTTATATTACTTGTTACCATGTTATAAACATTATGTAATCATTTAAGTTAATAACTGTCGTTTTTTCGATATTTGGTCATTGAATTAAAAAATAAACACCGTATAATTACAATTTGTTCATTTGGTAAGATATCCATTTTCGTAACAAAAATATTAATGATTTATATATCATATATATCATATATATTGAGTATATACATGTATTTATAATAGTACATAACATTTAGAGGCAAGAAAGGAAATGCACCGATCATGAAGACGGTAAGTCGTATGTACGCATGAAGGCTACTTCCATTTCTATTTCTTATTTTAATGGAATTTAAAACTTAATTATACATAGTTATATTATAGTACAAATTTAATATCATTGAAAATATTATTAACTCCATCCTTTATACCTCTCAGATATGGAATTAACGAGTCATATCACTTTGAGGGGGAGGTAGTCTATAATTTCTCTAATGAGATTATCGTATTTACCCACTATGGTAACCATAAATTATTTATATAAATGGAAAAATACAGAATAATAAAAAAAACATAGACATAATATATACTATATATAAATACAGTGCCATCATAATGGCCACCATGAGATGTGGTTGGAGATATTTGAATAATTATTATTTCGTGAGGCGTTAGTTTTCCATCCACAGAAACATTATGTTCTTCACCCATTAGATGGAGGTGTGTGTAAGTGTATTTAGAATCCTTATCATAAAAAAATTATAATATATTGAGGTTACTGGTTTTGTTACAAAAAAAAGTAATAAAAAGATTATAGGGGTTAGAGAAGTAAAATAAAAAGGAAACAATTTAAGAGAAAATTGTTTCCTTTAATCCGGGTAACACCCTTTGCATTGAACCAAAGGACTTATTGAAGTTCCTTGTGCCTAAGGTAATGCTTCTAAGAAGAGGATATGGAAGTTGGAATCTTAATTTGGCAGAGTTTGGATGATCCAAAAGGCATGATAGGTGTGAAGAATTGGTTTGAAGTGGTCTCCTTTTATAACGGAGAGGGGGGCTCTTTAGGAAAGTGTGATTACATTATTTTATTATATAATGATGTTCGGTTTATAAAGGTCCAAAATTCATTAATTTATAATATTAGATGACTCATAGTCGAAATAATATCATCCAATAGTAATTGGAGAGGTTTTGGATGTTATTTTAGTATTTATGATCTTATTTATTTAAATCTTTTATTAATGAAGTAAATACTACATCATTATTGTTTCAAATATCATTTAATTTTTGTGATGTATAAAAATTATAAAAATATTCCATGATTTAAGAAATCATTTTATCTTTCCAATGAATATTTATAGTATAAAATATAATTTAAATAACATCATATAAAAAATAATTTACTAAAAGATTTTTGTTTGGGTCATTTTTTCCTTGACATTATATAAATTAATCTAAAGTGTCATTATCTTTCATAATTGGCTCCATGGGGTCCCAAAATAGAGCCAAAGATTCCCATGGTCGGCCATTACTCATACAATAAGGTTTGAACATGTGTTAAGGTAATTTTGAATTATTACACTATTCTTTTTACCTTGAATTACCAAATTTACCTTTAACCACGGTAAATAAAAGTCAAAAGTTTCTATTCACCAAAAATTATTTTCAACTTAATGAACGAAATTTTACTTCTTGATAAAAACCATGTATATAAGATTTTTGAAATTATATTCACAAAAGTAGTAAAATTTCAATTAAATGAAAATGTTAGTTTTCTTAACTACTACTAAGTGATTTCACTGTTCCTCAAAAATTGATCATTTTCAGAAATATACCAAAAAATCAGCCTAAGATTTATTTTATATTTTGAAATAAAAAATGATTTCTATTTTGATAAATTCAAAACAATGTTGGAATTAATTAATTTAAAATCAATTCCCGTTGTTAAATCAAATATCATGTTTTTAAGAAACAAAAAATATCAAAAGATAGACACTTGTTTATGTCCAATTTCAAAGTGAAATTAATTCCAATGAACAACATTGTATTAAATGGTAAAATTATATTCTAATTAAACATTAAAACAAATTAAAATAGAATATAACCCTATTAATAAATTAAACTAAAATATAGTTTTGACATAAAATTCAATATTTTTCACTATCCATTAGAAAATGAACTTTATCAGATAAATTTCAAAATTTTACACAAAGTAAATATTGATGTCCCCATTCTAAATAAGGATTTTATTTTGTAAAATAGAATGTATTAAAGTGAGAAAAAATTATATTCAAAAGGGTTCAACATTAAAAGGTAGTAAATCGGCCTTTAAATGTAAATTAAGCTTAAAATTAGATTCATTCACATTTTATGCCACTATCTTTTTTTGGATAAATTTAAATTTATTTAAAAAACATGTATAATCATATTATAGTTAGTTTTGTTCATTCCTTCTAATACAATTTCTCAGAGTTAACTACCATTTTAAATAATAATATTATACTATTAGTGTGCAACGTAAGATTCCAATGAAACTCGTTGTTGCATATCGGGTACACTATCGAACATAGCAACCCCTTTAATGTAAAATTAATATTCAGTTCACAAATAATAATAAAAATGAAATATTTATCAATCTTTATTTACCTAGGATGTTACAATCGTTCTGTAGTTCATATTATCCAAAGAATAAAATGACATCAAATTTTCATGATCTCATCCAAAAAGATGAATGTATTCCAATAATTTTGTTTAGAACAATTGATTAAAGGTGATTCACTAATTTTATGATTATTATTTTAGAATTAATTTTGTAATTATTATCCATAAGAAAAATATGGATCCTAATTTCATAAAAACTTATCCTTGAATACCTAAGAATAATATTATCCTCATAATAAATAGTATATGATCAAAAAATGGAGGGAAATGAAAAACCATAGAATCATAATATTTCATATAAAAACATGGAACATATCATAAGGGATTGTAATGAGAACCACATATGAAAAGGTAGTTGTTCAATTCATAAATTGATAGGTAAACAATATGGCCGGAACTCTACTCATATAGAGTTGTATCTCTATTCATTAGTGGAAAGAGTAATTTCACATAGTAGTATACTCTCAAAATTGAACAGAGATTTATATGGAACAAAAAAAGACACCATATGTGTTATGGTTGGGAAGTAATCCCTCTATAATGTATTTTTTGTTTTTTTGAAGTAAATGCATCAATCGAAACATAGATAGAGATCGGGGACAATATATTGATGTTATAGATGTGGGAATATTTTTTTAATTTTCAGTGATGATTAAAGACTAAAAATGATTAAATAATAATCTTGGATGAATTATGGAAATCAATGATGTCAAAATAAGTGATATTAGAACTAGAAATACCTTATAGTTCTCATATACTGATATGATAGAAATCAAAGGGGAAAGTGGACATAGAATAGATTCAAATGCAGAACTGGAGGAAGAATAGAAAAACATCCAGGGGTTAGAAAATGATGATGATTTAGAAGAAGAATATGAAGTGGAAACAATGCCTGAAGAATCTTCATATAATCATCCCAAGAGAAATAGAAGAGCTGAAAATGATTAATCCAACATCATTGGTGGTTGGGCAGTTCCCACACTGAACAGGAGAATAAGGAGTGAAGCACATTATTCTTTCCTATGAATTTTGGAATCGAGATCATTTAAATAATAATCAATGCATGAATCATGGGTTAATTCCATAAATGATGAATTAGACCAGACTGAAAAGAAACAAATATTGGATCTTTTTAAGAGACTCAAAAATCACATTGTGATTAGATCAACGTCTATTCTTAAACACAAATTTGATGTGAATAGAAATGTGATCGTAAATATGATTTTCTTGTTTTGTAAAGGATATTCATATATTGAAGGTAGTGGTTGAAGAAATTTGTTCTCCAGTAGTGATAATGTGGTTAATCAGGGTGTTCCAATCAATGGACATCTAAAAAGATAAAATGTTTTTCAGATGGATGTCAAAACAACACTCAAAAAAAATTACCTAAATATGATGTATACATTGAAAAGGAATTGGTATTTCATATTGGAAATGATTAAGAAATGGTTTTTAGAGAAAATAAATTCCTTTATATTGAAAATCCAGCTTCTTGTTAGTGTTATTATTAATTATGTGCTTATATAAAAAAGATTCAATTCAAAATAGGAGGATTCGATCATAATATATATGAATAATTCCATGGAAGATCAATTTATGGTTTTTATGTATGCGGACGATTTTATATTTTACAAAAGTAGGTAATGATAAGTGGAATAATTTTCTAATCACATGAAATAAAAATTTGGAATGTATATGATTAGTGAACACACATACATCTTTGAGATGTATGTGATTTAGAAGAATATGTACTCTTATGTTTCTTATAAAAAATAATCAAGAGACTTTCTAATGAAATTCAATTTTAATGACTCCAAACCAATGTCGAGTCTAGTTGTGGTTGGGAAAAAACATAGAAAGCACGGGGATAGGAATTCTGTGGATCCCACTATATATTAGAGAATAATTAGTAGTTTATTATACTTAACTGCAACACATTTAGATATCATCTTTGAAATTTTCTTAATATTTATTTTCCAATGTTATTTGAAGTATGATCATTTAGAGTAATTTAAAATAATCATGAGGTATATTCAAAGTACAATAGATTTTGGAATAATTATTACTATATTAATACATAATTCCTTTTTTTATTTTTTAGATGTTGACTATGATGGAGATGTGGTATGTAAAAATTATATATGTGGTGGTGATTTCTTTATAGAAAATAAATATGTTGGTTAGTTGAGTAAGAAATAAAAAATTACATATCTTAGTATGGCTAGAACAAAGTATATATCTACTACAAAGTCTTACACTAAACAATTGTTGATAATGAAACAATTGACTGATATTAGGGATGTGTTGAAACAACCAATTGGCATTCACTATGAAAACGAGATTGTTATTTAACTTAGAAATCATCTACTTCATAACTGTTATACGAAGCATAATGAGATCATATTTCACATCATCAAGGAAAAAAGTTGATCTCATGTGATTAAACTATGGTATATTGGAACTGATGAAGGTGTCTAAAATTATAACTAAACCATTAGAAGTAGAACTATTTGAGAAACATCGGTTGAACCATAGTTTTCAGCCACATCCTAGTGCATAAAGATGTTATTTTCGATGCTCACTACTTATTTTATGTTAATTTTTTTCTGTGGAAGTGATGTAGGTTTATGGGGAATATATGATCAAAGATTATTTTTTTATCTCTAATAGTAAAAATATAGGTTATTCAATTTTATTTCATAATGGTGAGTGTACCATCCCAAGTAAGTAATGAATAATAGATATTTTTATCTATGTCTATTAATGATTAAGATAGTGTTATAGAGGCTTAAAATGAAAATAAATACAATCTTATGCATGGAATACACTAATATTCTTAAAAGATTGTTTTACTGCCTTTTGATGGAAAACCATTTTTGAATCTATCTTTTGACAATTTTATAAACTATTTTTGTCAAAATAAACTTATTCTTTATGATTGGGACATCAAAATTTACCTTGTGTGAATTTTTGGTATTTTTCTGACAATGTTCATTTTTTAATGAATAGTGAAAAATACTGCATTTTACATCAAAACTACTTTTTAATCTAATTTATTTATATGATTACATTATGTTTTGAATTGGTTTTGAAGTGAAATTAGAATATATTTTTACCATTTTATCCAATGGTGATCATTGGAATCAATTTCACTTTGAAATTAGACTTAAACTGGTGTCAATATTCTGATACTTATTGTTTTGTAAAAACACGCTATTTGCTCTGGCAGCGGGAATTAATTATTAAATTAATTAATGTGACTTATATGATTTTAATTTTTTAAAATAGACTTAATTTTTGAATTCATAATATCAAATATAGCTTAGGGTGAATTTTTGGTAATTTTCTGAAAAACTTCAATTTTTGATGAATAGTGAAACCACTAAGTGGTAATCAAGCAAACTGATTTTTCAGTTAAATGAAATTTTACCACTAATGTGTATTGAATTTTGAAAATCCGACATACATGGTTGTCATTAAAAAGTAAAATTTGGTTCAATGAAATTATAATAATTTTTTGGTGAATAGTAACTTATTAACTTCTTAATCGCGATTAGTGGTAATTAGTGTAGTTTAAGGTATAAATAATTCTTTAATAATAGGAAATGGCCTAGACACATGTCCCAACCTTATTTTTTGTGTCATGGCCGACCAAGACAAGACATGGGTCAACTTGGGGACCCCATGGAGACACATTGGTTTTGAAATGACATAAATAACTTTTTATTAAATGTTAAAGTAAAAATGACACAAACAAGAGATGTTTTATGAAAACAATTTTTTCATGGGGTTATAAAGATCATATTTTTGATTATAAATAGTCATTGGAAAGATAAAAATATTTCCTACATCATAGTAGTTTTTTTATGATTTTAGACATTAAATAAATTAAATTATTTATGACATAATAATGATGCAGTGATGACATCATTATTTGACGATTTAAATTAAAAGGAAAGATAATGTAAAATCTATGAACTAGACATGTCCAAAACTTATTGGATGAGTGGATTTCGAAGCCCTATCACCTTATACACGAATTATATCAATGTGGGACCTTTTAAAACCGAAACACAGTTTAAAATAAAGTAATATTTCTTTACTTTCCAAAAGTGCCCCTCCTCTCCTCTTATAAAAGGCCCCCACCTCTACCTCATTTCACACACTCCTCAAGCCTTTGGCTCGGCCAACCCCTGACCATTTACTCTATCCACATCCCTATGCTCATCCTAGAGGATTCCCTTTAGGCATAATCCTTTCAAAGGAAGCCTTTAGGCTCAAATCAAAAGGGGTTACACTTTTAAAGGTAATTCATTCTATCATGTTCATTTGTTTTATTTTTCTTCTCCGACCCCCTAAAATCTTTTTATTTACTTCTTTAGTAACAACACCAGTATCTTCAATATACTAGGATGTTGTTATAAGATTTATTTGAGCTACACTCTCACACAACTACATCAAATGGTTAAAGAACATACGGTTTCCGTGGATGGAGAAATTCTGCCTCCCGAAACGATGATTGTTCAACACTCATTTAACACCTTCAAAGGTGGCCATTATGATGTCACTATTTTTATATATGATATATAATATGTTTATGTTTTCCTTAAGCTTCTGTTTTTTTCATTTTGGGCATACCTTTATGGTTTCCATTATGGGTAAACACGATATCTTCATTTTAGGAAGTGCGGACTACCGCCCCCTCAAAGTGATTTGATTCGTTAAATACCATATGTGGGACATATAAAGTATGGAACTATGATATTATATATGATATTATACTGGAATTATAATATACCATTATATCATTATGATTCCATTCTATAAAATACGAAATATAAATTAAAGTAGCGTTCATGCGTACGTACGGCTTACCGTCTCCATGAACGGTGCATTTCATTTCTTACCTCTAAATGATTATGTAATATTATAAATGCAAGTATGTACTGGATATATATGAAATATATGATATCTACATCATGAATACCATTCTGTATATAATGAAACTTTGACCAAATTAACAACATGTAAGTGTAAGAAGTCTATTTTTGACTTAAGAACCAAATACCGACAAAATGAACATTATTAACTTAACTGATTACAAGATGTTCATAACATGGTATAAAAGGAATAATGAACTTGAAAAAGATTCATAATAAAGTATATATTAACTCAAGTTTATTATTCAGGATATTAAAGAACGTTCGGGTCAAGTCGGATACGAGGTATGGGACTTCGTCTCAATCTCCTTTCATTGAGGCATATTTTATTTTATACACAACTTTCTTTTATACGGTGTATAAACCCCTTTGAATTTTACGTTTATTCAAAAGGAATCTTTTTTATACGAAGCGTTTACTAAACGACAAAATGGAATGTTTTTGTTGTACGTATGCGGCGACAAGGACTTCTCCGCCGTCGTGACCGTTATTTGAGTTTCGGCTTCCTCTACATGCCATACCTTCTTTTTTTAAAAGAAATATAAATACCATGTTTTACTTTGGTATTGAAAATGGTTTTCATAAGGTTTTTATTATATCAATGTGTTGTATTGATATCTCGTGATTGAAATGTGGAAATATTATGTTTCCTTTATGCATGTTTTATGTGATATGATTATGTTATGGTTCTTGGGCATTATTATGAAGACGGGTGGTTCCGTGATAAACTAAGGGTGGGTGAGCCCGTTATAGCTCTCCAATGCATTGGGTAACGCGAAGGAGTGAAACGTTAAGGTTTCTCCGAAGATATTTTAGGGAATATATTGTGATGGGTATTCCAAACGTAACCAAGAGGGTTACTCCCTACGTAAGAATGTTATGAATGCCTCAAGTTACCTTTATGTCTTATGATTTCTATGATTTATTCATGATTTTATGAGGTATGTTAAAGTGCCTATGTTTTATGGGTAAAGTATGATTTCATTCTTATGTATATATGAACTCATGTTTCCTTTCCATGTTTTTTTTATAACCCATACGGAGTTTTTATGCTCATCCCATGTTTTTGAAATGTTTTTCACAGGTCAAGGGAAAGGTACATGATAAGATGATAGAATCAAGGAGGTGTCAAGAAATAATCCATGTTTTATTTTTAAAGGTGTTTCCATTGATGGGAATGAAGAATACTATCTTTATGTAACCACTTTGTTTATATGTGGAATGTAATGCAAGTTTTATGATCTAATTCTCTAAAACTCTAAACCCGAAAAGATCCTCAATGTCTAATCTTGTAATAACTCAATATTAAGTAAGGTTTAAGGCTGGGGCCTTATAGTTTGTATCAAAGGTCGGTTTAGATAACTTTAGGAGTTAGAATTCTATTAAATGATTATCCAAAAATATTTTTTTTGAAATGATATAGCATTTAAAGATTACCATGTTGCTTCATTTAAGACATGTTTGTTCAGAATGGTTTTCCGCAGAGGAAACAGGGAAGTAGTGCTAGGAAGGCATACAGAAGGAAATAACCTTCCGAATCAGCATCCAGAAATGGTCGGAATTGGAACTGAATAGTTTGTTGCAGTAATGGCGCAGTTGACTCAAGCGATAAATGGCGGTGGTATCCATACACGAGATCAGCCAGACCAACCGCAGAGGAACATGTCAGTGGTGGAACATTTCATGAGGCAACATCCACCATCATCCAGAGGATCATCTGACCATGTGCTAGCTGAATGGTGGATTAAAGAACTAGAGAAGATTTTTGATGTCATGGGGTGTTCAGACAATCAAAAGGTTAGTCTTGCTATTTACCGTTTGGATGGTGAAGCAGATCAGTGGTGGTCTTTGGTTAAAAATATCAGGGACGCCGATGAGATTGATGCTCTTGACTGGGATGAATTGAAAGGTATGTTTCTTAAGAAGTATTTTCCTAAGGCTGTTCGACTTAGGATGGAAAATCAATTCTTGGAATTGAGGCAAGAGGAAGACTCAGTGGCTGCCTATGAAGAAAGGTTCACTCGATTGGCAAGGTATGCTCCAATTTTTATCCGGGACCTTGATAGTAAAATCAATCATTTTTACTCAGGATTAAAGCCAAAATATCGAAGGGCATTAGCTTCTCGAGAGTTTAAAAGTTATGAAAAGCTTGTTCGATGTGCTGAGAAGGTGGAAATGGAGTTTTCCGATGACCAAGTGTTCTATAACAACCAGCAGAAGAAGAGACCGAGGTGGCATGAGAAAGGTAAGAATTCTTCAAAAAAGTCTGATGGTAAGAGAACTAAGTTTCCAGTTTGTGATAAGTGTGGAAAAAGGCATGCTGGGGACTGTCTTTTAAATTTTGGGAAGTGCTACCGATGTGGTAAGATGGGACATAAGGCTCGTGATTGCACTGAAAAGGATCAAGGTGAAGGTAAGAACAAATTTGATTTAAAGTTAGTGAAATGTTATAAGTGCAATGAGATGGGTCACTATGCAAACGAGTGTCCGACAAAGATCTTGAGTGATGGGAAGCAGTTAGACTACAAGTAGAAAGGGGTGGTGAAATCCTTTGCAACTACTTCAGCAGATGTCGGGCCATCAAATGAAGTTGTATCAGGTACTTTGTTTTTTCAGATTATGCCAGTGTGTTGTTTGATTCGGGGTCTACACATTATTTCATCTCTGAAACATTTTCTAGTAAAATGGAAATACCATCTCAAGAAATGACTCCTGAACTTTTGGTAAAACACATGGGGGTAGTGTCGAGGCAAAAAGAATTTATAAGAATCTTCCTATCCTTATCTGTGGAAAGAACCTACTTGCAAACCTTATTGTTCTACCTCTAGTAGAGTTTGATGTTATCCTGGGTATGGATTGGCTCTCTATATACCATGCTAAGATTGACTGTAGAGCTAAAGAAGTTTCTTTTCAGAAAGACTTTCAGTTTGTTTACAAGAATGAACAATTACTTTTGATAACATATCAAGAGGCCGAGAAACTTGTAAAAGATGGAAATGAATGTTACCTTGCACACATCGTTGAAAATAAAGGAACTATTCAGATTAATGATGTTCAAGTGGTAAATGAGTATCCTGATGTTTTTCCTGATGAGTTGCCTGGAATAATACCAGATCGGGAAGTTGAGTTTACTATTGACTTAGTTCCTGATGCTAAGAAAATTTCAAAACCCCCTTATCGAATGGCACAAATTGAACTTTTAGAGTTGAAGGAGCAATTACAAGATTTATTAGAGAAAGGTTTCATTAGACCTAGCACATCACCATGGGGTGCTCCTGTTTTATTTGTTAAAAAGAAATATGGTTCTATGAGACTTTGCATTGATTATAGAGACTTGAATAATATCACTGTTAAGAACAAATATCCTTTGCCTCATATCGATGATTTGTTTGATCAGCTCCAGGGAGCTCAGTTTTTTTCAATGATTGACCTGAGATCGGGGTACCATCAGCTGAAGGTAAAGGAGGCAGATATTCCGAAGACCGCGTTCCGTACGAGATATGGCTATTATGAATTTGTAGTAATGCCTTTTGGGCTAACCAATGCACCTGTTGTATTCATGGACTTAATGAATAGAATTTTCCATGAGTTCTTGGATAAGTTTGTGGTGGTTTTCATTGATGATATTTTGGTGTTTTCTAAAAGTAAAGAGGAGCATGGAAAACATTTAAGGGTAATCTTTCAAACCTTAAAAGAAAAGAAACTGTATAGGAAATTCAGCAAGTGTGAGTTTTGGTTGCAACAAATTTCTTTCCTTGGTCACATTGTTTCTAAAGATGGAATAACTGTTGATCCTACAAAAACAAAAGTTGTGGAAGAATGGCCAAGTCCCACAAATGTAACCGAGATTCGTAGCATACTTGGTTTGGCGGGCTATTACCGAAGGTTTGTTAGAAATTTTTCACGGTTATCTAGTCCAATGACTAAGCTAACTCGGAAGGGTGTTAAGTTTATCTGGACAAAATAATGTGATGATTGTTTTCAGGAATTGAAAAGAAGATTGGTGAATGCTCCAGTTTTGGCACTACCTTCCAGGAATGGTGAGTTTGTTATATACAGTGATGCTTCATTGAAAGGACTTGGTTGTGTCCTAATGCAGAATGATCAGGTAATTGCTTATGCTTCACGACAGTTGAAAACTCATGAGGTAAATTACCCTACACATGATTTGGAATTAGCTGCTCTTGTTTTTGCTTTAAAAATATAGAGGCATCATTTGTATGGAGTAAAGTGTGAAATATATACCGATCACAAAATTTTAAAGTATATATTCACTCAGAAAGAGTTAAACATGAGACAAAGGAGATGGCTGGAATTAATCAAGGATTATGATTGTACAATTCATTACCATCCGGGAAAAGAAAATAAAGTGGCTGATGCATTGAGTCGAAAAAGTAATGATTCATTAACAATGTTGCGTTTGGAACGTGATCCTTTGGTTAATGATTTGATGAACTTTGGCATAGAATTTGTTGGTGCAGGAAGTCCTTCTGTTTTGTTTCAGGTATCAGTGAGATCATCTCTATCAGATAGAATCAAGCAAACACAGAAGCAAGACAGTGAGTTGCAGAAAAGGGTAGAGCTGGTTCAGAAAGGTAAGTTGACTGAATTCAACATTGATAATGATTGTGTTTTGAGATTTGGGAAGAGATTGTGTGTGCCTTGTGATTCACAGTTGAAGAGAGAGTTGTTATGTGAATCTCATAGTTCTCCGTTTTCAGTTCATCCGGGAAGTACTAAGATGTATAGAGATCTGCGGGAGTATTACTGGTGGGATGGAATGAAAAAAGATATTGCTGATTTTACTGTGAAGTGTTTGACTTGTCAGCAGGTTAAAGCAGAGCGGCATTTACCGAAAGGGATGGTTCAGCCTTTACCAGTGCCAGAGTGGAAATGGGAGAATATATCCATGGGCTTTGTTGTTGGATTACCGAAGACATCTCGAGGTAATAATGTAATCTGGGTTATTGTTGATCGCTTGACCATATCTGCTCATTTCCTTGCTATACGAGATACTTTCTCTCTTGATCAACTTTCCCATTTGTATCTTAAAGAGATAGTCAGGTTACGTGGAGTTCCTCTCTCCATTGTATCAGATCGTGATCCCAGGTTTACTTCTAACTTTTGGAAAGGCCTTCAGAAGTCGTTGGGTACTGAATTCAATTTTAGTACAGCTTTTCATCCTCAATCAGATGGGAAGTCAGAACGAACAATTCAGACATTGGAGGATATGTTATGAGCTTGTTCTATGGATTATCAGGGAAGTTAGGACCAACATCTTTCTTTGGTTGAGTTTTCATATAATAACAGTTTTCATTCCAGTATACAGATGGCACCATTTCAGGCATTATATGGGAAGCGGTGTCAAACTCCAGCTTTCTGGGATGAAGTGGGTGAAAGGATGTTTATGGGACCAGAATTGGTAGAAGAGATGGAAGAAAAAGTTCAGCTGATTCAGAAACACATGAGAACAGCTTAGAGCAGGCAGAAGAGTTATGCGGATAACTGGAGGAAGGATCTATCTTTCGAGGTAGGTGATCATGTTTTTCTCAAGGTTTCTCCTTGGAAAAGCATGATGAGATTTGGTAAGAAAGGAAAGTTGAGTCCAAGGTTTGTTGGACCATACGAAATTCTAGAGAGATTTGGATCAGTTGCATACCGAGTGGCTTTACCTCCGAGTTTATCTCAGGTACACAATGTTTTTCACGTTTCGATGTTGAGAAAGTATATGCCAGATCCATCTCATGTTTTGAGTCCAGAGGTAGTTCAGCTGGAAGAGAACTTATCTTATGAGGAACAACCGATCCAGATTCTTGACCACAGGGAGCAAGTGTTACGGAATAAGGTGATTCATCAGGTAAAGGTTTTGTGGAAAAACCACATGATTGAAGAGGCAACATGGGAATCTGAAAATGCAATGAGGGATAAGTACCCCCATTTATTCGATAAGTAAATAAATTGAGGGGACACAATTTTCTAAAGGGGGGAAGGATGTAACATCCCAAGTAAGTAATGAATAATAGATATTTTTATCTATTTCTATTAATGATTAAGATAGTGTTATAGAGGCTTAAAATGAAAATAAATACAATCTTATGCATGGAATACACTAATATTCTTAAAAGATTGTTTTACTGCCTTTTGATGGCAAACCATTTTTGAATCTATATTTTGACAATTTTATAAACTATGTTTGTCAAAATAAACTTATTCTTTAGGATTGGGACATCAAAATTTACCTTGTGTGAATTTTTGGTATTTTTCTGATAATGTTCATTTTTTAATGAATAGTGAAAAATACTGCATTTTACATCAAAACTGCTTTTTAATCTAATTTATTTATATGATTAGATTATGTTTTGAATTGGTTTTGAAGTGAAATTAGAATATATTTTTACCATTTTATCCAATGGTGATCATTGGAATCAATTTCACTTTGAAATTAGACTTAAACTGGTGTCAATATTTTGATACTTATTGTTTTGTAAAAACACGCTATTTGCTCTGGCAGCGGGAATTAATTATTAAATTAATTAATGTGACTTATATGATTTGAATTTTGTAAAATAAACTTCATTTTTGAATTCAGAATATCAAATATATCTTAGGGTGAATTTTTGGTAATTTTCTGAAAAACTTCAATTTTTGATGAATAGTGAAACCACTAAGTGGTAATCAAGCAAACTGATTTTTCAGTTAAATGAAAGTTTACCACTAATGTGTATTGAATTTTGAAAATCTGACATACATGGTTTTCATTAAGAAGTAAAATGTGAATCAATGAAATTATAATAATATTTTGGTGAATAGTAACTTATTAACTTCTTAATCGCGATTAGTGGTAATTAGTGTAGTTTAAGGTATAAATAATGCTTTAATAATAGGAAATGACCTAGAAACATGTCCCAACCTTATTGGTTGTGTCATGGCCGACCGAGACAAGCCATGGGTCAACTTGGGGACCCCATGGAGACACTTTGGTTTGGAAATGACATAAATAACTTTTTATTAAATGTTAGAAAAATGACACAAACAAGAGATGTTTTACGAAAACAATTTTTTCATGGGGCTATAAAGATCATATTTTTGATTATAAATAGTAATTGGAAATATAAAAAGATTTTCTACATCATAGTAATTTTTTTTATGATTTTAGACATTAAATAAATTCAATTATTTATGACATAATAATGATGCAGCGATGACATCATTATTTGACGATTTAAATAAAATGGAAAGATAATGTAAAATCTATGAACTACACATGTCCAAAACTTATTGGATGAGTGGATTTAGAAGACTCATCACCTTATCCACTAATTATATAAATGTGGGTCCTTTTAAAACCGAAACACATTTTCAAATAAAGTAATATTTCTTTACTTTCCAAAAGTGCCCCTCCTCTCCTCTTATAAAAGGCCCCCACCTCTACCTCATTTCACACACTCCTCAAGACTTTGGCTCGGACAAACCCTGCCCCTTTACTCTATCCACATCCCTCTCCTCATCCTAGAGGATTAAATTTGGGAATAAACCTTTCAAAGGAAGCCTTTAGGCTCAAATCAAAAGGAGTTACACTTTTAAAGGTAATTCATTCTATCATGTTTATTTGTTTTATTTTGCTTCTCCAACCCCCTAAACTCTTTTTATTTACTTCTTTTGTAACAAAACCATTATCTTCAATATACTAGGATGTTTTTATAAGATTTATTTGAGCTACACTCTCACACAACTACATCAAATGGTTAAAGAACATACGGTTTCCGTGGATGGCGAAATTCTGCCTCCCGAAACGATGATTGTTCAACACTCATTTAACACCTTCAAAGGTGGCCATTATGATGTCACTATTTTTATATATGATATATAATATGTTCATGTTTTCCTTAAGCTTCTGTTGTTTTCATTTTGGGCATACCTTTATGGTTTCCATTATGGGTAAACACAATATCTTCATTTTAGGAAGTGCGGACTACCGCCCCCTCAAAGTGATTTGATTCGTTAAATACCATATGTGGGACATATAAAGGATGGAACTATGATATTATATATGATATTATACTGGAATTATAATATACCTTTATATAATTATGATTCAATTCTATAAAATATGAAATAGAAATGAAAGTAGCGTTCATGTGTACGTACGGCTTACCGTCTCCATGAACGGTGCATTTCATTTCATACCTCTAAATGATTATGTAATATTATAAATGCAAGTATGTACTGGATATATATGACATATATGATATCTACATCATGAATACCATTCTGGATATAATAAACCTCTGACCAAATTAACAACATGTAAGTGTAAGAAGTCTATTTTTGACTTAAGAACCAAATACCGACAAAATGAACATTATTAACTTAACTGATTACATGATGTCCATAACATGGTATAAAAGGAATAATGAACTTGAAAAAGATTCATAAGAAAGTAGAGATTAACTCATGTTTATTATTCCGGAGATTAAAGAACGGTCGGGTCAAGTCGGATACGAGGTATGGGACTTCGTCTCAATCTCCTTTCATTGAGGCATATTTTATTTTATACACAACTTTCTTTTATACGGTGTATAAACCCCTTTGACTTTTACGTTTATTCAAAAGGAATATTTTTTATACGAAGCGTTTACTAAACGACAAAAGGGAATGTTTCTGTTGTACGTATGCGGCGACAACGATTTCTCTGCCATCATGACCGTTATTTGAGTTTCGGCTTCCACTACAAGCCATACCTTCTTTTTTTAAAAGAAAAATAAATACCATGTTTTACTTTGGTATTGAAAATTGTTTTCATAAGGTTTTTATTATATCAATGTGTTGTATTGATATCTCGTGATTGAAATGTGGAAATGTTATGTTTCCTTTATGCATGTTTTATGTGATATGATTATGTTATGGTTCTTGGGCATTATTATGAAGACGGGTGGTTCCGTGATAAACTAAGGGCGAGTGAGCCCGTTATAGCTCTCCAATGCATTGGGTAACGCGAAGGAGTGAAACGTAAAGGTTTCTCCGAAGAGATTTTAGGGAATATACTGTGTTGGAAATTCCAAATGTAACCAAGAGGGTTACTCCCTACGTAAGAATGTTATGAATGCCTCAAGTTACCTTTATGTCTTATGATTTCTATGAATTATTCATGATTTTATGAGGTATGTTAAAGTGCCTATGTTTTATGGGTAAAGTATGATTTCATTCTTATGTATATATGAACTCATGTTTCCTTTCCATGTTTTTTTATACCCCATACTGAGTTTTTATGCTCATCCCAAGTTTTTGAAATGTTTTTCACAGGTCAAGGGAAAGGTACATGATAAGATGATAGAGTCAAGGATGTGTCAAGAAATAATCCATGTTTTATTTTTAAAGGTGTTTCCATTGATGGGAATGAAGAATACTATCTTTATGTAACCACTTTGTTTATATGTGGAATGTAATCCACGTTTTATGATCTAATTCTCTAAAACACTAATCCTGAAAATATCCTCAATGTGTAATCTTGTAATAACTCAAGATTAAGTAAGGTTTAAGGTTGTGGCCTTATAGTGAGAATGAATATTAGTGCAATTAAACTTCTATTTTTTTGTTTTTAGGCTTCTTAAAAACTACATAATGATTTGCGGACATGTTTAAAATACGGTGTTATGTGGAAATAGTCGGAGCTTAGCATAGAAATTTTTAATCATTTCAAAACATTTGACCCCAATTCCTAAATCACCATTTTTTTTCTATAGTGTTTTTTTACTTACGTATTATTTTTAGATGACTTTTCTCTCATATTTCATGTTTTGAATATTTTTGGGGATTTACTAAAATTATCAGTACATTTTCCAAAAATTATTCGGGGATAATGTTTGAACCATGTATTATCATTGTTGTAAATTGATAATGGGTTTTTTTTTGTAATTGAATTTTTTTGAACTTTTAGTTTTCATAGAAATTGATAATATATTACAATATGGAAACAATATGTAAGGGTCTATCATTTCCTAGTGTTTACCAAATTTTTGGGTCCAAACATTGCTAATGAAAAAATGTGTTTTTGTAAGAGGAAGCTGTGTGCAATTTTGAAGGTGAATCTGAATGTTATGTGAAAAATAAGTATCATGATTAACTCATAAATATATATAAAAGGAATGAACTATGTGAAAGACATTTTTTCATGAATGATGGTTCACATGATAGAAAGTTTTACGCATAAGTAAATGGTACAAAAGAATAGTAATCTATAATTGTGAAATCAAAATTGAGTTATGTGTATTTGGAGTTTTATTTTCTACTCATAAATTATGGAAAGGGAATGAACTGAATTCACAAATTGATTTTTCATGAAAGGATATTATGGTCCATGTACAATGCCATAATCCAGCATATTCATGTGGAGGATAGTGTTAAACGAACCTACATGCCTGGACTAAAAATATTATATATAAGTGGCTACCCATATAAAATAGAATGATTTTTTTTCAGAGATTATTTGATGTCTCTTACTTGTGAAATAGTTATGGACAGAATACTTACTCGTAGTAAATATTATGTGGAGAGTGTTACTTATGTCAAAAAATAAAAATTAATACTCATTTTATGCCTATATTAATGATAAGGGTTACACAAAAGGCATATTTCATGATAATCCCAAAACAATAATTTAAGAACATGTGTTATGTTCAAGTGATAAGATGTGATTCTATCCTGATTTTGAGTATCAGGTTTGTTTTTTAAATGCTTTCTTGTACATCTATTAAGGAATAAGTTGCATGGAGTGACTCGTTATAGACATGGAAAAATAATTAAATACCAATATATAGGAATGGAATTCAAATCATTAAACAGGGAAAGAAATCACCCAACTTAGTGATGTATGGTGGAGTCCTTGGATGTGTTCTGAGGGAGGTATAGGGGGATCCCTAAAATCTAGTAAACACATTGTTCCTAGAAAAGTGTGATTATGTCTTATGGTTTAAATTCCACAACTATTAGAGATTAGAGGATTCTAGTAAAAACAACACACTATCATCATATGCTCATTGGAGTATCCCTTAGTGGTGAACCAAGTAAATTTTATGTTTTGTCTCATTTCATGTATAATGTCTCAGAATTTCTATGTAATTGTTTCTAATTATGTGGAATTATTTCATGACCACATGCTCTGAAAACACGTGATTCTGAGGGCCGATAATCCTAGAATGTATTTTTCATATTTTTTTAGGTATGTTTAGTAAACATGCGAGCATGATTTTATATATTTTTAATCATTTCTCAGATTGTAAATATGAGGGAATTGTTGAACTTAGAATGCTAGGATTCAACTCTAAATTACTTAACATCAGATGAAAAAGGCTGAGTGGAAAAGTTAATTTTCTGAATTTTTGAGAAGTATAATAAAATAATTTAAACGAATTATTCTATTTCTTTACTCACTGTTGGGTGGAAGAAGGTGATTCCACGGTGTAGAAACCATGTAGAAAAAAAGTTCATTAATGAGGATCCTTAATAGCCTCTATCACATAGCATAACTATGCAATAAAGTAATCATAACATGACGTTATTTGATAAATGAAATAGTGTAACAGGAATACAATGACAAGATCCTTTTTATTAATCCAATGTGTGGGAGAATGGGGAATTCAACTATTGGGATTTTCTGAAGAACCACTGGTAGTTTCCATCTCCAATGAAGAATGAAAAACATCGGAGATACTTCATCATATTTGACATGCCTCGAAGAAATGAGTGGGATTCAATGTCGAAATCATGAAACCATGTTGAGGAATGCTTCAGCATCGAACAAAAACAAGGTAAGGATTTACTCATTCTCTGTATTTGATGATGTCCTCCTTGTTCGTGAAAATTAACAATGAACGCAAATCAAACGACTAACAAGTTGATATGATAATTTCTTGTTCTTGCAGGTAGATATTTTACCGGCTTTAATTTTCATGTTTTCATGTTGTGTGATTCTCCTCATGTTTTCCCCATGATTAAACTCTTTCGTGGAAAGTGTGGGCTGACACGAAAAACGACCCGACCCTCCTCCATGGTTGTTTATTGTTTATTATTCATGGATGATTTCTGAAAATAGTGGAAAAGATATTTTGAGGTCATCTCAATAAAAGTGATAGCCTAACAATTTCATTGATGTAGGCAGCTTGAGAAACAGACCATCAGAGTGACTCTGGTGGCCAGTCGAATGTACCACAAGCACACAGATGGCGACAATTGTTGGTGGAGGATGGAAGAACCCCTGCTGGAACTTCGCGGCATTAGTAATTCATGTTTAGATGACCACGACAGTGAGGTGGTTCATCTCTTGTCACCGCTGCGGGGAGAAGTGGCCCGCTCTAGCCACTCGTGCGCGCTGCAGGCACGCAGACCCGGTCAGTTTGTGTGCGAAACAGCATGTCGTTCACGTCAGCTGCGTGGAGACACCGCAATCACATTACTGTGTCAAAGTGGTCACCCTGCAGCGATCACGGGGTCAGAAGGTGGTCAGATGCAGTTATCTCTTGCGACATGATAGGGCGAATTAGGTCGGCCAGTGGGCCAAGCATGTGGCTTCGCTGGCCGGACCCGCACTTCTAGGACAGACCAGCACCAGTATTCCATACCAGCCACTAGGCCGGAACCATCTTACGTTGTCGGACTCGCGATCCAAATGTGTTGGCTAGGCCAGACTCATGCGGGGCCCATGTCAGACCCCCGGACATATAAGGCCCCAGCCTTAAACCTTACTTAATATTGAGTTATTACAAGATTACACATTGAGGATCTTTTCAGGTTTAGAGTTTTAGAGAATTAGATCATGAAACATGTATTACATTCCACATTTAAAAAATTTGTTTACATAAAAGACAATATTCATTTTTCCCATCAACGGAAACCTATTTAAAATAAAACATGTATTCATTATTGACACATCCTTGACACTATCATCACATCATGTACCTTTCCCTTGACCTGTGAAAAACATTTCAAAAACATGGGATGAGCATAAAAAGCTCAGTAAAGGTTAAAAATTTATGGAAAAGAAACATGAGTTCATATATACATAAGAATGAAATCATACTTTACCCATAAAACTTAGGCACTTTAACATACCTCATCAAATCATGAATAAATCATAGAAATCATAAGACATAAAAGGTAACTTGCGGAATTCATAACATTCTTACATAGGGAGTAACCCTCTTGGTTACATTTGGAATACCCACCACAGTATATTCCCTAAATCTCTTGGGAGAAACCTTAACGTTTTACTCCTTCATGTTACCCAGTGCATTGGAGAGCTATAACTGGCTCACCCGCCCTTAGTTTACCACGGAACCACCCGTCTTCATAACAATTCCCAAGAATCATAACATAATATTATCACATAAAACATGCATAAAGGAAACATAACATTTCCACCTTTTAATAACATGATATCAGTACAACACATTCATATAAAAACATTATGAAAACCATTTTCAATTCCAAAATAAATGAAAAGTAAAACATGGTATTTAATTTTCTTTTAAAAAGAAGGTATGTCTTGGAAAGGAATCTGAAACTCAAATAATGGTCACGGCGGCGGAGAAGTCGTTGTCGCCGCATACGTAGGACAAAAACATTCCCTTTTGTCATTTAGTAAAATGCTTCATATAAAAAAGATTCATTTTTGGATAAATGTAAAAGTCAAAGGGGTTTATACACCGTATAAAATAAGGTTGTGTACAAAACAAAATATGCCTTAATGAATGGAGATTGAGATGAAGTCCCTTACATAGATGGTATCCTTGGTTTAAGGATAAATCAATTACAAAATTATGTGTGACAAACGAATACACCAAATATAAGTGGATATTAAATGTAAAACAATCAGAGGTTATTCACACATATTCATAGAACGTCATATTCAAGGAGTAAAAGTTTATTCACACATATTAATTGAAGATACTAGAATTGTTACAAAAGAAACGAATAAAAAGATTTTAGGGGTTAGAGAAGAAAAATAAAACAAAAGGGCACAAGTGAAGACATTATCATAAAATCGGGTAAATCCCTTTGGTTTGAGCTCAAAGGCTTACATGGGAATACATCTACACAAAGTGAGGCCTCAAGGAGTTATATAGGGATGTGGAGAGACAAAATGGGCAGGGGTTGGCCGAGCCAAAGGCTTTGGAAGTGTGGGTAATGAGGTAGAGGTGGGGGCCTTTTATAAGAGGCGAGGAGGGGCACTCTTGGAATGTAAAGAAATGTTACTTTATTTTAAAATGAGTTTCGGATTTAAAAGGTCCAAAATTGATATAATTAGAGGGTAAGGTGATAAGGGTTATAAATCCACCCATCCAATTGGTTTTTTACATGTCTGGTCTTATATTTGACATTAACTTTCCATTTTATTTAAATCGTTAAATAATGAGGTCATCGCTACATCATCATTATGTCATAAATAATTTAATTTATTTAATGTCTAAAAATTATAATAAAAATACTATGACATAGTAAATCGTTTTATCTTTCCAATGACTATTTATAGTCAAAATTATGGCTTGTATAACACCATGTAAAAGTTTTTTTAGTAAAACATTTCATGTTTGTGTCATTTTTACTTTAACATTAAATAAAAAGGTATTTATGTCATTTTCCAACCAAAGTGGCTCCATGGGGTCCCCAAGTTTACCCATGGATTGTCACGGTCGGCCATGACACATCAAATTAGGGTAGGACATGTTTCTAGTTCATTTCATATTATTAAAACATTATTTTTACCTTAAACTACACTAATTACCTCTAATCGCGATTAAAAACTTAAAAAGTCGCTATTCACCAAAAAATTATTTTAATCCCATTGAACCAAATTTTAATTCTTAATTACAACCATGTATGTCAGATTTTTGAAATTCAAAACACAAAGGTGGCAAAATTTTTATTTAAACGAAAAATCAGTTTTTATAAGTACCACTTAGAGGTTTCACTATTCATCAAAAATTGATGTTTTTCAAAAAATTACCAAAAATTCACCCTAAGATATATTTGATATTTTGAATTAAAAATTATGTCTATTTTACAAAATTCATAACATATAAGTTAAATTAATTAATTTAATAATTAATTCCAACTGTCAGAACAAATAGTGTGTTTTTATGAAACAATATATATCAAAAGATTGACACTAGTTTAAGTCAAATTTCAATGTGAAATTAATTCCAAATACCACTATTTGATTAAATGGTAAAGATATATTCTAATTTCACTTTAAAACCACTTCAAAATATAATCTAATCCTATAAATAAATTATATTAAAAAGAGGTTTTGAATTAAAATACAACATTTTCACTATTCATTAAAAATTGAACTTTTTCGGAAAAATACCAAAAATTTACACAAAGTAAATTTTGATGTCCCGAATTTAATGAAGAGTTTTATTTTTTCAAATATAACACATATAATTTTCAAAAAGTGGATTTAATAGAGTTTCACCATCAAAAAGCGGTTAATCTACCTTTTAAAGAATATTAGAATGTTTACGCTTAAAATTTGATTCATTCGCATTTTTAATCCTCTAAGATTTATTTTAAAAAGTAAAAATATTTGACAAAAATATTTAATCATTTTTTAGTTAGTTCTATTAATTCCCGCCATCACAACATCTAGGCGTTAACTACCATTTAAAATAATATTATTTTATTATTAGAGTGCAACGTAAGATTCCCAAGAAACTCATTGTTGCGTGTTGGGTACACCATCGAGCATAGCATCCCCTTTAAAGTTATATTAATATTTTATTCACAAATATGGATAAATGTGAAAATGTCATACTATTTATTTACCTGGGGTGTTATATCCTTCCCCACTTTTCGGAATTGCATCCTCGCAATTTTAAAATTGTACTTGGAAACTTCATTTAAAATCCCACATTGGAACAAGAGTCAGTAAAACAATCACTTTAAAATAAAGAACGATAAGTGAAAAGGTCACCCGAGTTAACCCATACTAGGATTCCAAGTATGAAAATATGGACATGGAGGCAAAAATAAAGGGTTACGTTCTGATGGAGAGTGATAGTAAATATGTCTTGGAGAAAGTTAACCATATGAAAATCACAAACATGTGATGGGTTAAACGGTATTCGATTCCCCAGGAGGAAAAGTTAACAGACAACATTTTTGTTTTATGTTACTTTTCTTTGAGGAATTTATTTTTGAGCTTAACTAAATCATAATGAAACATACTTACTTTTCAAGTATACTTTCAACTTTTACTAGATTCCTTAATCAAACTCATATTTTCTCCAAAAGATGAGTATTTTGGATGACTTGTTCGCATTAATAGTACTATAATCAATTTCTAGAGAATCACCTAATCCACAAAAGAGAACTATATACATCCCATGTATTTGGACTCTAACCAAAACCAGAACCAAAAAGGATAGTACAAGATCAGATAATCCAGAAAAGGATAACCCTTTATAAAAATAAAATCTATTCTTAATCTCCAAAATTTGTCCAACAAAACTTAAAGTTAAACGGGGACCATTCGATAAACCATTTGTCCATAAAATTATTCAAAGTAAACAAAAATAAGATTGAAACCCAAATATTTTAAGGATTTAGTCACATAGCCTTCCATGTTAAATCGTTACATTTATCTCCAAACAACATCAGTTGCTCCTAAAGTCTCTCATTGAAAAGTAATAAACCTAATCACATATCCTCCATGATAGGTTAATAAATTTCCATAGATAACCCAAAATAAGCTTACTCTTAATTCATAAAATCATCTAGCTAAAAATAATCAGTGAAACTAACCAGGGACTTCACGTAGTCCAGTGGTAGGCGATAAATACCAGTCGCACTTTGGTTGTGGGTTCGATTCCCACAGCTTTGTCCGACACGACGGGTTGTCACACGGTCTGTGTGTTGTCCTTTTTCCAAAACTACATAATTCTTAAAAAATTCCCCAAGATGAGATAAAATATTTAAAAAATGATCATAACATATTTTAACCTCAAGATTATCTCATTCCTTTCATTTTCCATCATATGATAGAGTAACCCATAATTACCTAAAAAGTAAGGATCATATAAACCCTAATGGTTACCTTAATAATTATTACCTAAACTTCCACATCGAGTTGTCCATCTCGTACATGATTCATTAGAGAACTCACCAAGGTTGAAGTGGTTGATCATGACTCCTTGATAGTTGGTTTAGAACAACCATGAGATTCCTCATTGAATCCCCCATTTCATCCAGTCTCTTAATTAGAGAACCACCACAGTTTCCTTCAAACACATAGTCACTTTGGTGCCTGCTAGATCCCGCCATTTACTAAAACCAAAAAGGTCAGTGTGAGTATAACAACATAACCATCATGTACTAATGAGGAAGATAAACACTAATATAAACTTACTCATTCACTTTATCTAAATACTATGACTCTTTCTAAAATCCTAGCCAATATGGTAATGTCACTTATAGATAAAGAATACCCTAACCTCTAAAGTTATCTAAACCGACCTCTGATACCAACTATAAGGCCCCATCCTTAAACCATACTTAATATTTAGTAATTACAAGATTACACATTTAGGATCTTTTCAGGTTTAGAGTTTTAGAGAATTAGATCATGAAACATGAATTACATTCCACATTTAAACAAAGTGGTTACATAAAAGTCAGTATTCATTTTTCCCATCAACAGAAACATATTTAAAATAAACCATGGATTCTTTCTTGACACATCCTTGACACTATCATCACATCATGTACCTTTCCCTTGACCTATGAAAAACATTTCAAAAACTTGGGATGAGCATAAAAAGCTCAGTAAGGGTTAAACAATTATGGAAAAGAAACATCTGTTCATATAAACATATGAATGAAATCATACATTAACCATAAAACATAGGAACTTTAACATACCTCATCAAATCATGAATAAATCATAGAAATCATAAGACATAAAAGGTAACTTGAGGCATTCATTACATTTTAATGTAGGGAGTAACCCTCTTGGTTACGTTTGGAATACCCATCACAGTATATTCCCTAAATCTCTTTGGAGAAACCTTAACATTTTAATCCTTCACTTTACCCAATGCATTGGAGAGCTATATCGGGCTCACCCACCCTTAGTTTATCACGGAACCACCTGTCTTCATAACAATTCCCAAGAACCATAACCTTATCTTATCACATAAAACATGCATAAAGGAAACATAACATTTACACCTTTCAATAACATGATATCAATACAACACATTGATATAAAAACATTATGAAAACCATTTTCAATACCAAAATTAAATAAAAGTAAAACATGGTATTTATTTTTCTTTTAAAAAGAAGGTATGGCTTGGAGAGGAATCCAAAACTCAAATAATGGTCACGGCGGCGGAGACGTTGTTGTCACCGCATACGTACAACAAAAAAATTCCCTTTTTTCATTTAGTAAAACTCTTCGTATAAAAAAGATTTCTTTTTGGATAACCATAATAGTCAAAGGGTTTTATACACCGTATAAAAGAAGGTTGTGTATAAAACAAAATATGCCTCAATGAATGTAGATTGAGACGAAGTCCCTTACAAAGATGGTATCCATAGTTTAAGGATAAATCAATTACATAATTATATGTGAAAAATGAATACACCAAATATAAGTGGATATTAAGTTTAAAACAATCAGAGGTTATTCACACATATTCATAGAACGTCATATTCAAGGAGTACAAGTTTATCCCAAAGAATCAAATTTGGGTTAAGAAGTTCCCTTCAAAAATTTGACAGCCTAACGACGTCACTACAAAATTCAGAAAATGAGTTGATGAGAGATAAAAAGGTTATCTCATAAAATGGACATAAAATTTAAATCAATAAGGATATAGAAGAACATATCCCAACATAATAGTATGTGAATTAAAATACATAACAAAAGAAGTCTTTTATAAATAGGACGGTGAAAGGTTCTCTTACCGACATGGGTATCTTTCGAAACATATGCCCCGTGAAAGAAGGACAATACAACATTGATGTAAATACTCATAAATGAAAGTATAATACACAATGAGTAAAATAATGGGCAGTACATACACCACTCAAAGGAAATTGTGGAAAATGTATCATAAATCTCACGGGAATAAAAGTGAGATTAAAAATCTGTTACGAAAACTCGTCAGCCTAACTGCGCCACTTAAAACTTAAAAAAATTGATTGATGAGATAAAATAGGGTCTCTCATCATATTAACATAAAGTCTACAGAAAGAGTAAAATAAAATAACATCCCCCAACATAACAAATTGGAGCTTAAAAGAAGTGACATAAAGGAGAGTACTTAAAAAGAAAGAGAGGTTAGATCTCTTACGAAACTTCGGCAGCCTAACAGCGCCACTCAAAACATCAAAAATGGATTGATGAGAGAGAATATGGTCTATCATAATATGAACATAAAAATTACAGTAAGAGTTATATAAAAGAACATCCCAATATCAAGAAATACGAGCTTTAAAATGAATGACATAAAAGAGTGTACTTAAAAAGAAAGAGATGGGTAGGGTCCCATACATCAAGTCCAACTTGTCTTGTTCGTTTCTTTATATTCCTGAATAATAAACTTTGGTCAATTTATAATTGCTTATGTAACTCTTATAAATATTATTATTCAGTTCATATCACATATTTTAATATTATAATAATTGGTTAATAATATAAGTTCATATCAAATGTTTTTGTCGATGTTTGGTACATGAGTCAAAAATTGAACTTGTTGGAAAATAATTTTCCATGTAGTTATAGGTACATCATATCCAGAATAGTATTGATGTTTTAAATATCATATATATCTATTATATATTAATTTTATACTATTCCATAGCATTTGGAGTTAAAAATTAAAAGCACCGTTCATGGAGACGGTAGGCCGTGCGTACGCATGAACGCTACATTCATTTTTTGTCATATTAATGGAATTAAAAAAAATGAGATATATATATATATATATTATTATTCCAGAATTATATCCATAATTTAGATGTAATATATTACATATATATCCATTATATATAAGTACTTATAATTTTACATACCATTTTGAGATAAGAAATGAAATGTACCGTTCATGGAGACGGTAAGCTGTACGTACGCATGAACGCTACTTCCATTTCTATTTCATATTTAATGGAATTAAAACATAATGTTACATAATAGTATTTTGATTCCAGTGTGGTATCATATATAATATCATTAAAAATATCCTTTATACGTACCACATATGGTATTAACGAATCAAATCACTTTGAGGGGGCGGTAGTCCGCACTTCCTTAAATGAAGATATCGTGTTTACCGATAATGGAAACCATAAATGTATGCCATAAATTAAAAATACAGAAGATTAAGAAAAACATAAACATATTATATATCATATATAAATATAGTTTCATATTAATTCTCACCTTTGAAGGTTTTAGATGAATGTTGAACAATCATCGTTTTGTGAGGCAGAAATTTGTCATCCATAGAAACAGTATGTTCATTAACCATTAGATGTAGGTGTCTGTAAGTATAGCTAGAATCCTTCTTATAACAACATACTAGTATATTTAAGATACTGTATTGGTTACAAAATAAATGAATAAAAGGAGTTTAGGGGGTTGGAGAGTCAAAATAAAACAAAATGACACAATTGAAGACATTACCTTAAAATCGGGTAACACCCTTTGGTTTGAGCTCAATGGCTTCCTTGGGAAGACTTCTGCCCAAAGTGAGGCTTCAAGGAGTTATAGAGGGATGTGAAGAGACAAAATGTGCAGGGGTTGGCCGAGACAAAGGCTTTGGAAGTGTGGGTAAGGAGGTAGAGGTGGGGGCCTTTAATAAGAGGAGAGGAGGGGAACTCTTGGAAAGTAAAGAAATGTTACTTTATTTTAAAATGATTTTTCAGATTCAAAAGGTCCCAAATTGATATAATTAGAGGGTATGGTGATAAGGGTTCCAAATACACCCATCCAATAGGTTTTGGACATGTGTAGGTCTTAGATTTTACATTATCTTTTCATTTTATTTAAATCGTTAAATAATGAGGTCATCGATGCATCATCATGATGTCATAAATAATTTAATTTATTTAATGTCTAATAATTATAAAACAAATACTAGGATGTAGAAAATCGTTTTATCTTTCCATGTACTATTTATAGTCAAAAATCTCACTTGTATAACACCATGTAAAAATTGTTTTATTAAAACATCTCATGTTTGTGTCATTTTTACTTTAACATTAAATAAAAGTATTTATGTCATTTTCAAACCAAAGTGGCTCCATGGTGTTCCCAAGTTGACCCCTGGATTGTCTCTGTCGGCCATGACACATCCAATGAAGGTAGGACATGTGTCTTGGTCATTTCATATTATTAAAACATTATTTTTATCTTAAACTACACCAATTACCTCTAATCGCGTTTAAAAACATAAAAAGTTACTATTCACCAAAAAAAATTATTTTAATCCCATTGAACCACATTTTCCTTCTTAATGACAACCATTTATGTAAGATTTTTTAAATTCAAAACACAAAGGTGTAAAAATTTCATTTAAACGGAAAATCAGTTTTAATAAGTACCACTTAGTGGTTTCACAATTCATAAAAATTGAAGTTTTTCAGAAAACTAACCAAAATTCACCCTAAGCTATATTTGATATTCCGAATTAAAAAATGATATATATTTTACAAAATTCATAACATATAAGTTACATTAATTAATTTAATAATTAATTCCCGCTGTCAGAACAAATAGCGTGTTTTTATGAAACAATGTATATCAAAAGATTGACACTAGGTTAAGTCAAATATCAAAGTGAAATTAATTCCAATGACCACTATTTTATTAAATGGTAAAAATATATTCTAATTTCACTTTAAAACCACTTCAAAAGATAATCTAATCATATAAATAAATTATATTAAAATGAGGTTTTGAATTAAAATACAACATTTTTCACTATTCATTAAAAATTGATCTTTTTCGGAAAAATACCAAAAATTTACACAAAGTAAATTTTGATGTCCTGATTCTAAAGAAGAATTTTATTTTGTCAAATATAACACATAAAATTTTCAAAAAGTGGATTTAATAGAGGTTCACCATCAAAAGGCGGTTAATCGACCTTTTATAGAATATTAGAATGTTTACGCTTAAAATTGGATTCATTATCATTTTTAATCCTCTAACATTTATTGTAAAAAGTAAAAATATTTGAAAAACATATATAATCATTTTGTAGTTAGTTCTATTCATTACCTCCATCACAATAGCTAGGCGTTAAATACCATTGAAAATAATATTATTTTATTATTAGAGTGCAACGTAAGATTCCCAAGAAACTCGTTGTTGCGTGTTGGGTACACCATCGAGCATAGAGTCCCCTTTAAAGTCATATTAATATTTTATTCACAGATATGGATAACTGTGAAAATGTCATACTCTTTATTTACCTGGGGTGTTACAGGACAAGGTCAGGTCGGGGCGGCCTGGACTCCGACCCAACCAGCCCCGTTTCTCTGAAATGATCATAACATGCTGATGAGGTGTCTTCTTGATGCACCGTCTATGAGAAGAAGTCCCTTGTGGTGAGGTGTTATTTTTCATATACTCCACCTGATTTTCGTTGGATATTGAAGTATGGCTGGGTTGGAAAAGACTCGAATCCAATCATCCCCTTCTTACAAGATGGCCCATAACTGACAGGACAAACATCCGATCGACCCGCCATTTGTCACATTGGAACCCTTTCTATAAGATAGTATTTTGGGTTACATGTATCTGGGACATAATGAGGATTTAGATATTGTAACACCCCAAGATGTTACAAAAACATTCTTTTTAATTTCATTAATGTCTTGTGTTGTACGCTACACCAAAAGGAGCTTGCACAATACGCATCCCTGACTTGGCTTGCATTACACGAAAGCGTGACCTTCCATGATAGCATGTGTTGTACGCAATACCGAGTTTCGCTAAACAACGATATGCTATTAAAATATTATTAAAACTAGGCATTATGAATAGTAATACCTATGTTTTGAAATTTTATAAATTTTATTTTTGAAAATGGACTTAATTTTTGGATTTGGAATATCGAAATTAGCCTAGGGTGAAATTTTGGTATTTTTCTGAAAACTTTCAATTTTTGATGAATAGTGAAAACACTCGGTTACTATTAAAAAACCGACTTTGTATTTAAATAATTATTTATTTTATTTAAATTTATTTTAGGTAAAAATTGATACATAATACCTATATTAGTTCAATGTAATTCATTGGATTAATTTTATAATAATTTGAGATATATAAAATTTTAATTGAACTTTTCACCGTCTTTTACCCACCTCCTAGGAGAATTTGCAAATTTACATAAAACATAATTTTACCGCTTTTGTGAATGGAATTTCAAAAATACGAGACACATGGCTGATGTTAGTAAGTAAAATGTGGTTCAATGAGATGAAAATAATTTTGGGTGAATAGTAAATTTTTTATTTTTTATACCACGGTTAAAAGTAAATAGGGTAATTAAGTGTAAAATGATATTATTATTACCCTAACACATGTTCTAATTCTACTAGATAAGTGTAATTGGACCAATAAAAACCTTATAAATAATATATGACCATTTAGGCCTACTGGGATTAGATTAGGACATTTATTGTCAATTTATTTAAAGAAAGGTTAAAATAGTTAAAATCAATGATTAATAAGTAAATATTTTTTAATATAGGTTTATACATAAGATAAATTCTACTATAAATATTAATTAGCAAGCTAAAAATATTTCCTATATAATGGTATTTTATTTTTAATTTTTAGACATTATATAATTTAATTTATTTATGACACAAAGATGATGCACTAATTATTTTATTAATGAAATATTGACATAATTGATGTTATAAATACCCAAATAAATGTAATTTGAGACTTTATATGAATTACAATAATTATATAGGTTAATATGACATGTTATTATTGTTTTAATTACCTTTTTTCGAACAAATAATTCTGCTATGATTTTCACAAAAATCAATTACTAAATAGTGTCAAAATTGACATAAAATGGTTTTTAAAAAAATATTAAAATATTAATTGTTATTTTATTCCTAAAAATCTAAGGTTCGGCTAAATGACATAGATATTATTATATATATTAATAATAAACAACTTGGGGTTATTTGGGCATTGTTATAGTAAGTTTATATACCTTATAGTGTATGAACAAAAAAATACACGGTAAAAGTAAAATTATCTATCTTAAAGTTAAATCTAAATGATAAGGTTAAAATAGTAAACTAAACTTGTCCAAATTATATTGGATGAGAGGCTTCCGACCCATCCCCACCTTATCTTCGAAATGAATCAATTTTGAGATATTTAAAACCGAATATGACTTTATAATAAAATAATATTTTTAGTTTTTCCAAAGGTGCCCCTCTCCTCCCTTATAAAAGGGAACCTCCTCCCTCTCTTACTCAAACCACATTGAGCCTTCAAGCTCGTCCAAACCCTGACAAATTCTCTTCTACACTTCCCTAGAAACATCCTAGAGGTCCTGGTCTTCTTCAAAGGCAAATTTTAGTGCCCTAAGAGGAGGTCTCACAGAGGCACTTCAAAGAAGAGGTAATGTTCGTTACCGATTCTTTCATCTTTATTACTTCTTCCACTTCTTCTTATTTAGTTGTTTCATTATGAATTAATAACATCAGTATCAATTATATACTGATATGTTATTATAACTATAAAACAACAATATTTCACCATCTATCCATCCTACGGAAAACGAAATCACCGCACGTGCGTACATACGGAATACCGTCTCCATGTCGTGGTGTAATCTATTTTCCACCACCACCTTACTTGGATGGGTATAATTGTGTAAAGAATGAATATATATGATTATTTTAGAGTGATATTGATTCTGAAATAGTATAAATACACTCCAATACAATTCCACGATCATGGGAACGATATCATCGCTCGTGCGTACGTACGGAATACCGTCTCCACGATGTGATGCGACTCGTTCTACATGATTTTCATTACATAATTATTACATAAATGATTTGAGTGAATTAATATGATATATATTACACTAATACCAATCTGGAAATGAGGTATCTATAACCTAAAAGACGAATAAGAATTTATTCAACAAAATACGCATAAGAAGAAATAGCAATAAACACTCGAATAACAAATAACAATGAAATATCACTAATAAGAAGCTAAGAATATGACCATATATGATATCATAACAATGAGTATGATTATGGAATAAGTCAATGACATTATTTAAATTATTATACAGGAGGTTCAGACACTTATGAAGAAAATCAGACCTAAGGTAAGGGGCAATCTCGCAATCTCATTTTTATCCGAGATTGTTTATACATCAGAATTTACTGGGTAATATTTATCATCCACATCAATGTTTCCTCAATATGTAATATTATATCCATCCACATAAAATTGTTTAAATCCAATTTTATCCTTCGGTGAGTTTTTAGAAAAATATATGAAAGGAATCCTTTGTCGTTCTTCGTACGAGGTACTTTTTGACTTTTCTGGCCAAAGTATAGGAAGAATTTTTTTTGTTAACTTATATGGCATGAATAGATTTTTAAAACATTATTTCCAAGAAGATTACTTTACAAATTTTCAAGTTTATTTTTAATCAACTTCTTTTAGATTAAAATTATATCACATGTTATGAAAGAAAAATGTTTTTGAAGTAGAAAGGATATTTTCCTCAAGAATGGAGTTCAAGTGTTTTATCAAAATTATTTTCCATCTAAGATAATATAGGGTTCTATTTCTATACCTATTGTTACATTTATTTGATTATGTTGTTATGTAATTATTTTTATGAACTTATTTATCTTATATTAATTGTTTTATGATGTCATGATGTTTAAGAATTCCATTTTTATTACATGGGTTATGCAATGATGTATGATTTATTATTTTGTGGCACACACAAGAATGGTATCATTATGAGATGGGTGGGACCTATATCTCCATCCAATTAGTTGGTTAATGATTTTATATCTCATGAGATTGACATGGCTGGAACGGAAGGTTAAACCGGTTCAGTGAAACCGGAATGAAACGAGGAATGAACTCGGTTCAGAAATGGACTTTTTCCACTAAGATAGTCTTGGAAATGAGTATTGACTAATAAGAAATGATTCTCTATGATTATGTGTGTATTCCACAAAGATTCATGTTTTAGTTTATGATTATTGTGATTACATTTCACTACCATGATTTATCCCATGTTATGAAATTATGATCTCTTTTTCTGGGTAAGATTTCCAAATTGTTATGTTGTTATGAATATGATGTGATTGATTTTTCTTTTCTTTACCCTTACTGAGCATTTGAGTTCACCATTTTATGTTTTCTCTTCCCCAGGATATAAAGAATGGTTTTAGGTATGAAAAAAGGGAATATCTTTATGGGAGATGTTGAAGATCTTTCATCATGATTAGAAGATTATATTCCGAGATTCCAAAGACACTAAACTATTACGGTCCTTGTGTTTTTGTTTTTGTAATGTACTACGTATTCCTCAAAAGTAATTTAATGTCCATGTATGTCAAGGTTAGGGTATCTACAGTTGGTATTAGGGGAAAGGTTTAGTCAACCTTTGGAAACTAGGATGCGAGAACTTTAGTGAGATCCCTAGTGATATTTCTAAGGTATGTCTAGGGATGTCCCTAAGGTTAAGTATACGTTATAGTCCTAGAATTGCGCTAACCATCTTAGAATTAAACCTAAGATGTTAGATATTGATGGTACTCCCTGTTTATTATGTTGTTTTCCCTCGCATGATTTTTTCCTCTCACACTATTCTTTTTGGGTTTTAGATGATTGTTGGAACCCGAAAGAACCATGTTGATCAATGTAATGGACGATGCAATTATTTTCCACCTGGACAAACCAACGTTATGGGAGATGGAGTGAAAAATATTATTTCTATACTTACACAAGCTATGAATCATTCTCGGCTTCCAAATGAGCAGAGAAGGGAACAATATTCTATTGAGTCCTTCATGAGGCAACATCCACCTTCTTTTAGTGGGTCTTCTGAACCACTTGTTGCTGAACAATGGATCAGTACCACTGAAAAGATATGCTCAGTTCTTCAATGTTATGAACATGATAAATTCATCTTAGCAGTATATCGTTTGGAAGGTGAAGCTGATCAATGGTGGAATCTTATCAAGAATATGATGCCAAGAGATGAAATTGAGTCCATGGAATGGGACGAGTTCAAGATCTTATTTTTCAATAAGTACTTTCCTCGTATTCTTCGAACAAATATGGAGAAAGAGTTTCTTGAACTAAAGCAAAAGGATGATGAATCTATTGGAATATACAAAGCTAATTTTTCAAGGCTTGCAAGGTATGCATCTGAGTTTATCATCCAACCTGAAAGTAAAGTTGATCGATTCTTCAGTGGCTTAAAACCAAATCTTCAAAGGGCATTAGATATAAGAGACTTTAGTAGCTATGAAGAAATTGTGCGTTGTGCTATTAAGGTAGAAATGGAAGTTGGTGTTACATATCCATCTCATGGTTTTGACAAGAAATGAAATGGGGAGTTCAAGGAGAAATCTCAGAATAATGGTGAAAAGAAGATACATGATTCCTTATGCTCAAATTGTGGAAAGAAGCAAGGTGGAGATTGTATTAAAGGGACTAAAAAGTGTTTTAAGTGTGGAAAATAAGGTCATCGAGCAGCTGAGTGTCGAAGTAATGGGAAAATGGTTGCTAATGGTGTGAATAAAGAAAATACTGCATAAAACGCACCAACAACACTTCAATGCATCAAGTGCAATGAAATGGGGCATTATGCTAATCAATTCCCTAATCCAAGGGTTAATGATGATCGACATGAGAAAACACTTAAGACAAAGGAAAAAGGGAAGTCACATGTGATCACTATTGGCGATGTTGAATATGACAACGATGTGGTGGAATGATTAAGTGTTTATGTAATGGGATTCCAAAAAAATGTTGTATATAGTATCGTGGAATATTAGAATATTTATGTATTGGTCTATTGTGGTTTTCAATAATTTTATGGTACCAGTAACCATGGAAAGTGATTGAGATATTTTTGGAATGCAGATGATATGTGCATAATGAAGGGATAAGAAGATAATGAGATGTTTGACTGTATTCATGAGCTCATGATTGATATAAGGACTAAGTGATATCATGGTTTTAGTATAAAGAATTTTGAGGATTTTTTTTGTGGAAAGCATTATCTTTTAACTACATTCATTTTTTCACTAAGGTTTAATGGGTAATCATTATTCAAGAGAATACATAGTTAAGGTATTCACATGTTTGTAATTTAACCAACAAGATATATCTTATGATATATGGGGGATAAATAATGGCATTCACGTGATTGTTATGTGACATTTCAAGTAATCATTTTCTTTATACTATGAGCTTGGACTGAAGAATTTTAGATAAGCCTAAATATTGGAATGTCTTATGTTGGACATAAGTTAGTATTGTTTAAAGATAGAACTTTTTTCGATATTATTGATGGGATGTTATAGTAATATAGCTTTAGAAAAAGGAAAACCTGCAGGACAGGTGATAGCCCATCACGTCGGACAAGGCTGTGGGAATCGAACCCACAACAGAAGTGCGACTGGCCATTATCGCCTACCACTAGCCTACATGATGTCCTTGGTTAGTAGAAACTTGTTTTATTTTATTACGCGGTATGATATATGAAGTATAAGTTCATTTTTGGAATCGTAAACGATTAACCTCACCATAGATGGACATATGTATATTTGATAACTTTTTCTAACCTTTGGTTTGAAACCGATGGAATGAACCATCATTCAATCAAATGATCTATTAACACTTCATGAATAACTAATTCAACTTCATTTATTTAAGAAATGAAGTGGAAATTGTTCAAAACACGAACAACATTGAGATTGTACCTAAATAAAGTAAGTATTTATTCTAATTCAAATTCTTCAACTTTAGCGAAATGATCTTGAAAACAAAAAATGTTGTCCTAGTGCCCTTATTTCCGATGAATCAGATGGTACCCTAGATCATCACAAATTTATGGCTTGGTGATTATTGGATTTTTCATAGCCATGTTCTGTACCACTCTCCATCAGAACATGAAAGTTAGATTTCTCTTCCATATCCATATTTTCACCTATGTTCTCCTAGGCGGAAACCCAGTGATTAGTTAATTTGGATAACCATTACATTTCATACTTTAGTTTTTAAAGCCAAGTATTGGTATTCCTTTTTACGATGTGGTTTTCTATTAACAAAACTTTTGAGTAGTAACCCATTTATAACCCCAACGAATTTTGAGGGCGAAATTCATTTTAAGGGGGGTAGAATGTAACAACCCAAGATTTTATGAAAAAAAATCTTTTTAATTTTATTAATTTCTTGTGTTGTATGCTACACCAAATGGATCTTGCGCAACATTCATCCTTTACTTGGATTGCATTACATGCATGCACGACCTTCCACGATAGCGTGTGTTGTACGCAATACCGAGTTTTCCTAAACAAAGATATGCTATTAAAATATTATTAAAACTAGCCGTTATGAATAGTAATACCCACTTTCTGAAATATTATAAATTTTATTTTTGAAAATGGAATTCATTTTTGGATTCGGAATATCGAAATTAGCCTAGGGTGAAATTTTGTTATTTTTCTGAAAACATTAAATTTTTTATGAATAGTGAAATCACTGGGTTACTCTTTAAAAATAGAATTTTTATTTAAATAATTATTTATTTTATATAAATTTATTTTAGGTAAAAATTGATACATAATACCTATATAAGTTCAATGTAATTCATTAGAGTAATTTTATAATAATTTTAGATATATAAATAATTCATTGAACTTTTCACCGTCTTTTACCCACCTCCTATGAGAATTTCCAAATTAACAAAAAAAATAATTTTACCGCTTTTTTGAATGGTATTTCAAAAATACAAGAGACACGGTTGATGTCAATAAGTAAAATGTGTTCAATTAGATGAAAATAATTTTTGGTGAATAGTAAATTTTTACTTTTTTATACCACGGTTAAAAGTAAATAGGGTATTTAAGGGTACAAATGATATTATTGCTTCCCTAAAACATGTCCTAATTATATTGGATAAGTGTAATTCGACCAAAAACAAACTTAGGAATAAAATATGACCATTTAGGCCAACATGGATTACATTAGGACATTTATTATTTATTTATTTAAAGAAGGGTCAAAATAGTTAAAATCAGAGTTTAATAAGTAAATCATTTTCAATATTGGTTTATACATAAAATAATTTCGACTATAAATATTCATTAGAAATATAAAACTATTTCCAACATAATGGTATTTTATTTATAGTTTTTAGAAATTATATAATTTAATTTATTTATGACACAAAGATGATGCAGTAATTATCTTATCAATGAAATATGGACATAATTGATGTTATAAATACCAAAATAAATGTAATTTGAGACTTTTTATGAATTCAACTAATTTTCTGGGTAAATATAACTTGTTAGTATTGATTTAATTAACTGTTTTCGAACTAATAATTCTTTTATGAGTTTGAAAAAAATCAATTCCTAAATAGTGTCAAATTGACAAAAAATAGTTTTTAAAACAAATACTATATTATTAATTGTTATTTTATTCCTAAAAATCTAAGGTTCGGCCAAATGACTGAGATAAGGTTATATATATTAACAATAAACAACTTGGGGTTCTTTTGTCTTGTTATAGTAAGTTTATTAACCTTATAGTGTAAGAACACAAAAAAAATGGTAAAAGTAAAATTATCTATCTTAAAGTTAAATCTAAATGATAATGTTAAAATAGTAATATAAACTTCTAAAAATTATATTTGTTGAGATTATTTCGACCAATACCCACCTTAGATTCGAAATATATTAATTTTGAGCTATTTAAAACCGATTGTGACTTTATAATAAAATAATATTTTTTGTTTTTCCAAAGGTGCCCCTCTCCTCCCTTATAAAAGGGCACCTCCTCCCTCTCTTCCTCACACCACTTTGAGCCTTCACGCTCCTCCAACCCCTGAAAAATTCTCTTATCCACCCCACTAGAAACATCCTAGAGGTCCTGGTATTCTTCAAAGACCAATTTTAATGCCCTAAGAGGAGGTCTCAAAGAGGCGCTTCAAAGAAGAGGTAATGTCTGTTACCGATTCTTTCAACTTTATTTCTTCGTCCACTTCTTATTATTTAGTTGTTTCATTATGAAGTAATAAAATTAGTATCAATCATATATTTATATGTTATTATATGTATGAAACAACCCTATTTCACCATCTATCCATCCTGCGGAAAAAGAAATCACCGCGCGTGCGTACGTACGGAATACCGTCTCCATGTCGTGGTGTAATATATTTTCCACCACCACCTTACTTGGATGGGTATAATGGTGTAAATAAAGAATATATATGATTATTGTAATGTGATATTGATTAAAAAATAGTATACATAAACTCCAATACAATTCCATGATCATGGGAATGATATCATCGCTCGTGCGTACGTACGGAATACCGTCTCCATGATGTGATGTGTCTCATTCTACATGATTTTCATTACATAATTATTACAAAAATGAATTGAGTGAATTAATATGATATATATTACACTAATACCATTCTTTAAATGAGGTATCTATAACCTAAAAGTAGAATAAGAATTTATTCGACAACACACGCATAAGAACAAAAAGCAATAAACACCTGAATAACAAGTAACAATGAAATATCACTAATAAGAAGATAATAATATGACCATATATGATATCATAACAATGAGTATGATTCTGGAATAAGTTAATGACATTATTTAAATCATTATACAGGAGGTTTGGACACTTACGAAGCAAATCAGACATAAGGTAAGGGAAAATATCCCAATCTCATTTTTATCTGAGATTGTTTATACTTCAGAATTTACTGGGGAATATATATCATCCACATCCATGTCTCCCCAATATTTAATATTATTTCAATCCACATAAAATTGTTTAAATACAATTTTACCCTTCTGTGAGTTTTTATTAAAAGATATGAATGGATTCTTTTGTCGTTTTTCGTACGAGGTACTTTTTGACTTTTCTAACCAAAGTACGGGAAGAATGTTTTTGTTAACTTATACGGCATGAATGGATTTTTAAAACATTATTTCCAAGAATATTCCTTTACAAGTTTTCAAGTTTATTTTTAATCAACTTATTATAGTTTAAAATTATATGACATATTAAAAAATGAAAATGTTTTTGTAGTAGAATGGATATTTTCCTCAAGAATGGAGTTCAAGTGTTTTATCAAAATTATTTTCCATCTAAGATAATATAGGGTTCTGTTTCTATCCCTATTATTACATTGATTTTATTATTTTGTGATGGAATTATTTTTATGAATTTATTTATCTTATATGAATTGTTTTATGATGTCATGAATGTTTAATAATTCCATTTTTATTACATGGGTTATGCAATGATGTATGATTTATGATTTTGTGGCTCACATAAGAATGGTATAATTATGAGATGGGTGGGACCTATATCTCCCTCCAATGCATTGGGTAAAGATTTTATATCTCATGAGATATACATGGCTGGAACGGAAGGTTAAACCGGTTTAGTGAAACAAGACTGAAATGAGGAATGAACTCGGTTCAGAAAGGGACTTTGTCCACTAAGATAGTCTTCGCAATGAGTATTGACGAATAAGAAATGATTCTCTATGATTATGTGTGTAGGCCAAAAATATTCATGTTTTATGTTATTATTATTGTGATTACATTTCACTACCATTATTTATCCCATGTTATGGAATTATGATCTTTTTTGCAGGGTATGATTTCCAAATTGGTATGTTCTTATGAATATGATGTGATAGATATTTCTTTTTTTTTACCATTACTGAGCATTTGAGCTCACCCTTTTATGTTTTCTCTTCCCCAGGATATAAATAAAGGTTTTAGGTAAGAAAAAAATGGGAAGATATTTATGGAAGATGTTGAAGATCTTTCACCATGATTAGAAGATTATATTCCGAGTTTCCAAAAACACTAAACTATTACGATCCTTGTGTGTGTGTTTTTGTAATGTAATAAGTATTCCACAAAAGTAATGTAATCTCCATGTACGTCATGCTTAGCGTCTCTACAGATATGGCTGATTTATTGTGGATCAGATCCTCTTGAAATGAATCATGCTATGTGTGGGAATCTAGTGGCTAGATAATAGTGATCCGGCATGGGTCAACACCTAGAAATCCTTAGTGGGTCAGAACCTAGCGGTCCTCCATTGGTTAGCTCCTAGAGATATTATGTGGGTCAGTACCTAGCGATCATCTATGGTAGAACACTTAACAATCCTCTATGTGTCAGCACCAAGAGACTCTGTGCGGATCGCCAGATGATCCTATTGACAGAATAAGATGATATGGATTTATGACAAATCATCGTTTCTTCTATAAATATATACATGCTCCAAGATTCATATTTTACTTTGTGATATGTGTTTCAGATCTTCTATGGTGGTATTACCTATATAGTATCTTCCATTGTGGTGTTTTTCCTTCGCGGATTACTGAGAGACCATAGGGGGTCTCGAGGTCCCTAATAAGTATTTTTACACTAACCCATGCATGAGATTTTTCATGTACCTATTGTTTCATGAATAGACGGTAGGCAGCCATGACCAAGACTTTGGGAAGCCATGACTTAACAGTTTTTAGATGTGGATCTATAGACATGGTGTGTTGAAATGACATCTGTCAGAGAGTTGTACCTACCCTATAGGTAGGATCCTTGGACTATGACCTATATAACATGTACTAACTTTGTTGTAAATTACATTTAGTTGGGCTAGTATTCTGGACCATTTACATTATGTTTACACACATTACTCTAAATAGTGATCATTTTGGTGGTTGTACTACATTATTTCATTTTTTTGTTTATTAAGTTGTATACCTTATCTATGTGTGTATCGGTTTAATGGATATTACATCCCTTTTGGGTTATGGATTTACGATGATAGTAACTAGCCCCTAGCCTCTAGAAGGTGGGCTTGGGTTAGTCATTACAAGGGCCCCGAGGGATTGGTCGTGAAAATGTTGTATCAGAGGGCGGTCAGTTCTACAAGAAGAACTAAGAGTCAATATTTTCAATGGGGGAAGTAGTGTTAAGTGTCCTGGGTTCATATTTATATCCAAGGAGTCTATTATTGGTGTATAGGATGATGTTTCCATACACCAAGACCCTGAATTCTGTTTTCCGATATGGTGCATGAAAACACAAGTTGCATGTATTTTGAAATTTTTTTCCCTTGATCTCTTTTGAGACAGGTCTAAAAGTATAGATTATTGACAATATATAATTTATTATTCTACAAGATGCCTCCACAAATACAAGAATCTAGTAATCTAGTGATTGATCACAACTATGGTCAATCATGAAATGTGATGTCAGTGTAGGGATTGCATACAGCGATATCACCTTTGGGTGGTGTACCAGCAGCACCACCACCGTGGGAGCAACAGTTTCTACCAGCCCCATTAGTAGACTGTGCACACCAAATGAGCATGATGCATGAGTCATAGTGGAAATGGACTCTGATGTTTCGAGGCGAGACAGATCCTTAGGAAGTAGAGGATTGGATACAGGTTGATACCTTGTTTTAATCTCCTAGTAGAATCAATGAGATACCAGATAGTATTTCTTGATACTATAATTTTTCATGGAATGACAGGGAGGTGGTGGAACAGGATGCTCCAGAAACACGATGAGTAAACCCTTGTTTGGATGGACTTTGAAAGCCTCTTCAGGGTGGAGTTCTTACCATCAACACTATGCTCAGTGCGTATTCTAGAGTTACTGCACCTACAGCAAGGCATCTTGATTGTAACCTAATTATCAATGTGGTTTACCGACCTCTCCTACTACTCCATTGACATGGTAAAAGACCCTTTCATCAGATCCCAAACCTTTTACCAGGGACTCTGAAAAGAGATCAGGGTGATGATGATTTCACTCAGCATCCTAACACAGGCTGGTGTTCTAGAATTAGCCCTACTGGTGGAGAGCTTCCTAGCCAAGTAGGCACCGACAGAGAGATCCAACACTGGATGACCGGTGACTAAGTCATCTACAGTAGGCAGTAGGTAGATGAAACCAAGGCCCAAATGAGCCAATCCTTTTGAAGGAAAACCCCTGGAAATAGGTTCATTGGTGCAGACCTCGCAATGTAGAGGTGGTCATCTGAGGACTATAGTTTTTTACTCATTCAAAAGATAGGGGAACTTAGCTCGCGACTGTCTGAATCCCCGCACTGATGAACAACTTGTGTTCAAGGGACCACCGATACATCGATAGAGGTTCTATTGAGGAGGCCCCTAGGGAAAGTTACATTGTAGTGGAGAAAGCCGAGTGGCAAGCAGTGGACGATAGTTCGAGGTACTACCACCACTACCACCAGGAGGTCCACCCCGAGCCCCTGGAGTAGGAGGACTGGGGAGGGGCCAGTTTCAGGTGATGGAGGCCAACGACCATGGTTCTCCATATATTATTAGTGGTATGATCTATGAATACTCAACATTAGTTGTAGATCTTACACATACAGGTTTTAGTCGCTCCTTCCTTGCCAAGTCTCCCCTTCAGATCTTGGAGATTCTGGTGCAGTCGTTGGCTTGATCATTATGATTATTAATCACATCCGGGATTGGATTTGATGTTTACAAACTAGTGTTGTATGTGTGATATTACTCTAAGAGGTGAGAGTTTCGGTTGTGATCTCCTAGTAGTAGCATCAAGGTCATACATTGTCTTCCTAGGTATGGAATGGTTATCCGTTGTCCAAGCTCAGATTGACTATTTTAGGCATAATGTAAGGTGTGACCAAGAGGATGTGATCGTGTTTTCCTTCACTGGTGAGAAGGGAACCTTTGCAGCACAGAATGGACTTTCTCTAAGGATGGTGCAGCCAATCACTCACTAGTTGGCTTGCCTCATCCATGGTATGGTGGATGAGGGGTGTCAGATCTATACTATAGTGGTGGACATGTATGATGATTTATTTTGAGAAGATATATTTGGAATAACTCCTTTAAAATAGGTAGACTTTTGAATTGACTTATACCCAAGGATGGCACCGATACTTACACCTGCAAATTTTATTTCTCCAGTGGAGGTTCTTGAGTTGAGATTATAGATGGAAAACATGTTGCGGAAGGGGTTTGTAAGGCCCAATATCTCTCCTTGGGTAGCCCTAGTGTTGTTTTCCATAAAGGAAAATGGGAGCATGATGATATGTGTGGACTTATGACACTTGAACCGGGTGACCATGAAGAACATGTATCTACTTCCAATGATTAATGACATATTTGGCCAACTAAATGGAGCGAGGTGGTTCTCAAAGATAAACCTCAGCTCAGGCTATCAACAGATTTGGGTATGATATGCGGATTTATTATAGACAAATTTTAGGTGCCATTATAGGCCTCTATGAGTTCTTGGATATGCCTTTAAGTGTTACTAATGCCCATGCAGTGTTCATACCACTCATGAACATGATCTTATAGCCTTAAATTGATATTTTCATAGTGGTCTCCATTGATGAAATCGTGGTGTATGTTGTGTCGGTGGATGAGCATGCTACACACCTGCAGATAATCTTATATGCACTCCATGAGCACCTAATTTATTTTAATCTCTCAAAGATCCAGTTCTAGATTCAAGACATCCACTTTCTGGGATACACCATCTCAGAGGATGTATTTACATTGGATCTGTTGATGATAGTGGCAATGCTTGCTTGGGAACCACCATGGAGCGTGACCAAGGTTTGGAGCTTGCTGGGGTTTGATGGGTACTACAAGATATTTGGACCTAACATTTATAGAGTAGTAGCACCCTCACTGAAAAGGATGGGGATACACTTCTTGTGGAAAGAGTAATGTAAATTTAGTTTCCAGAAGCTATGGAGGATAATGATGAGTGCCCCCATCTTGAGGCTACCAGAAGAGGGTGTTTTGTGTGTTGTCAACTGTGATGCATTATGGACTTGAATAGGTTGGGTCCTAATGTAGGAGCAAGCTTTGATCACCTACGACACATGATAGTTGGGGAAACATAAGTATAATTACGAGACCCAGGACCTATAGTTAGGGACAATGGACTTTTCCTTGAATATGTGGGGGAAAAACTTGATGGGTGAATGGTTTACTGTCTACCAATACCATAAGATCCTCAGATATAACTTCTCACAGAAGGACCTAAACTTGAGATGGCTGCGATAGCTAGACTTCTTTTAGGAATATGACTATGAGATAATCTTTACTCCTTGGAAGGTAAACCTGGTGAAAAAAGCACTCACCAGGAGGTCTTGATTGTATCTTTTGTGTGAGGCGATGAAGTAGCTAGCCACAATGTAGATATCCACCCTGGATAGTGATGGAGTATCTTACCTCTAGTCAATTATTATCACTAACCACTCTTAAAGTGAGTTAGGGAGTCACAAATTGTGGATGTTAACTTCGAGACCTGACAAGCTTAGTTACCCTCATGATGGGCTCATAAGAGATTTTTGATAGGTGGGGGCATTTCATCATTTTTAGAGGGCTCACCACAGTACCAATGATGTTATGGGAGGAGGTGTTGAGGGAGTTCCATACATACCCTTTGGCAATACATCGTGGATTAGTAAAGCTGTATCAGGACCTCTGACGTCAGTACAGGTGGCCAGGGATGATGTGAGATGTGGATGAGTTGGTTTCATAATGCCTCACTTGTCGGAAACTGAAGGCGGAGAATAAAGTTTCAGTAGGCTTATCCCTATAACTTGAGGTACCATAGTGGAAATGGGATGGTGTCTCTATGGACATTTGTGATGGGGTTACCACGTACATCCAGGGTCCATGATTCCATCTGGGTGATTGTTGACCGACACACCTAGTCGCGTCACTTTCTACCCATCTGGGAGAAGGGACCTATAGAGGGATTGGGATGCCTTTACGTCTAGAAGATAGTGCAGATCTAGTGTTTGAAATCAATTATTTTCTCAGATCAAGAAAATCACATTACATCCTAGATGTGGAGGGTATTTCCACAGGAATTCGAGACTCAACTACTTTTGAGCACAACTTTTCATCCCCAAAATGATGGTTTGAAAAAACTGACCTTACAGACCCTAGAGGGAATGATGTGTGATGGTGTCTAAGATATTAGTGGTAGTTGAAAGGACAAACTACCATTGGTGGAGTTTTCATAAAACAATATCTATCACTCAACCATTGACATGACACCATTTGAGTCCATGTACATGAAGCATTACAGATCACCGCTATTCTAGAGAGTCCCATGGGAGTCATCACTCATGGGTATAGGTTGGTATTGGATACCATGGAGAAAGTGAACATCATCGAAGATTAGATAAGGAATTCACAATGCAAGAATAATTCTCATGAATATAGGAGAAGGAGACCCTTTGAGTTTGAGGAGGGAAATAATGCATTCTTCAGGTCTCACCCTAATGAGGATCATAGAGATTTTCCAGGGCGGAAATCCCTCTTTGAGGTTCACTAGACCTTTTCAAATCTCGATCAGAGTTGGTGAGGAGGTGTATCACCTAGATATTCCCCTACAGATGCATCAGGTGCATGATTTATTCCACATATCGCAACTAAGGATTTGTGTGCATGATTCATCGAATGTCATAAATTGGGGTGAGCTAGATATTTCTGATGGGATGACATTTATAGAGTTCCAAAGGGGGATAGAGGATCAACATGAGTGGGTCATAAGTGGGAGGTCAATTCATGTAGTATATGTTCTGTGGCAACACTATAACATCCAACAGATCATATGGGAGTGGGAGGCTCAGATTTGTTCTTAGTACCCCCATCTGTTTGTTTACTTTTTTGGATTTTGGGGACATAAATTCATTTGGTGGAGAGAATGTCAAATCTCAGATTTTCTGTGTAATTTTTATTAATTATATGGAATTATATTGAGACTGCATGCTATGAAGGCATGTGATTTCGAGGCCTGGTGAGCCGGAAATAGATTTTTATAATTTTTTGGGTATGTTCAGTAAACGTGTGAGTGAGTTTTTTACCTTTCGAACTGGTACATGAATCGTAAATCTAAGGGTACTGTTAAATGTGGAACACTGAGATTCTCCTACAAATAACTTATCATCGGCTAAAAAGGTTCGAGCAGAAAAGTTATTTATCAAAAATTTCATAAAAAGAATAAAATAGTTTCAAAATGCAATAAAGTGAGTCTAATAGTGTAATAGTATAGTGACACAATGTCATAACGTAACAGAAAAATTCAATAACAATTGTGTAATGAAAATACGTCATAGTGTAAAAGAAATGGAATGAAATGATTCATTTTATTAAACCAATGCGTGGGAAAATGGGGTATTAAATTGTGGGAATTCCATAACGAACATCCAGTACTTTCACTCTCCCATGAAGAACAACAAATTCTAGTGAGACTTCATCCTTGTCAACATGTGCCGAATAATAGAGATGGAAGCGACGTCGACATCGTCAAACCTCAAGGACGAACGCCTCAGCATCAAATGTCAACAAGGTAGGGGTTTATGCATTCTATGTATTTGATGATTTCTTCCATATTCATGAACATTAACAATGAACACTGATCAACTAACTAATGGGTTGTTCTACGAATTTCTCATTATTGGATATGGATATAATGAGGTGTTTTCTTTGGGGCGTTTCAAACACTGGGATTATCCTCATGTTATCCCCATGATTTAACTCTAATATGGATCATGTGGGATAACCCGAACAAGGATCAAACCCTTGTCCATGGTTTTTATTGTGCGTTCTTCATGGATGATTTATTGAAATGGATGTAAAGAGTGTTTGAGTTCATTGCAAGGAAGGTGACAACCAAGCAATTCTGTAGACGCAAGCGACTCGAGAAACTGACCACCGAAGCAACTTTAGTGCCCCATCGAATGTACTACTGGTGCTCCGGTACCGAAGGAGGTAGTTGTGGGTGGATGATGGTAGCATGATCATCAGTGCGCCCTGGTGTACGGAACCTATGGTTGGACGACCACAAAGGTGAGGTGGCATGACACCCATCAGCGCCACGTGGAGGAGAGGCCCACTTGGGCTACTCGGGCATGTGGGAGGCACACCAACCTGGTCTGCATGCATGTGAAAGGGGTGGTCACCCTGGTCGGCCATGTGGAGCTACCTCGGTTGCTTGACTATAGCAAGGAGGTTGCCCTGTGTTAATCACGTTGCGGGAGGGAGGTCGGACCCACAGTTCAGCCAGCTAGACCCACCATCGGGTCAGACCTATAATACCATGCTAGACCCGCGAGCCCAATGGACTGGAAGGGCCATACCAGTGGCGGACCCATGCAAGATCCCAGAGAGTGTAGGGTCCGGTCGGTCCGTCCGGGGCAGATCAGACCTAAACCTAACCTGACCCATTTCACTTAAACGATCGTAGCATGCAGACCTGGAATCCGATTGGCGGACCATCTATGGCTCAAGGACCCTTCTGACGAGGAGTTCCATTTTATATACTCCACATGAGTTTTAAAGGATATTGGTGTATGGATGAGATGGATTATACTTGAATTCAACTGTTCCCTTTTTTCAAAAAGCCGCATAACATACAGGTCGTGTGTCCGATCGATGCACCATCTATTTTGTTCGAACCCTTACGACAATACAGTCCTTTAGATTACCTCTATGTGGGAATTCTTGGTGGTAGATATATGGATAATGTATTGTGGATTAGATCCTCTAGAAATAAAGCATTCTAAATGGAAAAATACAGTGGTTGGGTATGATGTGATGAAAGAATAGTGATCCTGCATTTGTCAGCACCGTGAGATCCTCTGTGGGTCAGAACCTAGTTATCCTCCATGGGTCTTCACCTAGTGATCATCTGTGGGTCAGCAACTAGCAATCTTCTTTGGGTCAGAACCTAGCGATCATATGTCGGTCAGCACCTAGTCATCCTCTATGGTTCAACACTTAGCGACCCAATGCAGATCAATAATAGAGCCTAATGATAGAATGAGATGATCTAGCTATACAACTAATCATCGTTTCTTCTATACTTAAGTTATACCTAGTGTGAGCTACATATTTTACTTTGTGCTATGTTATTTAGATCATTCTATGTGGGACTTTGTGGTGGTATATATATGGATAATATCTTATAGACTGGATCCTCCAGAAATCAAGTGTACTAAACGGAAATATCCATTAGTTAGTTATGACGTGATGAAAGAGTCGTGATCCTTCATTTTTCAAAACCTAGGGATCCTCAGTGGATTAGCACATAGTGATCCTCCGTGGTTCTGCACCTTGCGATCCTCCTTGGGTCAGTAACTAGCGATCCTCATTGGGTTAACACCTAGTGATCATATGTGGGAATGCACTTAGTGATCCTCTAAGGTTCAGTACCTAGTGACCCTCTGCGGATCAACAACAGAGCCGATTGATAGAATGAGATGATCTATCTTTACAAATAATCATCTTTTCTTCTATACATAAGTTATACCTAGTGTGAGAAACATATTTTACTTTGTGAAATTTTTTTGGGATCTTTCTTGTTGGTGTTACCTCTATAGTATATTCATTTTGGTGTATTTCTTTCATGGATTTCTGAGAGCCCATTGGGGGTATTGGGGTCCCTACCATGTATTGTAATACTTACCCCTACACGGGAATCACCCACACCTATTGTATCTTGTGAAGATGATTGACATCCTTGAAGAGAACATTGTGGATCCAATATTAGATGGTGCTCAGAGGGGTATTGATAGACAAAGTGTGTTTTAGTGACATCTGATAGAGATATTTACCTACCCTTCAGGTAGGATCCTCAGTAGACGACCTCCAGATCATTTCATTCTTTTGTGTACGTTCTTTTTAGTTGGGCCTATAATCTGGACCCTTTAATTTCAGTTTACACACATTACACTAAGTAGTGATACTTGGTGGTGGTTGTACAACATTTTTTGTTTTTTGGTATCCTTTGTGTGGTATGCCATCTTTGTGTGTGTACAGGTTTAAAGGCATTGTATTCTCTTTTTGGGTTATGCCTTTGTAACAACCAAGTAAGTAATGAATAATATATATTTTTATATATGTCTATTAATGATTAAGATAGTGTTTTAGAGACTTAAAATGAAAATAAATACAATCTTATGCATGGAATACACTAATATTCTTAAAAGATTGTTTTACTGCCTTTTCATGGAAAACCCTTTTTAAATCTATCTTTTGAAACTTTTATAAGCCATGTTTGTCAAAATAAACGTATTCTGTATGATTGGGACATCAAAATTTACTTTGTGTGAATTTTAGGTATTTTTTCGATAAAGTTCATTTTTTAATGAATAGTGAAAAATGTTGTATTTTAATTCAAAACCCATTTTTAATCTAATTTATTTATATGATTAGATTATCTTTTGAATTGGTTTTGAAGTGAAATTAGAATATATTTTTACCTTTTTATCCAATGGTGGTCATTGGAATCAATTTCACTTTGAAATTGGACTTAAACTAGTGTCAATCTTTTGATACTTATTGTTTTAATAAAAAACACGCTATTTGTCATGACAGCGGGAATTAGTTATTAAATTAATTAATGAAACATACATGTTCTGAATTTTTTAAAATAGACATCATTTTTGAATTCGGAATATCAAATATAGCTTAGGGTAATGTTTTGGTATCTTTCTGAAAAACATCAATTTTTGATGAATAGTGAAACCACTAAGTGATAGTTAAAGAAACTGATTTTTCGTTTAAATGAAACTTTTCCAATTCTGTGATTTGATTTCCAAAAATCCGACATACATGGTTGTCATTATGAAGTAAAATTTGTTTCAATGAGATTAAAATAATTTTTGGTGAATAGTAACTTTTAAGTTCTTAATCGCGATTAGTGGTAATTAGTGTAGTTTTGGGTAAAAATAATGTTTTAATAATATGAGATAAGCTTGAAACATGTCCTACCCTCATTGGATGTGTCATGGACGACCAAGAAAATCCATGGGTCAACTTGGGGACCCCATGGAGCCAATTTGGATGGGAAATGACATAAATAACATTTTATTTAATGGTAAAGTAAAAATGACACAAACATGAAATGTTTTACTAAAATAGTTTTTAAATGGGGTTATACTAGTCAGCGTTTTGACTATAAATAATAATTAGAAAGCTCAAAAGATTTCCTACATCATATTATTTTTTTTATAATTTTTAGACATTAAATAAATTAAATTATTTATGACATCACGATGATGTAGCGATGACCTCATTATTTAATGATTTAAATAAAATGGAAAGATAATGTAAAACCTAAGACCAACACATGTCCAAAACCTATCTGATGAGTGTATTTCGAACCCTAATCACATTATACTCGAAATAAATCAAATTGGGACCTTTAAAATCCGAAACTCTTTTGAAAATAAAGTAACATTTTGTAACTTTACAATAGTGGCCCTCCTCTTCTCTTATAAAAGGCTTCCACCTCTACCTCCTTACCCACACTCCCATAGCCTTTGTCTCGGCCAACCCCTGCCCATTTTGTCTCTCCACTTCCCTATATTACTCCGTGAATCCTCAATTTGGGCATAAGTCTTCCCAAGGAAGCCTTTGAGCTCAATTCTAAGAGAGTTACCCGTTTTTGAGGTAATGTATTCACTTGTGTTCTTTTGTTCTATTTTTCTTCTCCAACCCCATAAAATCTTTTTATTCATTTCTTTTGTAACAACTCCAGTATCTTCAATATACTAGGATGTTGTTATAAGAAGTATTTGAGCTACACTTACACATACCTACATCTAATGGATAAAGGACATACTGTTTCCGTGGATGGTGAATTTATGCCTCCTGAAACGATGATTGTTCAACATTCTTTTAACACCTTCAAAGGTGACCATTATGATGTCACTATATTTATATAAGATATATAATATGTTTATTTTTTACTTAAGCTTCTATATTTTTCATTTTGGGCATACCTTTACGTTTTCCATTATGGGTAAACGCGATATCGTCATTTAAGGAAGTGCGGACTACCGCCCCCTCAAAGTGATTTGATTCGTTAAATACCATATGTGTGATGTATAAAGGATGGAACTATGATATTATATGTGATATTATACTAGAATTATATTATAACTTTATATCATTATGATTCAATTCTATAAAATACGAAATATAAATGAAAGTAGCGTTCATGCGTACGTACGGCTTACCGTCTCCATGAACGGTGCATTTCATTTCTTACCGATAAATTATTATTTAATATTATAAATGCATGATTTTAATAGATATATATTACATATATGATATATACATCATGAATACCATTCTGGATATAAGGGATACATGAACAACTTGTAATTATAAAGGGTTTATTTTTTACTCAAGTACCAATGATCGTTAAAACGAACGTTATTAACTTAAATAATTACATAGTGTTCATGACATGGAAATAAGTGATATAAAAGGAATAATGAACTTGAAAAAGGTTCTTAAACAAGTATAAATTAACTCAGGTTTATTATTCAGGAGATTAAAGAATGATCGAGTCAAGTCGGACCTGAGGTATGGGACTTCGTCTCAATCTCCTTTCATCGAGGCATATTTTGTTTTATACACAACCTTCTTTTATACGGTGTATAAACCCCTTTGACTTTTACATTTATTCAAAAGGAATTTTTTTATATGAAGCGTTTACTAAATAAAAAAAGGGAATGTTTTTGCCGTACGTATGCGGCAACAACGACTTCTCAGCCGCCGTGACCATTATTTGAGTTTCTGCTTCCTCTACAAGCTATACCTTTTTTTAAAAAGAAAAATAAATACCATGTTTTACTTTTCATTTATTTTGGTATTGAAAATTGTTTTCACAGTGTTTTTATATCAATGTGGTGTATTGATATATTGTTATTGAAAGGGGGGAATTTTATGTTACCTTTATGCATGTTTTATGTGATACGATTATGTTGAGCTTCTTGGTCATTATTATGAAGACGGGTGGTTCCGTGATAGACTAATGGCGGGTGAGCCCGATATAGCTCTCCAATGCATTGGGTAACGCGAAGGAGTGAAACATTAAGGTTTCTACGAAGAGATTTAGGGAATATACTATGATGGGTATTCCAAACGTAACGAAGAGGGTTACTCCCTACGTAAGAATGTTATGAATGCCTCAAGTTACCTTTATGTCTTATGATTTCTATGATTTATTCATGATTTGATGAGGTATGTTAAAGTGCTTATGTTTTATGGGTAAAGTATGATTTCATTCTTATGTATATATGTACCCATGATTCTTTTCCATACTTTTATATCCCTTACTGAGATTTTTATGCTCATCCCAAGTTTTTTTGAAATGTTTTTCACAGGTCAAGGGAAATGTACATGATATGATGATAGTGTCAAGGAAGTTTCAAGAAAGAATCCATGTTTTATTTTAAATATGTTTCTATTGATGGGAAAGAAGAATACTATCTTTATGTAACCACTTTGTTTATATGTGGAATGTAATGAAAGTTTTAGGATCTAATTCTCTAAAACTATAAACCCAAAAACATCCTCAATGTGTAATCTTGTAATAACTCAAGATTAAGTAAGGTTTATGGATGGGGCCTTATAGTTGGTATCAAAGGTCGGTTTAGATAAATTTAGGAGTTAGAATTATATTAAATGATTATCCAAAAATATTTTTTTATGGTCAAATGAAGTGATATAGTATTTGAAGATTACAAAGTTTCTTTATCTAAGACATGTTTCTTCAGAATGGTTTTCCGCAGAGGAAACAGGGAATCAGTGCTAGGAAGGCATATAGAAGGAAATACCCTTCCGAATCTGCATCCTGAGATGGTCAGAATTGGAACTGAACAGTTTGTTGCAGTAATGGCACAGTTGACTCAAGCGATAAATGGTGGTGGTATCCATGCACGAGATCAGCCAGATCAACCGCAGAGGAACATGTTAGTGGTGGAACATTTCATGAGGAAACATCCCCCATCATTCAGAGGATCATCTGACCCTGTGTTAACTGAAGGGTGGATTAAAGCACTAGAGAAGATTTTCAAAGTCACGGGGTGTTCAGACAATGAAAATGTTAGTCTTGTTATTTACCGTTTGGAGGGTGAGGCAGATCAGTGGTGGTCTATGGTTAAAAATGTCACGGACGCTGATGAGACTGATGCTCTCGACTGGGATGAATTCAAAGGTGTGTTTCTTGAGAAGTATTTTCCTAAGGCTGTTCGACTTAGGATGGAAAATAAATTCTTCAAATTGAGGCAAGAGGAAGACTCAGTGGCCACATATGAAGAAAGGTTCACTCAATTGGTAAGGTATGCTCCAAATTTTATCCGAGACCTTAATAGTAAAATCAATCGTTTTACTCAGGATTAAAGGCAAAATATCAAAGGGAAGTATCTTCTTGTGAGTTTAAAAGTTATGAAAAGCTTGTTCGGGGAGCGGAGAAGGTGGAAATGGAGTTTTCCGATGATCAACTGTTCTATAACAACCAACAGAATAAGAGACTGAGGTGGCAGGAGAAAGGAAAGAAATCTTCAAAAAAATCTGATGGTAATAAAACTAAGTTTCCATATTGTGATAAATGTGGAAAAAGGCATGCTGGGGAATGTCTTCTGAATTCTGGAAAGTGCTACCGATGTTGTAAGATGGGACATAACGATCGTGATTGCACTGAAAAGGATCAAGGTGAAGGTAAGACCAAATTTGATTTACAGTTAGTGAAATGTTATAAGTGCAATGAGATGGATCACTATGCAAACGAGTGTCCGACAAAGAGCTTGAGTGATGGGAAGCAGTTAGACTACAAGCAGAAAAGGTGGTGAAATCCTTTGCAACTACTTCAGCAGATGTCGGGCCATCAAATGAAGTTGTATCAGGTACATTGTTTGTTTTTTCAGATTATGACAGTGTGTTGTTTGATTCGGGGTCTACACATTCTTTCATATCTGAGAAATTTTCTAGTAAAATGAGAATACCATCTCAAGAAATGACTCCTGAACTTTTGGTAAAAACACCTGGGGGAAATGTTGAGGAAAGAAGAATTTATAAGAATCTTCCTATCCTTATCTGTGGAAAGAACCTACTTGCAAACCTTATTGTTCTACCTCTAGTAGAGTTTGATGTTTTCCTGGGTATGGATTGGCTCTCTATTTACCATGCTAAGATTGACTCTAGAGCTAAAGAAGGTTCTTTTCAGAAAGACTTTCCGTTTGTGTACAAGAATGAACCCTTACTGTTGATAACTTATCAAGAGGCCGAGAAACTTGTAAAATATGGAAATGAATGTTACCTTGCACACATCATTGAAAATAATGGAACTATTCAGATTAATGATGTGCCAGTGGTAAATGAGTATCCTGATGTTTTTCCTGATTAGTTGCCTGGAATAATACCAGACCGGGAAGTTGAATTTACTATTGACTTAGATCCTAATTCTAAGCCAATTTCAAAACCCCCTTTTCGAATGGCTCAAATTGAACTTTTAGAGTTGAAGGAGTAATTGCAAGATTTATTAGAGAAAGGTTTCATTCGACCTAGCACACCAACATGGGGTGCTCCTGTTTTATTTGTTAAAAAGAATGATGGTTCAATGAGACTTTTCATTGATTATAGACCCTTGAATAACATCACTGTTAAGAACAAATATCCTTTGCCTCGTATCGATGATTTGTTTGATCAGCTCCAGAGAGCTCAGTATTTTTCAAAGATTGACTTGAGATCGGGGTACCATCAGCTAAAGGTAAAGGAAGCAGACATTCCGAAGATTGCATTTCATACAAGATATGGCCATTATGAATTTGTAGTAATTCCTTTTGGGCTAACCAATGCACCTGTTGTATTCATGGACTTAATGAATAAAATTTTCCAGGAGTTCTTGGATAAGTTTGTGGTGGTTTTCATTAATGATATTTTGGGGTTTTCTAAAAGTAAAGAAGAGAATGAAATACATTTAAGGGTTATCTTGAAAACCTTAAAAGAAAAGAAATTGTATGGTAAATTCAGCAAGTGTGAGTTTTGGTTGCAACAAATTTCTTTCCTTGGTCACATTTTTTCTAAAGATGGGATAACTGTTGATCCTGAAAAAACAAAAGTTTTGGAAGATTGGCCAAGACCCACAAATGTAATAGATATTTGTAGTTTCCTTGGTTTGGTAGGATATTACTGAAGGTTTTTTAGAAATTTTTCACGGTTTTCTATTCCAATGACTAAGCTAACTCGGAAGGGTGTTAAGTTTATCTGGACAAAAGAATGTGATGATTGTTTTCAGGAATTGAAAAGAAGATTGGTGAATGCTCCAGTTTTGGCACTACCTTCCAGGAATGGTGAGTTTGTTATATACAGTGATCCTTCATTGAAAGGACGTGGTTGTGTCCTAATGCAGAATGATCGTGTAATTGCTTATGCTTCACGGCAGTTGAAAACTAATTAGGTAAATTACCCTACACATGATTTGGATTTAGCTGCTATTGTTTTTGCCTTAAAACTTTGGAGGCATCATTTGAATGGATTAAAGTGTGAAATATATACCGATCACAAAAGTTTAAAGTATATATTCACTTAGAAAGAATTGAACATGAGACAAAGGAGATGGCTAGAATTAATCAAGCATTATGATTGTACAATTCATTACCATCCAGGAAAAGCAAATAAAGTGGCTGATGCTTTGAGACGAAAAAGTAATGCTTAATTAGAAATGTTGCATTTGGAACATGATCCTTTGGTTAAGGATCTGATGAAATTTGGCATAGAATTTTTTGGCGCAGGATGTTCTTCTGTTTTGTTTCAGGTATCATTGAGATCATCTCTATCAGACAGAATCAAGCAAGCACAGAAGCAAGACAGTGAGTTGCAGAAAAAGGTAGAGTTGGTTCAGAAGGGTAAGTTTCCTGAATTTGACATTGATAATGATTGCGTTTTGAGATTTGGGAAGAGATTGTGTGTGCCATGTGATTCACAATTGAAAAGATATTTGTTATGTGAAGCTCATAGTTCTCCGTTTTCAGTTCATCCTGGCAGTACTAAGATGTATAGAGATCTGTGGGAGTATTACTGGTGGGATGGAATGAAAAGAGGTATTACTGATTTTACTGTGAAGTGTTTGACATGTCAACAGGGTAAAGCAGAGCGGTAGTTACCAAAAGGGATGCATCAGCCTTTACCAGTGCTAGAGTGGAAATGGGAGAATATATACATGGACTTTGTTGTGGGATTACCGAAGACATATCGAGGTAATAATGCAATATGGGTTATTGTTGATCGCTTGACTAAATCTGCTCATTTCATTGCTATACGAGATACTTTTTCCCTAGATCAACTTTCTCGTTTGTATCTTAAAGAGATAGTCAGGTCACATGAAGTTCCTCTCTCCATTGGATCTGATCGTGATCCCAAGTTAACTTTTAACTTTTGGAAAGGACTTCAGAAGTCGTTGGGTACTAAATTAAATTTTAGTACAACTTTTCATCCTCAATCAGATGGGCAGTCAGAACGAACAATTCAGACCTTGGAGGATATTTGACGAGCTTGTTCGATGGATTATCAGGGAAGTTGGTATCAACATCTTTATTTGGTTGAATTTTCATATAATAAAAATTTTCATTCTAGTATACAGATGGCACCATTTCAGGAATTATATGGGAAGCGGTGTCAAACTCTAGCTTTCTGGGATGAAGTGGGTGAAAGGAAGTTGATGGAACCAGAATTGGTAGAAGAGTTGGCAGAAAAAGTTCAGCTGATATAGAAACACATGAAAATAGCTCAGAGTAGGCAGAAGAGTTATGCATAAAACATGTGGAAGGATCTAACTTTTGAGGTAGGTGATCATGTTTTTCTCAAAGTCTCACCATGGAAAAGTGTGATGAGATTTGGTAAGAAAGGAAAGTTGAGTCCAAGGTTCATTGGACCATATGAAATTCTGGAGAGAGTTGGATCAGTTGCATACCAGGTGGCTTTACCTCAGAGTTTATCTCAGGTACAGAATGTTTTTCACGTTTCGATGTTGAGAAAGTTTATGACAGATCCATCTCATGTTTTGAGTCAGAGGTAGTTCAACTGGAAGAGAACCTATCATATGAGGAACAACCGATCCAGATTCTTGACCACAGGGAGAAAGTGTTACCGAATAAGGTGATTCATCAGGTAATGGTTTTGTGGAAAAACCACATGATTGAAGAGGCAACATGGAAATCTGAAAATGCAATGAGGGATTAGTACCCCCATTAATTTGATAAGTAAATAAATTGCGGGGATGCAATTTTCTAATGGGGGGAAGGATGTAACATCCCAAGTAAGTAATGAATAATAGATATTTTTATCTATGTCTATTAATGATTAAGATAGTGTTTTAGAGGATTAAAATGAATATAAATACAATCTTATGCATGGAATACACTAATATTCTTAAAAGATTTTTTTACTACCTTTTGATAGAATACCCTTTTTAAATATATCTTTTGACAATTTTATAAGCTATGTTTGTCAAAATAAACATATTTTTTATTATTGGGACATCAAAATTTACTTTTTGTGAATTTTTGTTTTTTTCGATAAAGTTCATTTTTTAATGAATAGTGAAAAATGTTGTATTTTAATTCAAAACCTCTTTTTAATCTAATTTATTTATATGATTATATTATCTTTTAAATTGGTTTTGAAGTGAAATTAGAATATATTTTTACCATTTTATCCAATGGTGGTCATTGGAATCAGTTTCACTTTGAAATTGGACTTAAACTAGTGTCAATCTTTTGATACTTATTGTTTCATAAAAAACACGCTATTTGTCATGACAGCAGGAATTAGATATTAAATTAATTAATGAAACTTACTGGTTTTGAATTTTTTAAAATAGATATCATTTTTGAATTCGGAATATCAAATATAGATTAGGGTAAAGTTTTGGTATCTTTCTGAATTACTTCATTTTTTGATGAATAGTGAAACCACTAAGTGGTAGTTAAAGAAACTGTTTTTTCATTTAAATGAAACTTTCCCACTTCTGTGATTTAATTTTCAAAAATCCTACATACATGGTTGTCATTAAGAAGTAAAATGTGGTTCAATTAGATTAAAATAATTTTTGGTGAATAGTAACTTTTAAGTTCTTAATCGCGATTAGTGGTAATTAGTGTAGTTTATGGTAAAAATAATGTTCTAATAATACGAGATGAGCTTGATACATGTCCTAACCTAATTGGATGTGTCATTTCCGACAAAGAAAATCCATGAGTCAACTTGGGGACCCCATGGAGCCACTTTGGTTGGGAAATGACATAAATAACTTTTTATTTAATGGTAAAGTAAAAATGACAAAAACATGAGATGTTTTACTAAAACAATTTTTATGTGGGGTTATACTAGTCAGACTTTTGACTATAAATAATAATTGGAAATATAAATAGATTTCCTACATCATAGTAATTTTTTTATAATTATTAGAAATTAAATAAATTAAATTACTCATGACATCATGATGATGGAGCGATGACCTCATTATTTAACGATTATATAAAATAGAAAGATAATGTAAAATCTAAGACCTACACATGTCCAAAACCTATTGGATGAGTGGATTTAGAACCCTCATCACCTTATCCTAGAAATACATCAATGTGGGACCTTTAAAATCCGAAACCTTTTTGAAAATAAAGTAACATTTTGTATCTTTACAAGAGTGCCCCTCCTCTCCTCTTATAAAAGACCCCCACCTCTACCTCCTTACCCACACTGCCAAAGTCGTTGTCTCGGACAAAACCTTACCATTTTGTCTCTCCACTTCCCTCTCTTACTCCTTGAAGCCTCACTTTGGGCAGAAGTCTTCCCAAGGAAGCCTTTGAGCTCAAATGTAAGAGAGTTACCCGATTTTGAGGTAATGTGTTCACTTGTGTTCTTTTGTTCTATATTGCTTCTCCAACCCCCTAAACTATTTTTATTCATTTCTTTTGTAACAAATCAAGTATCTTAAATATACTAGGATGTTGTTATAAGAAGGATTCGAGCTACACTTACACACACCTACATCTAATGGTTAAAGGACATACTTTTTCCATGGATGGTGAATGTATGCCTCCCGAAACGATGATTGTTCAACATTCTATTAACACCTTCAAAGGTGGCCATTAAGATGTCACTATATTTGTATATGATATATAATATGTTTATGTTTTCCTTAAGCTTCTGTATTTTTCATTTTGGTCATACCTTTATGGTTTCCATTATGGGTAAACGCGATATCTTCATTTAAGGAAGTGCGGACTACCGCCCCCTCAAAGTGATTTGATTCCTTAAATAACATATGTGGGACCTATAAAGGATGGAACGATGATATTATATATGATTTTATACTGGAATTATATTATACCTTTATATCATTATGATTCCATTCTATAAAATATGAAATTGAAATGAAAGTAGCGTTCATGCGTACATACGGCTTACCGTCTCCATGAAGAGTGCATTTCATTTCTTTCTTCTAAATGATTATGTAATATTATAAATGCACGAATGTACTGGATATATATGAAATATATGATATCTACATCATGAATACCATTCTGGATATAATGGATACATGAACAACTTGTAATTATAATGGGTTTATTTTTTACTCATGTACCAATGATCGTTAAAACGAACGTTATTAACTTAAATAATTACATAGTGTTCATGACATGGAAATAAGTGATACAAAAGGAATAATGAACTTGAAAAAGGTTCTTAAACAAGTAGAAATTAACTCAATTTTATTATTTAGGAGATTAAAGAATGACTGAGTCAAGTCGGACCTGAGGTATGGGACTTCGTCTCAATCTCCTTTCATTGAGACATATTTAGTTTTATACACAACCTTCTTTTATACGGTGTATAAACCCCTTTGAATTTTACGTTTATTCAAAAGGAATCTTTTTTATACGAAGCGTTTACTAAACGAAAAAAGGGAATGTTTTTTTCGTACGTATGCAGCGACAACGACTTCTCCTCCGCCGTGACCATTATTTGAGTTTCGGCCTTCTCTACAATCCATACCTTTTTTGAAAAAGAATAATAAATACCATGTTTTACTTTTATTTTATTTTGGTATTGAAAATTGTTTTCATAATGTTTTTATATCAATGTGTTGTATTGATATCTTGTGATTGAAAGGTGGAAATGTTATGTTTCCTTTATGCATGTTTTATGTCATACGATTATGTTGAGGTTCTTGGGATTTATTATGAAGACGGGTGGTTCCGTGATAGACTAAGGGCAGGTGAGCCCAATATAGCTCTCTGATGCATTGGGTAACGCGAAGGAGTGAAACGTTAAGGTTCCTTCGAAGAGATTTAGGGATTATACTGTGATGGGTATTCCAAACGTTACCAAGAGGGTTACTCCCTACGTAAGAATGTTATGAATGCCTCAAGTTACCTTTATGTCTTATGATTTCTATGATTTATTCATGATTTGATGAGGTATGTTAAAGTGCTTATGTTTTATGGGTAAAGTATGATTTCATTCTTATGTATATATGTACCCATGTTTCCTTTCCATATTTTTATATCCCTTACTGAGGTTTTTATGTTCATCCCATGTTTTTTTGAAATGTTTTTTAACAGGTCAAGGGAAAGGTACATGATATGATGATAGTGTCATGAAAGTGTCAAGAAAGAATCCATGTTTTATTTTAAATATGTTTCCATTGATGGGAAAGAAGAATGCTATCTTTATGTAACCACTTTGTTTATGTGTGGAATGTAATGCATGTTTTATGATCTAATTCTCTAAAACTCTAAACCCGAAAAGATCCTCAATGTGTAATCTTGTAATAACTCAAGATTAAGTAAGGTTTAAGGCTGGGGCCTTATAGCCTTTCTGGTGCTATTCACCAGCCCCTGGTCTATGGATTTCCGTCTTGGGGTAGTCATAGAATGGGCCGTGTGGGATGGGTTGTGAAATCATGTAATTGTTTTTTTCTACATGATTCCATCTAACAGTTTGGACACATTCCTACTATCATGGGTACAAGATACATCAAATTAAAATAAAAAGTATACACATTGATACACCCTCCCCTATTAGTAAATTCTTGGGTCCTTCAATTCAATGAAATGTAATTCCTATTTGAATTTTAGAATATCATATATAACAAAATTAATGTATTGAAAAACATTATGATAAGGTTTAAAATATAGAACAACCATACTAATAGGAAAAACTGGGTGACAAAATCCATTATTCCCCCAGCAATGTGAAAAATATCATTTCTTTCATGCCTAAAATGCGAGAAACCCATCATGACCCTGACTATGTCAAAAAACTAATTATGTCCATGAAATACTATCTCATGAGATATAACATTAAACCCTTGGTTTTTGAGGAAATATGGGCATATTCTCATAATATTCATTTATATGTATTTGTACTACTTAGAAAAAATTCATCATATTATAATTATCCCATTGAAAAAGGAATTAATTTCTTTACCATTCAAATAACATAAAAATAAAATAAAATCAGAATTAAAAATCTCATTTCTCATATGTACTCATAACATAATAACATAGAGAGGGTTATGAAACCCTCACTCTATAGGAGAAAAACCATGAAGAAGTAATATAGGTGAAAATAAAAAAATTCACAGACCTTTTTAATCATTTTAACAAAATTTGAATTTTGATTTACATTTGAAAAGTATTTTTGAGAAGGTAAAGAGAATTATATTTTAAAACATTATTATAAATAGCTAAAAATAAAATTTATTTTATTTTTCACTACATTTCAAAAATTTTATTCCAAAATTTTATAAAAACATGTACTTATGGAAAGAATATTATATTATGGAAACATGAAAAAAGAACAAATTTTTTAGGAAATGGTATTTTATAATAAAAGGAAAATTTTAGATTTATAAAGAATACTTAATTAATAGTACTTGAAAACATGTAATAATTTTGACAAAGGATTATGAAAATCATTTGAAAAACATTTCAATTGAAAAATATTTTATAATGGAAACTTGATAACGACATAATTTTTACAAAAAAAATATGGAGTGAATGATAAAATTTTTTAATTTGAAAAGATATAAATTCCCTTAAAAAACATGAAATAACATTGTTGAAAACCTTATCGTTAAAGAATATAAATATAACAATATATTAATATTATATAAGGGGATTTAAATAATCATTGGAGATAATTTAATTTTTTGTTTCCAATATGGAATGGAGAAAATTAATTTCATGTAAAATATTAAAATGGATGAAAAATACATTAAATATACTAAACTTTTGAAGAAAATTATTAATATTAATGAAAAAATATTATCCCTAAGGAAGAATAATTTTTGGTAATACATTATTTACCTACAAATTAATTTGTCATATATCCTAAAATAATCATATGTGAAAATATTTCAATATTCAATGACAATATAAAATGATGAGTTTTTATGTATCGAGCAAGATAATTGAGTAATAAAAACCCCCTTTTGGATTTAGTAATTTTTTTTTCAAATTCATTGAAAGAATGAAAAATATACGGCTATATAAATAATATCAATAAATTCCTGGATTATTTCAAAATACATTTTTCTGTTGTATATAATAATTAAAAATATTATGTCAGTTGAAATAATAATATATGTATCAATGAAGGGATGTTGAGATGAAATCCACAATAGCCTTTCTATATTTTTTTTAAAACCCCATGATAGAAAAAACATGTGGAAATTATTATAAATCCTTAAAAATAATTAAATAAAGATAAATATTAAAATTGGGTACTATTTACATTGTCTAAGAAAACAAGGTTTATTTAATTAACAAGTCATGAGGGATTATGAAATGGGAAAAATAAACTCATAAATTGTTTTCCTAATAAGTCAGATGAGCTCTAGCTTCGTGTAAAAAAATTATATCATAATATAAATTTTAAAAAAAATTGTACACAATACTATTAAAATTTTTTAAATAAATTCCATATATACTTGAATATTTGTTATTTTTTTTAAAATCCATATAAAGGATCATAGTTTTTACCATTCAATGTGGATTTAAATGAGAGATTTCAGTGTAAATTCTTCACAAAAATTCATTATTAATTTATAGTTAATCTTACTTGAATTTATGAGTTATAATTATTTATATTTTTTATATTTCAATTCTTTAGTACTTTCGTGTTTATTATAGAATTTAAAAATGACAATGAATAATTTTTCTATTAATATCAACCTATGAAGGGTGTTTTCTTAATTAATGAGTTAAATATTGCCGTATAATCTCAAGGTAAAATTTAATAATTAAATATTTACATATTATTACACCAAAAAATATGTTTTCATATTAAAAAAAATTTAATTTTAAAAAATTATTCATGTATGTGGTCAAACCAAAACAAACTGAAACATTATTTAACTCTATTAGAGAGTATTATAATAATTACATTTATTTTTAAATAATATCACTATAGAATATGTATAATGAAATAAATTTTATGTTTTTATGATTGTGAAATCATTTTCTAAATATATTTATAAAAACTATAAGAAAAATGAAAAAAGATTCTTCATAAATGTTGTAGTCTGCCGAATTCATGTATGTGATCAAATAGAAATCATAATGACATTATTTAAATAATATATATTCACTAATACCATCAAAAATCCCATACTTGAATGGTAATAATTAAAAATAAATATTTTTTTACATCGTGTAGGTGATAATCCGTACAGACGCACAAATGAAGAATATTGTTTTTAATAATAGAAGGAATAAACATTTTTTTTTGAAAAATAATAATAATATCATGTCATCACAAAAATAATTATAATATTCTTATTATACTATTTCAAAAATATTATAAATAAATGAATAATAAATCATCCTTATGTAATACATGATATAAATTTTGAGACCGTGAACTCCATATTGACAAAGGCATTATACATAGCCAGTTTAGGATAATTTATTATTACAAGGTGATTTTGGGTCTATAACTAAATTCTATGAGGGAAAAGTTTTTCTAGGGGTTCATGGAAATTTTTAAATAGGTGTGTAGTGTTGAAAAGTTGGAAGGATCTTCCTTTTTTAACAAAGAAAGAGGTAATTTTCCGTGTTGAAGAATGATATATAAGGGTTAAAGATGGAATAGCCTTAAGGTTATGATATTTAAGTGAGATAAGGTTGGTAATACTTGTTCTTTGGAATATAAAATTAACAAAAAATGTTTATTTTTCTAAAGGTCAAATCAATTTCTGAAAAATCGAGCAACATTACTTTACTCATTTAAACTCTTATTACTCGTAATTAATTATTAATCAGGAATATTATTTTATAAGTAAAAATGTAATTAAAAATGTATTTCATTATAATAATGAGATAAATATAATTTTTGGATCAATCTATTCTAATATAATTTTAATATTTTTTAATATTATCTTTTCAATTATAATATATGAAATATTTTAAAACTATTTTTAAATTGGTTTTTTAATACATTTTGTTCACATTTTTTTTACATTTATTACCCATTAAATGAATGTTACTAATATTTTATATATGAAAAAACATTGTAATATAGTGAGAATATAAATTCTATTATATCAATTTGAAAATCCGTAATATTTTGTAATGTATTATTCATTGAAATATAATATTTTTTCCAAGGTAACTATTGTTTAACCAAGGTAACATAATATTCATGCCTAAAAATTATGTGACCCTCATTAAATATTATATGTGAAATAATTATAAATTTAAATTCCATTTAAATTTATTAAAAATATAAGAACTAATTTTAATACAATATTGTGTAATGTGTTTGGAACAAAAATATTGTTTATGTTTTAAAATATCAATTATATGTTTGTAATTAAAACATGATATTTATAATATAAAATTTTATAGTAAATCTATATAATTGTTGAATTAGAAGTCATATTTATTTTTAAATTTAGTTTCAATACATGTGATGCTACAAAATAAATGGTATTTTGAAACAAAATATTTTCCAATATTCGCCTAAAAATATAATAATTTTTAAAAATTATAAAACAACAATATTATTGTCATATAACAATAATAAATTGAAAATTTTGGTTATTTATAAAAATTTATAATTTAAAAAATTCTAAAATTAAATATTTAAATATAATCATAAAATTTAATAAAGAGTTGTACATATTGATTAATAGATCATCTTTAGTGATAGTTATTGTTTATTATTACTTAATGTCAATGTATATATCTTTAAAATAGTTGATATATATATATATATTCATATATAAAAGTCATATATATTCTTTTTTATATTGGAAGGAAAAAAAGAATAGTTTTAATCTAAAATTGATATTTATATTGGAATATTAATAATATTCTACAAATAAAAGCATCATACATGAATAATATAATCATCTACTATGAATTCCTCTCATAAGAACATGATCTTTAGCCTATTTGTTGATGTATCCGTAAGTGCATCCACAAGACCCAGGTTTGAAACTAGGAGGCATATTTCTGAGGGGTACTATAACAGGCACTGTAATAGTATTTGTGCAATAATGTAACATTTCTATTGCAGGAAATGTGTGGGTACTATAGTTGTACTGTAAGAGGTATTGTTTGCTATTGTAGCAGCCAAAAACATTCACCTTGAGCAACTGGCTTGGTCTTTGAGTCTTTAAGGCCATCGGGCCACCCAGGACTTCAGGTCAGTGGGGTTTCAGGCCACCTTTAAGGCTTTTGGGATGCCTCAAGGCCTTCGGGCCAGATGCAGTTACCCTAAACAGACTCTACAAAAAAAGAGCATCCCCCAGGGAGGATTCTGAGCAAGCACACTCATCATATAAGATCCAATGGATTTCTATTAATGAGAGGATATGGATACAGCATCGGGACCAGACTGTGCTTGCATAAGAAGATTAGATAGACTACCATTCAAAGGTAGAGGGCTACCATCATGATGTAGATGCTGGGAAGGGGTAGTTTCATAGATTTATAATTACGTTGAATTCCATAAGACCTTCGGGTCATGTAATGTCTCTAAAGCCAATGGGCCATTTAGTCACTAAGCATAAAGGCCTTCTATGGATTTTCCCGTATCCATTTAAAGGGGTGTTATAAAAAATAATTAAAAATGAAAGCCTCCGGGCCATTCAGGAAATTCCTCTTATAACATCCACAAATGATATATTTCTAAGATAATCATTAGTGATTTTCAGGGTTGGTGATTATGCTAGAATGGGTTTTATAAAAACATAAAATATATTCTTCTTTCTTAGAAAGTGGTCTCTCTCAAGTCCTAGTTACTTGATCATGGAAAGGAAATAGTATAGGGAAAACCCTGATTAATCTTCCACCCTTCTAAGTTCAATATGTAGGCTTCATATGGTAGAATACCACTTTTTAATGCCATTTACTCATATATTATTTATTATTATTATGATAATATATGTTAATTTATAAAGGCTAATTTATTGACTATGTTTGAGTTGTAATATTTAATATTCAAACTATTTCATGTTGTTTATTTATTTTAATTAGATATAGTGTGTGATTCACAATTGTTTGTATATAATTTATATAATGAGAAAACCCAAGGTCATTACAATAGAATGAAAATGAAAAGGTAAAATTGGGGAGGTATTATGCCTTCAAATCATTATGTTTTTCTACATATATTATTTCAAATATTTCTCAAGAGGAATATACAAATATCAATCTTTCCTCCCTGAATTATTATGAACACATTAAAAGGGAGAGTATAGATGAAATGTCAAATATAAATGAAATATCTTTTTAATAATATCTACTGGGGATATGTTTGAAATTTATTATCTAGTATCCCATATAATGAATTATAATATGGGGAGGATTAGTAATCCAAAAATTTCATCAAGGGGAAAAATATATAAATTTTTTAAAATAGAGAAAATATATTTAATGTAATGGTAATGAAAAACATGTCAACCAAGAGAAAATTTATATCAAAAAATTATTCAAAATCATTTCATGAAGATTATAAAAGATAGTAAGCATATGAATGAAAAAAAATATAATTTCTAAGTGAAACTATTTTGATAATACATTTATTGATGAAAAGAGAGTGAGTATTAAAGATGTAAAATTTAGTGATGAGGGAAAACTAATAGAGTTCTCAGTAGGAATGAATCCATTTGAGTACATTATGAAAAACTGGAATAATAGGAGATAAAAAAAGTTTTGAAACCATAAAAATGTCGATTAAGAAAAAATATATATGAATAAAAATCCATAATACATTGGTCATAGGTAAGGGGAGTTCACATGGACAATCAGATAACTCAAATAAGCCTTTAATGATAAAAAGAATATTTTTGGGATGGACAAAAAGACTAATAACCAAAACTATAGGGGTGAATATTATCATGGAAATTTTTGTGAAAAACTATGTCCTTCAAAAAATTCCATAATATGGTGTTAAAACATATGTGAAATATGTCCCTCACTACACAAAAAAAAATTAATATGTTTTCAATATTATAAAGAAACATTGAAAAAATCCAATGTTACGCTGTATATAACATTAAGTGTTGAACCCTATAATCAAAATGGTAACATATAATAAATAAGAGGAAATATGGTGACCAAATCATCCAATAAATTGATTATATTCATTACTATTTCCAATGGATTTGATAAAACATCCAACTATATTAATGTTCTAAAAATAAGACAACTGGGGATAAAAATATTAAAACTAATATAAATTACAAATCAATATAGAATAATATATTGTAATACAATAAAATTTGATAATTAATAATTAGAAGGAAAATAATTTAACTAATTTTTATGATTCAATTTATTGACATATAATATTTCAGATTGATGGAAGACACTGATATTTTCAAGTAGACATGAACAATGCCTTTGTATTTTGTTATAATTGTTTATTTCCATGATCAAAAGTGGTTATCAATCAAGGATGAGTGAGTACCAATTTTCTATATGCATATCTTGAAAACATTAATATGTGACTGAATAATTATATTACTCTTTTGATTATGTTAAGGAAATATCATGAAGTATTATTAAACTAGACACAACCCCAATATGTGTTTCAATATGATATAAAATAAGTAACAAAAGAAATTAATATTCAAAATATATCAAGTGAAGGAATACTCATAAGAACGAAATTTTTATCACGGTTCATTACACATGGCTTGAAAAGGGGGGATTTCTTGAATAAATTATTGCGAATAATCATTATGAATGAATATAAAAGGAATATAGTAAAAAATATTCATAAGTATGATGGAAAAGTATATTTATTTTGGAAATATATATCACGCATTTTCAACAGAGTCTAATGCACAAAAAATATTGTGAAACCAATTAATCCCATCATGTTCTCATTATTTATTCACTAAGGAACTATCTATCGAGAGACCCTCATATTTATAGTAATGAGAATTCAATGATATTCGTGAAAATGGTTGTTTAATTATGATTTTGATGGATTGGACAATCTTAATGATGGAACAATTAATTATAGGTATTTTAATTCATATTACGAAGGACGAAGACATGAGATACCAGACTATAATGGAGTATAATGAGTTGGATCAGAAAAGAGTTATCCATTTTGGAAAAAAAATATATAATTGTTTTGGGTATAATACTTTAATGAATTTGAAAATGTGAAATAAATTAATAATGAAAACATATTCATGTGACATAATAGAAATATGTTGAAAATCATTCATAATTTAGTGGATCCCAGCACTAAGAACTCTCTTGATTTTATACACTCAAACATCTATTCTATAATGAGATAGAATTCATGCAATAGAGACATGTTTATCATTAATGTTAATTGTTATTTTACTCAAAAAACATTTATTTATTTTATTTCTAGTAAATCACGATATCATGAAATGTTACAAAAACATTTATACGTGAATTTAATACAAAAAAAAATTTGCCATAAAAGTCATTTAGTCATACAATATATCATGATACAAGAATGGTGATATTAAATTTTTTATTTTGAATTATAAAATAAAAAATGGATATAGTTCTCCAAACATACCCCTAAAAAGTGGAGTTTCTTAGAAGGTAAAACCATGTTTTTTGGACATGTATAGGTTTATGTTATCCATAAAAATAACTTAAAATTTTTTATGGGGCATAGAAATAATTGTGGTAATTTATATTCATAAATTTTGATTACGTGAAGCATATAATGAAAATAGAACTAATGAGTGTGGATTTGTAATAATTCATTCTTGAAGATATTAAAGGTATTCAGTAATGATTGTTACATCCCAAAAACAATTTAACATTTATTCAAAAAAATGATATATGATGATAATATGAAATTATAGAGATTAGAATTATAGAATCTAAAGAAGTTCACCATGACATAATATATTATATGGTGGGGGTATGATCAAATATTATAAAAAAACATAGGCTTTATATGGAATTTCTATCTAAAGACATATATTTTGTAGCTTCGTCACATTATTTCTATGAATAAAGAAGTATCATTTTGGCAATTATTCTTGTCACATTTGGATGAGATATATCAGAGACCAATTGAATTAGTCTAGGTCTATTAGAATTTTTTTAATGATAGAAGTGATTGATTACACTTACGTAAGTGTGATTCCACAGTCCTTGAAATTCAAATTACCCACAAAATTAACTAAATTGATTATTATTCAGTCATTTCCAGTATATTAATATATTTTAAAATATATAATCCTTGATCAAATAGTGGCACACATGATGGGACATACATTAACATCATCTTATACACAACACCCAGGGGATCACATTGAGAGACTATGGGTGTTGGTAGGTTGAACTGACGGAGACCAGCAGATCTGCAAATCTCACATAGACTGATTTTGATGCTAAGAAGATATCTGTGGTGGTGGTGGATGAGATATCCTCACTTGTTATGGCTGATGTGGGTATCCATGGGTGTCGGGTGGTCCAATAAGTGGAGATTTCTAGATCTGCTCCTCGAATGGTGGCAGAGGTCAACGTTTTTGTAGTGGACAAAACTGTGCATGTTTTGATGGGGACAGAGGAGGTGAATAATGATTATGCTTAGAGTACCAGGATATTGCTAGAATATGAGACCAATGATCATAATTCCTCACTATTGAGGAGGTTATATGGCTCATTTCATGAGGATTGTGAAGTGAGGTGATACTGCACATTTGATTGCAATCAAGGATTCAATACTTGATAGATTTAAGATCTATTATTTCTCTATTATTTCTATATTTGTGCATCCTACTGGTGGGAATCCTTGGAAGGTTGATGAATTGGGTCAAAATATAGTCTCCTTATTAAATTATTCATATTAGAGATGTATACCCATGGGTAGGATATTTTCTTCCACATCATTTTTCCATTGGAGGAGATGAAGCGCATGCATGGGGGATCAGATCAACTGAATTGAATCTAGGTATGATATGCTTTCAATAATGTGATTTTCATTTTAATTCATTTTCCTTAAAATATATTCCAGTCCACTTCGGATTAATATTATTTGACTCAATTGGATTCTATTGAATCCCATGATTATCTTTGATACTGCCTCTATTATTGCTATCCCAATCAAAATGGATAGAGCTACTCAGGTTGCTATTTCTAGGATCTTTTTTATGATCTTGATTGAGGTTAACCTGAGAATGTTCCTAATTCACAATAGAGTTTTATCATCTTTTGATGATGACATTTCCCTTATGGTTTAATAGGAAATGCTTCCACATTTATGTTCAGACTGGAAAACAATTTGGAATGACAATGAAGCATTCCATGAAAATGTTGTTTTCTCATATTTTAATGTAAAAGTTCACCATGATACATCTTGTATAATGAAAATTAATTTGTAGAATAACATGGATCAGGTTGATAGAAGACATGCATTTTAGAATCAACCTCTATCTGAGGTTATGGAAAATAAATTTAAGGGGCATCCCTCCACTTTGGTTATATGGTCGTGTCCTGTGTTTTCTGTAGTAACAGAAAATCAAAAACATAAATAGTATTCTAGTCCTAAAGGAATGATTCATCATGTTAAGTTTGTGTTGCAGACATGTGTCAGTCATATATTGGATGAGAATATGTAGATTGATGTAACTTCTCCTAAATTGTTTTATGATGGCATACAACATGAATCGGACATTATTGATAATGTTTGGACTCATCTGGAAGTTTCAAAGGGAATATTCTCATAGCCTCATCTGGGGAAATGGTACGCGTAGCTTATGACTCACGATGATGAATTAAATCAAATATATATGCAATAATTTTTTGTTTTTCTATAGTGAACTCACATCTCTGATAATGATGGGGTGAATTCTAGTATCACACTAAAGTTATTGGGTAGTGGTGGTCATGCATCATTAAATAATTCCATTTTATATGTAAAATGGAAGGTAATCCATAGTGAGGTCTTTAATCTAATTCCCTTGAAAATGAAGCCACTAGGAGACTATTTTGTCTACCATGGCTCATGCCCCACAAAGCATCATCAAAGAGGGCCAATATAGATATCCTCAAGACTGATAATCAAGGTAATTTCAAATATGATTGGTGAAATGGTGGTGATTATTAATATTACAATGACATGACTTATTATGATCTTTAACTATATTTCTTGATGGATGAGGGAAATTCCTTATGTTTGACCCCACCTGTATCTCTCTTGTATTTTTTATATTATTTTAATAAATGGTAAGATGCATTTTCTCTCACTGGACTTGTCTGGTATACACAAAACCTATAAATTCATTCCATACAACCATTTTATTAGGATGAGATAGATGTGCTACTCACCTTAGGTGACATACCTAAGACATAGAATGAAGATAATAAATATAATTAGAAAAAAATTGTTCACTAAGGGATTATTTTCCCTAACGATATAAAATAACATGACTATAAAAAATCAATTTCCCAGTCTGGATAAAAGTATCACTAAGAGGGGAAGGGGTGAATTAGTGATATCTTTTTCTTTTTATGTTCCGTTTTTTAAAATAACCTCCTCCTCCTGATAAATAGTTCCTTCCCTAATGAACACACACAACCACAAGAACACAAGATTTACAAGATTCAATACTTAACAAGAGTACGTAAATCCTTCATATGGTACAAAATCAATCCAGTAGAACACAATTTACTAGAAAAAAAATCTTTTCATGTGGAATACAACAAGTAGGATATGACATTACACTCGTGTAGAACAATGAAAACAATCCAATACTACATGTTCTGCCTCATAGAACAAATAGGGCAATACAATGTTTCTTTGCTCCTTGATGAGATTTCACAAATAAAATATCCCAAAACAATTCTTCATTTTCCTATCCAAAGGCTTGTAAGAACCTCTTAGTGCAAATATCTTGTGTGTCACTTCCTTTATGCATGACTCCCTGCTTGCGTGCCACAATTTTTCACAACTCACAATTTGTGCACCACTTTAGGCTTATAGACATCACACTTATAGTGCATTACTTCTTGCTTGTGAAAAATATACAACTTTTGTGCCACTTCTACTTGCACGACACTTTTGTTCATAACACACAATTTTCATGACACTTTATCTTTCTTTCCACTTACTACTACTTGAGGGGTCAGAGTTAAAAAAATTCTCTAAAGTGTTGAGTGTAAAAAATGAGGATGGTAGCTATCAATTTATAATAATTTCAGTGAACCTGTGCATGAGGAATGAAACACACCGTGTTTTTTTCTTCATGACTTGTGCACCATATAAATTTGTGTTCCATTCCTACACATGTTCCACACTTGCGCACCACTTATACTTGTGTGCCACATCGTTTCTTTTTCCAAAAAACATTTCTCTACTCCCCCTATCTTTCATAATTCTTGCATCAAAAGTTCTCCAAACTTATGAAATTTTTGAAATACAAATCAGAAAATCATCATCATAGGGTTCTATGGCTTTTACAAAGTCAACTGATTTATCCTATTTGATAAAAAACAAAACTCTACAAAAAACACTTAAAACATCCATTCTCCATCCATGATTTTCCTAAAAATCTCTCCCTTCGGATTTTTTTGTCAACCAAGATTCATAAATCAATAATCATTTTAACATCAAATAATGGATTACTTATCATTAATTCTAAGCCTACGTGATCTAACTCATTGAAGGAAATTAGAATTATTGAAGTCCCAAAACCATGTTATCTAACAGATGTGACTATAAAATTTCATGACCATATCTCTTCATCCTTCTTCTAAACATCTTCCAAGATTCTACCTTAGCATTCTTCACTTCTTAAATTTTCCATGAATATAAAAACATTATTTCAAACATCAACTCCAATGAATCATTATATTAGTTCAGACACATACATGATGGATTCAAAGCTAACCCACAACCCCCCATTTTTGTATGCTTCCATAAGGATATATTTATGAAACAATTATACTCCATGAAAACACTATCCAATGGTATAATGATTGTGGGGACAGATACACATACCTCAACCTTGATGTGAATTAGGTTGGACTCTGATCTTCAACGTCAATTTAGAAAATGGTTCCTTCGGTAATGATTTTGAGAATATGTCTCCAACTTGTTCCGATGTAGGAACTTAGTCTAGCTTCAATTCATTCTTATCCACCTTCTATTTGATAAAATAGTACTTTATTACAATGTGTTTTGAATTATAATGTTGTACATGTGATCCTTGTAATATTTATTACACTATGATTATCACATCCATAGATTAAGGGTAGCTTCTCTTCAACAAGTAGATCATCCAACTGAGTCTTCATCAAGAAATGTTGGGTAGCACCTTGAATGGAATCAACATAATCAGCTTCGACTTTTCTAAGTGTCACTGAATTATTTTTTCATTTAATGTCAACTACCAAAACTTTTCCCCAGAATGAAAACTCCACCGGATGTGGATCTTCTATCATTAACATTTCCTTCCCAATATGCATCTGAATACCCAAACAAATCAATATTTTCAACACCATCATACCTAATTCCACAATTTTTATGTGCCATTGATATATATAAGAATCCTCTTTCCATTATTTAATTGTGATTCTTTAGGGACTCTCTAAAACAATTCACATAAGGTAATAACATAAACAATGTCTATTCTTGGAGCATTAAAATATAATAATCGTCCAATCACCTTCCAAAAAACTCTCAGAATAACTTCATTGAATTCTCCATAATTAGATAACATGGTTCCCACTAAGATCTATGTGGAAACAGGTATTGAATTTTCCATGCCAAATTTTTTTAAATGTTCTTTAACATAATTTTCATGAGAAATAAAAATGTGGTTCATCTTCTTTTAAATTTGTAAACTAATAAATTATTTCATTTATCCTAGAATAAACATCTCAAATGACATCTTCATGTCCTTATAAAATCATTCACATGATCTTTCATCATTTTAAAAAATTATAAATTCATCAACATAAACAATTATGATGACAGCAAACTCCTCACATTCCTTTTTTAAAGGTTTCTGTGAATTATTCCCTCCTTGAAATTCATCTTCCTCAAGAAAATTTCCAATTTACAATTCCATGCCCTAAGTGTCTGTTTTAGCTAATACAAATCCATATTCAACTGGAACACAGAACATTCATCATTCCAAATATAAAATCCACAAGATTTATCAATGTAAACAACCACATAAAATTCACCATTCTAGAATGGATATTTTACATCCATTTAAAAGTTTTTGTAACCTCAATGTGTAGAAATAGAAATAAAGATTCTGATTATTTGTAACCTTTCCACAAGAGCAAATGTTTCACCAAAATCAATGCCTTAAATTTTTGAATAACATTTTCAAACCAATATTTCTTTTTATTTTCTTATCACTTCACCTTCTTCATTTTGATTCTTCCTAAAATACCTACTTTGTACAAATACTGTCCTTATTATCTGGATTCAGTAAAGTCCCCATGTATCTTTCTTTTCTATCTGGTCAAGGTCTTTATTCATATCTTGACACCATTTTGGATGCTCAAATGATTCATTCACACCATTCGACTCGACATTCGAATACAACTATGTGTGTGTCACAACTTTTGACATTCTTCTTGTTTGATCATTTTGATGTTGATCACAAATAATATCATAAGATTATACTTAGTTCCTCATCCGAGGATTAGCTACTGGAACTTCTGTTTAATCTCTTGAAATTACTGAGTATGTTTCTTCTTCTTGAGTAGTATTACATCTATCTGCAATACTTTAATAATTCTAAACAAATCTTTTTTATCCCACTCATCTTCCATATCATCGTAAGCTATTTTTTCTTTCCCAAATATCATCAACAACTTTCACATCAGAGAAATTGATAATTCTCCATATTTCTTTGTTGAATTAACTATATCATTTTCCTTCTGGAGCATATCCTAAAAAAACTCCACCATATTCTCTTTGTTCAAACATACCAAGCATTCCACCTTTCCCTTTTATAATGCATGGACTACCAAAAATTCATATGTTTTTCAGACATGTAGTTTTTTCGTAGAAAATTTTGTATGGATTCATATATGAATTTTTGTTATAGAACCATAAGTTCTAAATATACACAATAGTGCTCCTGGATTTCCTCTAATTATAATGAAAAATATAATGTTCAAGTAACATAGTTTTTCACATTTCCACTAGAATTTTATTCATTCTTTCAGCAACCCCATTCTGTTGAGGTTTGTATGGTGAACTAAAATCATGATTAATTCCATGTTTCATAGAATAAAATTCATAATTTTCATTCTTATACTCTCCACCAATATCAGTTCTCAACTTCTTCATTGAATACTCACATTTCTTATTCTCATTCCTCGAGAAAGTCTTAAAAATTTTCCGATCATATGACTTATGTATCGCATACATGACACAAGTTATGAGATTAATGTAATACATAAAAGTAAGGATGTATTTATCTTAATTTGTTGATTGGTTTCTCATTGGTCCAAGGATATTAACCACGAAATCCAATCAGAGGTAGACCTCTTACCATTTATTAAGATAAAAGAAAAGTACAGAAAGCAAGAACAACATATAGTGCAACACCAATTTCTTTTTCTTGATAAATTCAGAATATCTTGTACACTATCTCAAATTTATAACTTTCACATGTTTCTCAAACACATATGTCTCAGATTTTTATTCCATAACTGATTTTCAACCTCCACGCCCATGTAACAATAGTTTTGTACATCACCAACATGGAAAAAGGTCCCTTTTGTATGTTGTCCACATATAACTACCTTTCCATCATTTTTATGTTTCCAAACAAAACCCATATTTTCTAAAGATATATTTGTTTCCCTCATACCATAGTTGTGAAACACATAGAAGATTGTGTTTCAGCCCATCAACATATAATTTTTTCTTAGATTTCATTTTTTTCTTTCACGATGATGGCTAATCCAACACCTTTGAACCTCAGAGATTCATCATTTCCAAATGTAATTGTTCCTTATTTTAATTCTATCACATCCATAAACTACACTAAGTCTCATGTCATACGAGAAGATCACCCACAATCAATAATCTATGGAAGTCCCCCTATTTTATCTTTCAAAGTAGTTTCGAAAATAAGAGATTTTTTCCTTCCATTTCAAAAGTCACCTCCAACATCTGAGATTTGTTAAAATCCTTTTTTTGTGATGGAAATAAAAAAATAAATCCCATAGAGAAATTTCTAGAATGTTCACATCTTTTATGATTAATTTTCAATGGTTTGAACCTATTATCAACATCTATACCAGCCTTTTCATATTTCTTTTGAACTTATTTCTCATACTTATTCTTTTGAGAGGATCGACACCCCCTAAAACCTATTCTTCTATAACTTTTGGAATAATAGTAATGTTTTTGGTTGAACCAACACATATTTCCATGTTTCCAAATCCACAATAATACTAGCAATATCTACATAATGAATATTTCCTTCTGAGAATTCTATACTAAGTGGAGTTGTGAACATGCTTCTCAAAACTCTTATTAATAGAACTCTACTTACCATCAACCTTCCTTTTTTCAATTGTAACATTCTTATTTAGGTAATTGTTCTATTTAATATTATCAAAACTATAATTAGTATAAATCTTTAAAGATATATGATTTTATATACCTATGATTTTTCGTTATTGCTAACATTTGCCACATACATAGTATCTCTATCTTTGTTCTCATTGGAACAAGTTCTATATTTCTTATCAACCATTGAATGTAACGTTTGTTTATCCTTATTTGGTTAATTATTAGTGTAAAATTCACCAAATTTTAATATAGTTTGTTTGAAAGTTATATTACATTCTTCATCTTTAGAATTTCCTTCTTGGAAAAGTTCCAATTCATCTTCTTTTTCCTTCACATTTACTTCGATATGATCATTACGATTCTTTATATTCTCAAGAGAATTCATTAGATCCTAAATCCCTTTTTCAATATAGAAGTTTTCATTAGGAAAACATTCTTGATTGTTTAATGTGGAATTTTCATTTATCAACTTCTCATTTTCCTTCTCAAAACTTCAGATCATCCTCAAACATTCTTTCTACTCTTCTTTCATATGATATTCAAGTTGATTTTATTCTTCATTAGAACAACATCTTACATAATATTCACTATTAAAAACTTCAAAAAAGGTAGTATATCTTGATTTCCTCACTAGCAATTTATCAGATTCAGCTTCACTATCTTCTTCTTCATTTCCTTAGTTAAATAAAATGTTTTTTTCCTAAAAAGATGGATAGAAAACATTAATGATGAAGATCATCAGCCATACATAAGAAGATCCATGAAGGGAAATTGTCCAGCTAGAGCTGGTTTTCATCGAAGGGGCCTAAGGCCTCCAACTGATGGGCATCACTATTTTCTTCCCTTTTGGTAAAGGAGAATGTGCATCAAGAGAATCCTTAGAGAAGCGAGAGAATTCTCCTGATAATGAAGCCAAAAGACTGGAGTATAGTGTCATTGTGGTTAATATCATCGATCACAATATGGCTGTCAGACTCAATGATGATATAAACCCATCAACATTCCACAGAGAGCATCATACCTTCAAGGATGGAAGAGGCCTCAACAACAGCAGGTTCCCAGAAGGTATGATGTGATTCATATTTCGATGCAATGATCTTCCCTAGATGATTTTGGGCTAGGAGACAGAGATAAACAAGCCCATCTTGGGGAGAGTTGCATCCACTTTATGCTTAAGAATCCCTTCCATTGGGGGGTTCCAATGAGGTGGACAGGAGGAGGTAACACCTGGCATATTGTGTCATTTGTGGTCCTTCCATCCCTCAATCCCTGAAATGGCCCGTTCAATCTAGAATTATGTAGGTTTATGAATGTGGTGAAAAACTGAATCATTACACCGAACCCAAATGATCCAGGCCTGGGTGCAAAGAGAGCCTATAATAATCACTAAAATAGAGGAACACCAATAAATCATATGTTCAAGGAGGTTAGAGTCAATGTCCAGTGAATCATCATCTGTCGGGCCCCATTTATTCCAAATTTCCTTGGCTCTCGGGAAGTGAACGATAGAGTGCCAAAGAGTTTCTGGAATATTCGAGCAGAAAGGGAAGACTCTTCACGGGCCATATGTTGGAAAACAAGAAGGCTTAAGGTAGGGAGGGTGTCGTGCACATGTGCCACAAAAATTGTTGTACTTTTTGGGGGACGTTGAGCTTCCAATGAACATTCTATATTACCTCATCACGGTCTACAAAATGGATTCCCAGAGCTAGTATGTACCTTGATCTCACCGTTTAATCTCCTAAAATATCATTGGTCCAGAAGAGATGGTCGGGGCCTACATCTAGGACCGAGGGGATTCTCAAGATAATTCATTGGTCTCTTTCATTAAACCATTCATGGATATTTTCAACACACCACCATGGGTCTTGGTCTGAAAAGAGGCAGTTGATAGTGGCGTCTTCAAGAACTAGTGGGGCAGGGGATGTGGCCCGCATTCCCTCCTTATCGATCCGCCAGGGATCGGTCCAGATGTTGACAGATGAGCCATTCCCAATCCACCAGCCCAACCCTTTTTGCAGGAGATTTCGGGCCCCCCAAATGCTTCTCCAGAGGAATCTAGGTTGGGGTCCAAGAGAGGAAACATGGAAATACATGTGGGGAAAGTACTTGTCTTAGAGTACCTGTGTATAGAGAGATGATGGAAAGTTAATAAGGTTCCATCCTTGCTTGTCCAATAGTGCATCATTGAACAGAAGAAGATTCTGGAATCCCATCCCTCCCTTAGACTTGGGTTTGTAGTGTTTCTCTTAGGCCATGTAGTGGGGTCTATTCCTTCCAACATTCTCCCCCACCAGATGTTGGTGGTATGAGAATGGATAAGATTGAAGATGGTAGAATAGACTGTAAATAATGACATAATGTAGCTGGGGATAGACTAAATGACAGATTTAATGAGGGTTCCTTTTCCAGCATTGGAGAATCTTTTTGGTGTCAAGCCTTCAATTTTTTTTCTCAATCCTATCAACCAGAGACACAATGATTTCTTTTTTGGACCGGCCAATCACCGTGGGAAGCCCGAGATACTTCCGGTGTTTATTGACTATATGGATGCCTGAAGATGCACAATGTTCCTATCTCTTGGAAAAAGGCACCCCTACACTGAAAAATATTTCCGATTTTCCATGATTGATAGAACATATTGGCATGATGTCATCATCAGAAATGTATTCCTTATTCTTCTTTTGAGGACAGTTAGCCACAAACTGACCAACGGCTCCACATTTAAATCATTTATCAGGAAGTTTCCCCTTGTATTTATCCGTACATTTTTTCATATTCTTATAAAACAGGTATTAAATTTCATCACAATTTTTACATACATCATCATTAGAATCAGATACACCAACTTTACCTTTAATAAAAGTCTTCTTTGACTTCTATCTCTTTACAGCCTTCAATGAAATTTATCTTTTATTTTTTGTTTTTTCTATTCATAGTCTTCTCCCATCCCATTTTATAAGTAATGACAATGCTATAAAAATCATATATAGATAATGTTTTAGGGTCTGTGTAATATAATGATAAAAATTTATCATCGAAATTATCATGTAGAATTCTCTATATCTGTTCAACAACTATATAATCCATCAAATTTACACCATGACCTGTGATTGTAATGACAATGTAATTTACCCTGGTAAAGAAGTAACCAAAATATTAATATTCTCATATTTTCAATTCTTCATACTTTAGCCTCTAGATTTATAATTTTACCTTCTTCACTTTTTTATTTCCTTCATAGTTGTTCTTCAACTTATGAAATATTCCATTAGCTATAGTGACGGCTTTAACTCTAAAAAACAGACTCTCAGAATGAGATGAGAGTAATGAATTTTTAGCTCTTCCATCATCCAGTAGAATCTTCTTATCTAGAGGAGTAAGAGGAACCTTTTCATCAATAGGAGGAAATACATCAGTAGTTGTTTCAATAACCTCATACCACATAGAAATAAGATAAGGAATCATTCTATCATTCTGAATAAGATAGTTCTTTCCATGAAATATCAGAATCCACTTTCTCTTCACACAATTCAGATTCTCTATCAAAACATCAGCAAAGAACAAATGAAGGCAACATATCCCCCTGACACCAATTGATGTTCCTAGTTAGGATCCAAGTATCACTTATAGGGTGAGGTGTGAATTAGTGATATTATTTTCTTTTTATGTTTCATTCTATTTGAAAAAACCTTCGCCTCTGGTTAAAAAGTTCCTCCCTACTAAACACACACAACCATAGGAACATAAGATTTACAAGGTTCACTGCTCAACAAGAGTTTCTCCATCCTTGGTATGGTATAGAAACAATCTAGTACCACACAATACACTTAGAAACAATAATTTTATATGGAATAAACTGAGTAGGATACTTTCTTAATCAAATGAAGAACTTTGAAAAAATTCCAATAGTGTGTGTGATCCCTCTATGAAAAAATATTGTAATGAAATTTTTATATGCTTATTAATGAGATTTCACAAATCAAATATCTGAAAAAAATTCTTCACTCTCCTACCCAGAAGCTTGTCATAAGCTCTTGTTGTAAACAACTTGCACTTCACTCCATGATTGCAGGGCTCCCTGCTTACGTGCCTCATTGTTTGTGCACCACAAACTACTTGTGTGCCATAATTGTTTGCAACTCACAATTTGCGTGCCACATCAAGATTATAAACAACACACATCTGGAACAATACTTCCAACTTACGTGCATCTTAAAACTTGCGTGCCACTTATACTTTCATGAAACTTTTGTTCACAACACACAACATACATGACACTTCCTCTTGTGTGCTACATTATACTACATACGCAATCAAGGCTCAAATTTTCTCTTATGTGTTGATCATAAAAAAAGTGGAGGGAAACCTTCTATTTTTAAACATTTTGGTGACCCTGCGCATGAGGCATGAAACTCACCTTGGGAACCGCTTCCAGTTTTGTATGCCACATACACATGCACTCCATTCCTTCTTGTGCACCATATTTGGGTGCCACACTTCTGTGCCACTTATACTTGTGTGCCACTTTCTTTCCTTTTCCAAATAATACTTCTATACTCCACTATCATTTCATAATGATTTCATCACAAGTTATAAAAACTTATGATATTTGTGAAATACAAATCAACAAGGTACCATCATATTTTTTCAAGTCTTTTACAAAGTGAATTGATTTATCATCTTTGACAATAAAATAAAACACTCTGCAAAATAAAACTCTTCATACATCTTTCTCCATCTTACTTTGTCCCAACATAATCTAGTTGTATGATGCATGAATATAAATAAGTAAAACTCTATTGTACAACCAATTATCCAAAAATATCAGAGTGACATTATAAAAAAAAAGCAACATTCAAAAAAAAAATACTAACACAAGACTATATCTAAAGATACACATGTAGACTAATCCTACAAATTTTTTTACAATATAAAAGATAAAACCCCCATATTATAGAACAATATCAAGATGATTCACTAGAAAAATATTTTCCCAATCCATTCCAAGTATCCATGTTGATTGAATTTTCAAACACGCCAAAGAAAATGAATATGTGATTAGTATATAATCAATTGTAATTCCCCTAGTAATTCACAACATACACCACTAATACAATTTCCAATTTCAAAATTTTATAAAATGAAGTTTAAAAATCGATATTTTTTTATCCAATTCCATAAATTAAATCCCAGTGAGATAAACCATTACCAATATTAAATCTATGCCACTAAAATTTAAAAATTGCTCTATTTTTCCATAATCATCTAACTACACAAACCCTAAAACATAGTTTTACTGTTAAATTTGGTACTTTAGGACCATACACCATCCCACATTTTATGATTGTACTCTAGGACTATAATCTGACACAGTAGGACACAATCCAAAACAATTATTCTAAATCCCATACAATTTAATTTATATAAAATAATTAATCTTTTCATAAAATTGAATCAATCATTTTATTTTAGGAAAACCATTTCAGAATTTTAAAATCATCATTTAGAATATATTCAAAATGTGGTAATCTAAAATCCAACCCATCTCTATGTTTATAAATAATTAACTAAAAATGGATTCTATCAGATATAACACACCATTTTCATAAGAAATAAAAATAAAATATTAATATAAAATCATGACATCATGTTCAAGGTTTTATATAGATAATAGAGAATCCATGTTCCTTTAAACAGATAATAAAAAAGAAAAATATCATTATAGACATATATGTCTTGTTTTAAAACACATTCCCTTAAAAATATCCAACATGTTTTCATCAATATCCACAATATGGAAGATTGAACCATCCATGGTGGACTAGGTCTAATGATCTGAGTGAGAGAAAAAGGGGATTTAGTTAGAGAGATAAGAAATAATTATATACCAATAAACCTAGATATCCAATATATTTTGTTTCTTTAAGAGATTTATTTGGATTAAAGGAAATTTCCAAGGGGGTTATAGAGGAAGTGGAGATCAAGGCCCTGGAAGAAGATGGAAAAATGAGGGTTCCTCGGTCTCAATTCATTTTAAAATTCATTTATTGAGATACTTAAAATCACATTGCATGGTTTGGATACAAGGTTTTTTATACCCTACCAAACCATGTTCATGATACTCCCCTTTATCTGAGAGTCACATGGTTGTTGATGATGGTTTCAAATAGTTTGAATCATATGTTAGAAACTATTTTTATAGGGAAAATCCATTGAATAGTTGGATCATACAGTATTATAAAACATTAACCAAACATGATTCTCCCCTTTTTCCCACTTGTATTGTTTATCATAGAAAATCATATGGCACAGAAAACCCATGGGCCAATCATGAACATTCTGAGTAAGTCCTATCCTCACTTTCTTAATATTTAATAGGTGGTGTATGGTATCTACTAAGTATTCTCAAACCATGTACCTCCAAAAAATGCATCCAAAATATTTATAAAACTCATGAAACTCAAGAAACATAGACCATGAATTATATATGTTCAATACAAATAATAATATAATGAAGTTTCTAAAATAAATGGTTATATATTTTCCACACCATTAGAGTTTCAATATTCAAAATGAAGAAGTATAGTGTCACGTTGGAAGAGCTCATACAACATTTCTAGAATTTTGTCATCATGTTCCCATGTCTCTTATGATACCACTCCTTGGTATCATAAAACTCATTCCAAACTAATGATTTTCCCAATCATGATATTTTATTTTCTATAAAAAAAATATATTAGTAGTTTAATAAATGATGTATCTAGCTCATTGTTGATATTTTGTTGTGAAGTCACATGTTTTTGACCAGGATGGTACCTCATCAACAAAGTTACATGAAACTCTTTATGCACATAAACAAACCTTGGTAATAATAAAATATAATAAAAAAAACTCACCAATTAATAATGGTATCTAAAATGGTCCAATGTATAGAGTTGAAAACATCCCATTATTAATAAAATGATGACCTCCTAGCCTTGGATTGATTCTCCAAAAACATGATCTTCCACCTCATGTGATAATAGTTGATGAAAAGGATCAATATATGGTTTATTATTACACTTAACCACTACAGTTACTTCTATATCATCAAAATATTCTTCATTATCTCATTAACATATCTAGATTTGATAAGTGAATTCATTCCTTCTTCAACTAAAGAAATGGTTAATTAAAAGAGATATCAAATAAATCATCAAAAGGGGGAATATTTATTATGTCTAAATAAATATTATTTTATGAGAACTATGGTAATGTAATATCTTCCTCCCATTATCCTCAAATTTTGACCACACAATTCCTAAGAGTGAATTCTATCATTTGGATTATCCATTACTATTATACACCTATTTGAGGGTGATAATATATGCTTATTGTCATATTATTTGTGATGTTGTACTATAAGAAAATTCTAATATGAGAAAAATATTATGCCTCTAGTGAGAAAAAAATTGAAACTTTTTTTTCATGCATATTTAAAACATCCTTGATATATATTTATGGAAAATTTTCCACTTTATTACTTTAAACAATAAGGGTGAAGTGTGCCTACTTCATGTGTTGATCTATTATCACCCATATGGTAAAACATTTTCAAACTGATTTTGGTGGCACTATTAAAAAATAAAAAGAAAACTTTTCAAATTTACATAAAATAATAGTTAATTAAAGCAATATATACTTTATCCATTGGGGATCCACCTTGACCTACTAAAAATTTAGGCATCTCAAGGGAAACTCTACCACATTCCTCTTCATGACAACCCAAAAAAAAATACTCACAACACCTTATACATTTTCTAAATACTAGGATAAGTAGACCATTGTGAATGGTTATAGGAATTTATAATATTTCATCATAAGTTATGTCAGCCACAACTCGATCTATAAAATAAATATTATATATCTCATGTAACATCTGACTCACAATTATCTTACCACCATTGATAATTTAACCTAGAGACAAAAAATATAAATTGGATTTTTAATCATGAATAAGCTATGAAACCAATTCCAGAACAAAATAAAATATTAATAAAATCATAGAAAAAATTATCTTGTAACAATTTAGAAAAAAATTTTCTATAACTGATATTAGTTTCCATTAATCTGAATCCTCATTAGATAACTACCTATTTGAATTCTTTCTCAATGAATTAGTTTTTTTAGATTAAGAAACTTTTGTACCATAAACCCAAGTTGAATAGTAATTACTGATTTTTATATCATTTGTGAAGTGAGTTATACCTGATGAACAATTCCCATAATATATTTTTTCAATTTCAGTTTCAAATGTTTACATAGTAATTTCAATTGATTAGTTTTCATTTAAAAAGTTTAAAGTAATTCATAGAATATTATGTGAGTATTAATATATAAATACATTAATTTTAATTTTATGTCATATGTCCTAGAGGAGATATACTTATTGGAATTAGATGATGTCTAAAAATTACCTATTGGGGGATAATAATCATTGATTCATATTCTAATGTAGTTCATTTGTAGTTATTTTATGTTGATATGATCATGAGAAATGACCCACCAATAGGAAAAAAACATGTGTCTAGTGTCACTAGTGGTTTCAATATATGATCACATGTAATTGTCTAATATCTTGAGATTATAATTAAGGTACACTATTTTTTTATGTACATAGATGCAAGAAAAAACTATTGATTTGTTATTGTAGTGAGTAAGAATGTGTTTTTCATGTCATTGGTGGTATAGAATTGATTGAATAATAAAGATATAATTTCTTTCATCCAAAAGTAATTGATAACTACATAATAATTGATAAGGTTTGTATTAGCATCACTAAAACCATGTAAATTTTATAATAAGGTAATTTATTATTGAAATGTAAACAAACAATAAATATAAAAATGATGATGAGACAATTTGTGTGTCTTGGTTTATGATATATTGGATGATTAGTAGATAATATTACTTATCTGTGTTTGTTGGAGGTTCCCATTTATATTAAAATCTATTATATCTTTATGGGCCATTATGGGTTTCTAAACTCCAATTCTAGTTTATGAATAGTATTAACTACTATTGAAACAAGGTCATTTGGGTCACACGCTTAATATAAAAAACATTTGACATAATTAAATATATTGGAGTAAAGAAAATTATGGGACCCACTACTACATTTCAAGGATGATTGAGAATAAACAATATCCAAATAATAAATATATTTAACAATACTAAAGTATATACTAATTGGTGTTGCATTTATTTATGTAATGTATTTACTTGACTTAATGTCAACACATTGGGAATATATTTAACAAACAATTATTATTTTAATAATCATGGATTGTTAGTATTTTCAAGAAATGAAATTCAATTTAATAACTCAATTTTAAAATTTAATATATATTAGTTATGATATAATAAAGTGATAAAAACTATATATTATATTTATTGCCTGATTTGTTGGACATAACATTTATTTATGGATTATTTAAGGGGTGTTAAATATTCAAGTTTCACGGATCCATTTCTATTTATTTTTATCCATACTATATAAGTGGTAGGAGGGTATAATTCATAGTTTTATTAATCCATATTAATTTGAGCTTTTATCGTCCCTTTCTCTTACATCCAAAATAGAGAAGCTATTAATCCATGAAGAAAATTCATGCTCTCTAAATAAGATTGAAGGAATGACGTATCAGTTATCATCGAGATATTGAAGGCTTTAATGGATCTATGGGAATTCACCCAGATATATGTGATTGCTAATTACATTCACTTTTCATGATCTTTTTAAATATATTTAGGGATTTTGCATTGATTTTTTCAATGAATCTTCACCACTAATTAATATTTGTCGAATAAACCTTCTAATAATACATAGAATTATTAAATATAATATTAAATCATTCATGTGGGATCCCCAACATCAGTATCGGGCCTCATATCATTGAAGATAGCATTGTTTCAAATCATGTGATTAAAAATTTTAAATCATCTCCCCATATGCAGCTGCTTCAAGGATGAGTAGCTTCATAGTTTCTTTATCATATATATAGATGCAGTTTAAGCCATACATCTGAAGATATTCCGTCCATCATCATTAAAATATATTAAAATATCATTTTTAGAATATGTGTTTCAATATTTTGTGATTTATAAAAATATAAAAAATTCCGCAATATGATAATGGTGACATTTATTCATTAAATAAAAATTATCATTTAGTTTAATTTCATGTGTTGGGTAGTTTGTCTAATAAACATGTAATCTATATAACCATAAGCTAGTACATGATCATTCAATATGAGAACACATTGCAACCAAGATTCTAATAAATCATGATAGACCACATATCCATGTTCTAATTTATGAAGGGTATAGAAAAATTCTAATGTTAGAATAACCTTATCATGTTTGAAATATTTCTAGTGAGAATATTTCCATTATAATTGAATCCCATTCCTAATAAAATCTTCTATCTGTGAGGCATTTCATTATAATTATTGAACAAATCAGTGAAAATATCATACTATGTGAATGAAGCTATATATCTTAATGAAACTGTAGTTTTGTTTCTATAAGATAACATCATATACCCTTTTAATATCAATAGAAACTATTTTTTATATATAATATGAGAAGGTAAGCATAACTGTTGTATCCTAAAATAAAATATTCAATTCTTTACATAAAGTTGGTGTTCCTATATGATACCTAACACTATATCCATGCGTTGTTTATCTTTTAAATAAGTGCAAGAATAAAACTGAATATCATAAACATACTCGACCAAAAAATATTTTAGATACTTCTAAATGACCTCATTAAATGAATTCAATATAAATTGTTAGAAAATTCATAATACCAAAGGGCATTACCACACCCTAAAAAGGGACACAGTGACTCTAAAAATCTATATTGACAATACCCTCCTTCCAAACTCAATATTGATGATACCTTGATCGTAAATAATCCTTTTCGTCTATATAGAACCCATATATTGTACAAATAGATAAAAAATTTGGGTAATATAATATTTATTGTTAATCATAAATAGGTTGAGAGATTTATAATTCACTCATATTAGGTGTATTTCATCTACTATATTAATAAAATAACTGTGTTTCCAATCTAGAAATAATATATTTTATGATCACTTTTCTTCTAATTATTCGATATAAATATTAAAGTATTTATCCATTTTCATGGAATCCAATAACATAGAGTGATATAGGACAAGTCTCTTGTTGGGGATCAAAAATAAATTCCACCTCTATTTAGGGTGTAAATATAGTTAATTTTCCATAAATGCACCATTAATTTAGATACCCTACTTTTCATTGATGATTATTACTTAATTTTAATGATAATCAACAAATAAGTCTTACACAACCAACGTCCAAATGTACAATGTCTTGGGAAAATTAAGACACTACAAATATTATATATATATTTATAATAAATAATAAACATTGTTTAATAATGTTTTCATATTCATGAGATACATCACATTAACCAATACATTGGATCCCTATATAACTCTAAGTGCACCCGTCAAATTATATCATTTACGTAACCGTGCATGCCACATAAAACATATAGAAATATTTATTATAAAATAACACACATAATCAAAATGGGTTTCATGATAATTTGATTAATAATACATTCATTAAAAAATATAGGGGTTACCAAATTAAAATGGAATAAGATAACTAGCATAGTATTCATCAATTTTGAGGGGGGAATAAATAATCTCAAGAGAAGATAAAGATATGTTTTTTAAAGAATCCTTTTAAAAAATCATTGCATTTTTCATAAAATAATATTCAATGCATCAATATCCTAGAAATAAAAATGGAGGTAAAATAAAATTATATTTGAAGAATATAAAAATAACATACATTTTAATATTTTATAAGAAAGAGGTATAACCCAAATTAAAGTAATTCGGTATGATAATTCCCCATACTTTATGCCTGAATGATTTATTCCCTTAAATTTCCTTGATAAAAAAATTGGAAATAATAATTAATAATTATAGACCCTATTATAAATGTATTTTATTCACTATAATTTTATAATGATATCTTCTGCATATTTTAATGACTTATAGATTTCAATTATGTCATTCTAGGAGTGTTCATTTTTTTGTTTATTGTGATCAATTTGCCTGTTTATAAGAAAAAAAGTTTATGTACAATGACAACGATTCCACAAAATTAAAATTACGTGATACTAATGAACATAAATAACTTTATTTAGTCTTATCTATCATCTGGCTATATGGTATGATGATTATTTATTAGATAGAATGTTAATGGATATGGTTTAATTTATTTGTATGTTTCTACAATTATTATGAGATTATATCATAATATTTAAATATATATGTAACATACCAAGTAAGTAATTAATAATAAATATTTTTTATCTATGTCTATTAATTATTAAGATAGTGTTTTAGAGGCTTAAAATGAAAATAAATACAATCTTATGCATGGAATACACTAATATTCTTAAAAGATTGTTTTACTGCCTTATGATGGAAAACCCTTTTTAAATCTATCTTTTGACAATTTTATAAGCTATGACTGTCAAAATAAACTTATTATTTATGATTGGGACATCAAAATTTACTTTGTGTGAATTTTTGGTATTTTTCCGATAAAGTTCATTTTTTAATGAATAGTGAAAAATGTTGTATTTTAATTCAAACCCTCTTTTTAATATAATTTATTTATATGATTAGATTATATTTTGAATTGGTTTTGAAGTGAAATTAGAATATATGCTTACCATTTTATCCAATGGTGGTCATTGGAATCAATTTCACTTTGAAATTTGACTTAAACTAGTGTCAATCTTTTGATACTTATTGTTTCATAAAAACACGCTATTTGTCATGACATCGGGAATTAGTTATTAAATTAATTAATGCAACTTACATGTTTTTAATTTTGAAAAATAGACATCATTTTTGAATTTGGAATATCAAATATAGATTAGGGTGAAGTTTCGGTATCTTTCTGAAAAACATCAATTTTTGATGAATAGTGAAACCACTAAGTGGTAGTTAAAGAAACTGATTTTTCATTTAAATGAAACTTTGCCACTTATGTGGTTTGATTTTCAAAAAATCCGACATAAATTGTTTTCATTAAGAAGTAAAATGTGGTTCAATGAGATCAAAATTATTTTTTTGGTGAATAGTAACTTTTAATTTCTTAATCGCGATTAGAGGTAATTAGTGTAGTTTAATGTAAAAGTAATGTTTTAATAATATTAGATGAGATTTACACATGTCCTACCCTCATTTTATGTGTCATTGACGACCAAGAAAATCCATGGGTCAACTTGGGGACCCCATGGAGCCACTTTGGTTGGGAAATGGCATAAATACCTTGTATTTAATGTTAAAAGTAAAAATAACACAAACATGAGATGTTTTACTAAACAAAATTTTACATGGGGTTATACAAGTCATATGTTTGACTATAAATATTCATTGGAAAGATAATAATATTTCCTAAATCATAGTATTTTTTTATAATTTTTGGACATTTAATAAATTAAATTATTTATGACATCATGATGATGCAGCGTTGACCTCATTATTTAACTATTTAAATAAAATGGAAAGATAATGTAAAATCTAAGATCTACACATGTCCAAAAACTATTGTATGAGTTTTTTTCTACCCCTTATCACCTTATACTAGAAATACATCAATGTGGGACCTTTAAAATCCGAAACTCTTTTGAAAATAAAGTAACATTTTGTAACATTACAAGAGTGCCCCTCCTCTCCTCTTATAAAAGTCCCCCACCTCTACCTCCTTACCGAAACTCCCAAACCCTTTGTCTAGGCCAACCCCGGCCCATTTTGTCTCTCCACTTCCCTATATTACTCCTTGAAGCCTCACTTTGGGCATAAGTCTTCCCACGGAAGCCTTTGAGCTCAAACCAAAGGGAGCTACCCGATTTTAAGGTAATGTCTTCACTTGAGTCCTTTTGTTTTATTTTGATTCTCCCACCCCCTAAACTCTTTTTATTAATTTCTTTTGTTACAAATCATTTATATTCAATATACTAGGATGTTGTTATAATAAGGATTAGAGCTACACTTACACACACCTACATCTAATGGTTAAAGGACATACTGTTTCCGTGGATGGTGAATTTTTGCCTCCCGAAACGATGATTGTTCAACATTCTTTTAACACCTTAAAAGGTTGACATTAAGATGTCACTATATTTATATATGATATTTAATATGTTTATGTTTTCTTTAATCTTCTGTATTTTTCATTTTGGGCATACCTTTAGGGATTCCATTATGGGTAAACACGATATCTTCATTTAAGGAAGTGCGGACTACCGCCCCCTCAAAGTGATTTGATTCGTTAAATACCATATGTGGGACGTATAAAGGATGGATCTTTAAAATTATATATGATATTATACGGTAATTATAATATACCGTTATATCATTATGATTCCATTCTATAAAATACGAAATAGAAATAAAAGTAGCATTCATGCGTACGTACTGCTTACCGTCTCCATGAACGGTACATTTCATTTCTTACCTCTAAATGATTATGTAATATTATAAATGCATGCATGTACTGGATATATATGACATATATGATATCTATATCATGAATACCATTCTGGATATAATGGATAGAAGAACAACTTGTAATTATAAACAGTTTATTTTTTTACTCAATTACCAGTGATCGTTAAAACGAACGTTATTAACTTAAATAATTACATAGTGTTCATGACATGGTAATAAGTTATATAAAACGAATAATGAACTTGAAAAAGGTTCTTAAACAAGTAGAAATTAACTCAAGTTTATTATTCAGGAGATTAAAGAATGACCGAGTCAAGTCGGACCTGAGGTATGGGACATCGTCTCAATCTCCTTTCATTGAGGCATATTTTGTTTTATACACAACCTTCTTTTATAAGGTGTATAAACCCCTTTGACTTTTACGTTTATCCAAAAGGAATAGTTTTTATACGAATCGTTTTAATAAATGACAAAAGGTAATGTTTTTGTCCTGCGTATGCGGCGACAACGACTTCTCCGCCGCCGTGACCATTATTTGAGTTTCGGCTTCCTCTACAAGACATACCTTTTTTTAAAAAGGAAAATAAATAGCATGTTTTACTTTTATTTTATTTTGGTATTTAAAATGGTTTTCATAATGTTTTTATATCAATGTGTTTTATTGATATCTTGTGGTTAAAAGGTGGAAATGTTATGTTTCCTTTATGCATGTTTTATGTGATACGATTATGTTGAGGTTATTGGGCATTATTATGAAGACGGGTGGTTCTGTGATAGACTAAGGGTGGGTGGGCCTAATATAGCTCTCCAATGCATTGTGTAACGTGAAGGAGTGAAATTTTAAGGTTTCCCCGAAGAGATTTAGGGAATATACTGTGATGGGTATTCCAAACGTAACCAAGAGGGTTACTCCCTACGTAAGAATGTTATGAATGACTCAAGTTACCTTTATGTCTTATGATTTATATGAATTATTCATGATTTTATGAGGTATGCTAAAGTGCTTATGTTTATGGGTAAAAGTATTATTTCATTCTTATGTATATATGTACCCATGTTTCCTTTCCATATATTTATATCCCTTACTGAGCTTTTTATGCTCATCCCATGTTTTTTTGAAAGGTTTTTCACAGGTCAAGGGAAAGGTAAATGATATGATGATAGTGTCAAGGAAGTGTCAAGAAAGAATCCATGTTTTATTTTAAATATGTTTCCATTAATAGGAAAGAAGAATACTATCTTTATGAAACCACTTTGTTTATATGTGGAATGTAATGCATGTTTTATGATCTAATTCTCTAAAACTCTAAACCCGAAAAGATCCTCAATTTGTAATCTTGTAATAACTAAATAATAAGTAAGGTTTAAGGATGGGGCCTTATAGTAGGTATCAGAGGTCGTGTTAGATAACTTTAGGAGTTATAACTCTATTAAATGATTATCCAACAATATTTTTTTTATGGTCAAATTGACGTGATATAGAATTTAAAGATTACCATATTACTTCATCTAAGACATGTTTGTTCAGAATGGTTTTCCACAGAGGAAACAGAGAAGCAGTTCTAGGAAGGCATATTGAAGGAAATAACGTTCCGAATCAGCATCCTGAGATGGTCAGAATTGGAACTGAACAATTTGTTACAGTAATGGCGCAGTTGACTCAAGCGATAAATGGTGGTGGTATCCATGCACGAGATCAGCCAGATCAACCGCAGAGGAACATGTTAGTGGTGGAACATTTCATGAGGCAACATCCCCCATCATTCAGAGGATCATCTGGCCCTGTGCTAGCTGAATGGTGGATTAAAGCACTGGAGAATATTTTCGATTTCATGGGGTGTTCAGACAATCAAAAGGTTAATATTTCTATTTAACATTTGGAGGGTGAAGCAGATCAGTGGTGGTCTATGGTTAAAAATATCAGGGACGCTGATGAGATTGATGCTCTCGACTAGGATGAATTCAAAGGTATGTTTTTCTTGAAAAGTATTTTTCATAAGGCTGTTCGACTTAGGATTGAAAAAAAATTCTTAGAATTGAGGCAAGAGGATGACTCAGTGGCTACCTATGAAGAATGGTTCACTCAATTGGCAAGGTATGCTCCCAATTTTATCCGAGACCTTGATAGTAAAATCAATCTTTTTAACTCAGGATTAAAGCCAAAATATCAAAGGGAGTTAGCTTCTTGTGAGTTTAAATGTTATGAAAATCTTGTTCGATTTGCTGAGAAGGTGGAAATGGAGTTTGTCGATGATCAAGTTTTCTATAACAACCAATAGAAGAAGAGACCGAGGTGGCAGGAGAAAGGGAAGAATTCTTCAGAAAATTCTGATGGTAAGAAATCTAAGTTTTCAGTTTGTGATAAATGTGGAAAAAGGCTTTCTGGGGAATGTATTTTGAATTATGGAAAGTTCTACCGATGTGGTAAGATGGGACATAAGGCTCGTGATTGCACTGAAAAGGATCAAGGTGAAGGTAAGACCAAATTTGATTTACAGTTAGTGAAATGTTATAAGTGCAATGAGATGGGTCACTATGCAAACGAGTGTCCGAAAAAGAGCTTGAGTGATGGGAATCAGTTAGACTACAAGCAGAAAGGGGTGGTGAAATCCATTGCAACTACTTCAGCAGATATCAGGCCATCAAATGAAGTTGTATCAGGTACTTTGTTTGTTTTTTCAGATTATGCCAGTGTGTTGTTTGATTTGGGGTCTACACATTCTTTCATCTCTGAAAACCTTTCTAGTAAAATGGGAATACCATCTCAAGAAATGACTCCTGAACTTGTGGTAAAGACACCTGGGGGAAATGTTGAGGAAAAAAGAATTTATAAGAATCTTCCTATCCTTATCTGTGGAAATAACCTACTTGAAAACCTTATTATTATACCTCTAGTAGAGTCTGATGTTATCCTGGGTATGGATTGGTTCTCTATTTACCATGCTAAGATTGACTTTAGAGCTTAAGAAGTTTCTTTTCAGAAAGACATTCAGTTTGTTTATAAGAATGAACCCTTTCTTTTGATTACATATTAAGAGGCCGAGAAACATGTAAAAGATGGAAACGAATGTTACCTTGCACACATCGTTTAAAATAACGGAACTGTTCAGATTAATGATGTGCCAGTGGTAAATGAGTATCCTGATGTTTTTCCTGATGAGTTTCCTGCAATAATACCAGATCGGGAAGTTGAGTTTACTGTTGACTTAGTTCCTGATGCTAAGCCAGTTTCAAAACCCCCTTATCGAATGGCTCAAATTGAACGTTTAGAGTTGAAGGAGCAATTGCAAGATTTTTTATAGAAAGGTTTCATTAAACCTAGCACATCACCATGGGGTGGTTCTGTTGTATTTGTTAACAAGAAATATGGTTCAAAGAGACATTGCATTGATTATAGAGCCTTGAATAACATCACCGTTAAAAACAAATATCCTTTGCTCATATCAATGATTTGTTTGATCAGCTCCAGGGAGCTGAGTACTTTTCAAAGATTGACTTGAGATCGGGGTACCATCAGCTGAAGGTAAAGGAAGCAGATGTTCCGAAGACTACGTTCCGTACAAGATATGGCCATTATGAATATGTAGTAAATCCTTTTGGGCTAACCAATGCACCTGATGTATTCATGGACATAATGAATAGAATTTTCCATGAGTTCTTGGATAACATTGTGGTGGTTTTCATTGATGATATTTTGGTGTTTTCTAAATGTAAAGAAGAGCATGAAAGGCATTTAAGGGTTATTTTTAAAACCTTAAAAGAAAAGAAATTGTATGGGAAATTCAGTATGTGTGAGTTTTGGTTGCAACAAATTTCTTTCCTTGGTCACATTGTTTTTAAAGATGGGATAACCGCTGATCCTGCAAAAACAATGGTTGTTGAAGAATGGCCGAGACCCACAAATGAAACTGAGATTCATAGCTTCCTTGGTTTGGAAGGCAATTACTGAAGGTTTGTTAGAAATTTTTCATGGTTATCTAGTCCAATTACTAATCTAACTCGGAAGGGTGTTATGTTTATATGGGCAAAATAATGTGATGATTGTTTTCAGGAATTGAAAAGAAGATTGGTGAATGCTCTAGTTTTGGCACTACCTTCCATGAATGGTGTGTTTGTTATATACAGTGATGCTTCATTGAAAGGACTTGGTTGCGTCCTAATGAAGAATGATCAGGTAATTGCTTATGCTTCACGACAGTTAAAAACTCATGAGGTAAATTACCCTACACATGATTTGGAATTAGCTGCTGTTGTTTTTGCTTTAAAAATTTGGAGGCATCATTTGTATGGAGTAAAGTGTGAAATATATACCGATCACAAAAAGATTAAAGTATATATTCACTCATAAATAGTTGAAAATGAGACAAAGGAGATGGATAGAATTAATCAAGGATTATGATTGTACAATTCATTGCCATCCAGGAAAAGAAAATAATGTGGCTGATGCTTTAAGTCAGAAAAGTAATGCTTCATTATCAATGTTGGGTTTGGAACTTGATCCTTTGGTTAAGGATTTGATGAAATTTGGTGTAGAAGTTGTTGGTGCAGGAAGTTATTATGTTTTTTTTCAGGTATAAGTGAGATCATCTCTATCAGAGAGAATCAAGCAAGCACAGAAGCAAGACAATGAGTTGCAAAAAAACATAGAGTTGGTTCAAAAGGGTAAGTTACCTAAATTCAACATTGATAATGATTGCGTTTTGGGATTTGGGAAGAGATTGTGTGTGCCTTTTGATTCATAGTTGAAGAGATAGTTGTTATGTGAAGCTCATAGTTCTCCGTTTTCAGTTCATCCTGGCAGTACTAAGATGTACAGAGATCTGCGGGAGTATTCCTGGTGGGATGGAATGAAAAGAGATGTTGCTGATTTTACTATGAAGTGTTTCACATGTCAGTAGGTTAAAGTAGAGAGGCAGTTACCTAAAGGGATGCTTCAGCCTTTACCATTTTCAGAGTGGAAATGGGAGAATATATCCATGGACTTTGTTGTGGGATTACTGAAGACATCATGAGGTAATAGTGAAATCTGGGTTATTGTTGATCGCTTGACCAAATCTGCTCATTTCCTTGCTATACGAGATACTTTTTCCCCGGATCAACTTTCCCATTTGTATATTAAAGAGATAGTCAGGTTACATGGAGTTCCTCTCTCCATTGTATCTGACCGTGATCCCAGGTTCACTTCTAACTTTTTGAAAGACCTTCAGAAGTTGATGGGTACTGAATTAAACTTTAGTACAGATTTTCATCCTCAATCAAATGGGCAGTCGGAATGAAAAGTTCAGACCTTGGAGGATATGCTATGAGCTTGTTCGATGGATTATCATGGAAGTTGGGTCCAACATCTTTCATTGGTTGAATTTTCATATAATAACAGTTTTCATTCTAGTATAAAGATGACACCATTTCAGGCATTATATGAGAAGCGGTGTCGAACTCCATCTTTCTGGGATGAAGTGGGTGAAAGGAAGTTTATGGGACCAGAATTGGTAGAAAAGTTGGCAAGAAAAGTTCAGCTGATATAGAAACACATGAGAACAGCTCAGAGCAGGCAGAAGAGTTATGCAGACAACAGGAGGAATGCTCTCTCTTTTGAGGTAGGTGATCATGTTTCTCTCAAAGTTTCACCGTGGAAATGTGTGAAGCGATTTGGTAAGAAACGAAAGCTGAGTCCAAGGATCATTAGACCATATGAAATTATGGAGAGAGTTGGATCAGTTTCATACCATGTGGCTTTACCTCCGAGTTTATCTCAGGTACAGAATGTTTTTCACGTTTCGATGTTGAGAAAGTATATGCCAGATCCATCTCATGTTTTGAGTCCAGAGGTAGTATAGCTAGAAGATAACCTATCTTATGAGGAACAACCGGTCCAGATTTTTGACCATAGGGAGCAAGTTTTACGAAATATGGTGATTAATCAGGTAAAGGTTTTGTGGAAAAACCACATGATGGAAGAGGAAACATGGGAATCTGAAAATGCAATGAGGGATAAGTACCCCCATTTATTCGATAAGTAAATAAATTGTGGGGACGCAATTTTCTAAAGGGGGGAGGGATGTAACATCCCAAGTAAGTAATGAATAATAAATATTTATTATCTATGTCTATTAATGATTAATATAGTGTTTTAGATGCTTAAAATGAAAATAAATACAATCTTATGCATGGAATACACTAATATTCTTAAAAGATTGTTTTACTGCCTTTTGATGGAAAACCCTTTTTAAATCTATCTTTTGACAATTTTATAAGCTATGATTGTCAAAATAAACTTATTATTTATGATTGGGACATCAAAATTTACTTTGTGTGAATTTTTGTATTTTTCCGATAAAGATCATTTTTTAATGAATAGTGAAAAATGTTGTATTTTAATTCACAACCTCTTTTTAATCTAATTTATTTATATGATTAGATTATCTTTTGAATTGGTTTTTAAGTGAAATTAGAATAAATTTTTACCATTTTATCCAATGGTGGTCATCGGAATCAATTTCCCATTAAAATTGGACTTAAACTAGTGTCAATCTTTTGATACTTATTGTTTCATAAAAACACGCTATTTATCATGACAGCGGGAATTAGTTATTAAATTAATTAATTCAACTTAAATGTTTTGAATTTTTTAAAATAGACATCATTTATGAATTTGGGATATCAAATATAGCTTAGGGTGATGTTCTGGTATCTTTCTGAAAAACTTCAATTTTTGATGAATAGTGAAACCACTAAGTGGTAGTTAAAGAAACCGATTTTTCGTTTAAATGATACTTTTCCACTTATGTGGTTTTATATTCAATAGATCCGACACACACGGTTTTCATTAAGAAGTAAAATGTTGTTCAATGAGATTAAAATAATTTTTTTGGTGAATAGTAACTTTTATGTTCTTAATCGTGATTACAGGTAATTAGTGTAGTTTAAGGTAAAAATAAAGTTTTAATAATATGAGATGAGATTGACACATGTCCTACCCTAATTGGATGTGTCATGGCCGACCAAGAAAATCCATGGGTCAACTTGGGGACCCCATGGGGACACTTTGGTTTTGAAATGACATAAATACCTTTTATTTAATGTTAAAAGTAAAAATAACACAAACATGAGATGTTTTACTAAAACAATTTTTCCAAGGGGTTATACAAGTCATATTTTTGACTATAAATAGTCATTGGAAATATAAACAGAGTTCCTACATCATATTATTTGTTTTATAATTTTTGGACATTAAATAAATTAAATTATTTATGACATCATGATGATTCTGCGATGACCTCATTATTTAACGATTTAAATAAAATGGAAAGATAATGTAAAATATAAGACCTAAACATGTACAAAACCTATTGGATGAGTGGATTTAGAACCCTTATCACCTTATCCTCTAAATACATCAATTTGGGACCTTTAAAATCTGAAACTCTTTTGAAAATGAAGTAACATTGTGTAACTTTACAAGAGTGCCCCTCCTCTCCTCTTATAAAAGTCCCCCACCTCTACCTCCTAACCCACACTCCCAAATCATTTTTCTCTGCCAAACCCTACCCATTTTGTCTCTCCACATCCCTCTATTACTCCTTGAAGCCTCACATTGGGCAGAAGTCTTCCCAAGGAAGCCTTTGAGCTCAAACTAAAGGGAGTTACCCGATTTTAAGGTAATGTATTCACTTGAGTCCTTTTGTTTTATTTTGCTTCTCCAACCCCCTAAACTTTTTTTATTCATTTCTTTTGTAACAAATCCGGTATGTTAAATATAATAGGATGTTTTTATAAGAAGTATTCTAGATACAATTACACACACCTACATCTAATGGTTAAAGGACATACTGTTTCCGTGGATGGTGAATTTATGCCTCCCGAAACGATGATTGTTCAACATTCTTTTAACACCTTTTAAGGTGGCCATTAAGATGTCACTATATTTATATATGATATATAATATGTTTATGTTTTCCTTACGATTCTGTATTTTTCATTTTGTGCATACCTTTATGGTTTCCATTATGGGTATACGCGATATCTTCATTTACGGAAGTGCGGACTACCGCCCCCTCAAAGTGATTTGATTCGTTAAATACCATATGTGGGACGTATAAAGGATGGAACTATGACATTATATATGATATTATACTGGAATTATAATATACTTTTATATCATTATGATTCCATTCTATAAAATATGAAATAGAAATGAAAGTAGAGTTCATGCGTACGTACGGCTTACCGTCTCAATGAACGGTGCATTAAATTTCTTACCTCTAAATGATTATGAAATATTATAAATGCATGAATGTACTGGATATATATGACATATATGATATCTAAAGCATTAATAACATTCTGGATATAATGGATACATGAACAACTTTTAATTATAAAGGGTTTATTTTTTTTACTCAAGTACCAATGATCATTAAAACGAACGTTATTAACTTAAATAATTACATAGTGTTAATGACATGGAAATAAGTGATATAAAAGGAATAATGAACTTGAAAAAGGTTCTTAAACAAGTATAAATTAACTCAAGTTTATTATTTAGGTGATTAAAGAACGACCGAGTCAAGTCAGACCTGAGGTATGGGACTTCGTCTCAATCTCCATTCATTGAGGAATATTTTGTTTTATACACTACCTTCTTTTATACGGTGTATAAACCCCTTTGACTTTTACGTTTCTCCAAAATTAATCTTTTTTATACAAAGATTTTTACTAAAAGGCAAAAGGGAATGTTTTTGTCATACGTATGCGGTGACAATGACTTCTCCACCGTCGTGACCATTAATTGAGATTCGGCTTCCTCTACAAGCCATACCTTTTTTATGAAAAGAAAAATAAATACCATGATTTACATTTCTTTTATTTTGGTATTGAAAATAGTTTTCATAATGTTTTTATATCAATGTGTTGTATTGATATCTTGTGGTTGAAAGAGGGAAATGTTATGTTTCCTTTATGCATGTTTTATATGATATGATTATGTTGAGGTTCATGGGCATTATTATGAAGATGGGTGGTTCAGTGATAGACTAAGGGCGGGTGAGCCCGATATAGCTCTCCAATGCATTGGGTAAAGCGAAGGAGAGAAACGTTAAGGTTTCTCCGAAGAGAATTCAGGAATATACTGTGATGGGTATTCCAAACGTAACCAAGAGGGTTACTCCCTACGTAAGAATGTTATGAATGACTCAAGTTACCTTTATGTCTTATGATTTCTAGGATTTATTCATGATTTGATGAGGTATGTTAAAGTGATTATGTTTTATGGGTAAATGTATGATTTCATTATTATGTATATATGTACCCATGTTTCCTTTCCATATTTTTATATCCCTTACTGAGATTTTTATGCTCATCCCAAGTTTTTTTTGAAATGTTTTTCCCAGGTCAAGGGAAAGGTATATGATATGATGATAGTGTCGAGGAAGTGTCAAGAAAGAATCCATGATTTATTTAAAATATGTTTCCACTGATGGGAAAGGAGAATACTATCTTTATGTAACAACTTTGTTTATATGTGGAATGTAATGCATGTTTTATGATCTAATTCTCTAAAACTCTAAACCCGAAAATATCCTCAATGTGTAATCTTGTAATAACTCAATATTAAGTAAGGTTTAAGGCTGGGGCCTTATAATATATGTTCATAAAAAATATATAAATTATAATACATATATAATAAAACCTTATTTTTCAAAAAAATTTGTTTTATTACCAGCCTTGAAGGTAGTAGTAAAAAAATGAAAATGCATCGTCCATGGTCGTGGTAAATCGACACACCACGGGCGATGTTTTAATTTTTAGAATAAAAAAGGGAAGTTATTTGAAGTTGAATTATTACAATATCATAATAAAATTATAGTATATTAGATATAATTGAGTTATCATTCCACCTGAATAAGTGTAGGTTATGATAGAATATAAAAATAAAGGAAATAGAAAATAATTTCAATGAAAAAGAAAGAGGATTTTACCAATTGATTTTCTCATCCTTGAGAACCTCACTTGGGAGAAGGGTTTGTTATTTTTATTGGAATAAGGGATCCTGGACATATGGGATATTGGGATGAGAATTTGGTATAACATGTAATATATTAATGGTTTGGAAGGTGTGATGAGAATAGGTGGTTTGATGTTCTATTTATTTGTGAGGATAGGGTTGTTTGTTTTTATTATTTTATTGATTAGTTTGTTTCTTTTTATCATGAATATGGTGATCTTAAACCATATCACTAAATAATTTAATAAAATGATATATAGTTTCATATTTTTGTCTCACATCATCCCTACATGAACAATGGATCAAAAATTCATGTATTTAGATTTTATTGTAAATCATCGTATTTTATCATTCATAAAAAATTATTCTTATTAATGACAAACCCAAAAATTCACTATAACCATTTTTTATGTGTATAGTAAAAAAATTAAAACCATTTTATAAAAATAAGTTCATAAATTTGAGAAATATAATTTTTTAATTAATATCAACATTTATATGGAAAATACTGATTTTAATAACATAACTAATGTTATAACACTCAGTAAAATTAATTAATATCTCATCAAATTATCTTATATTCGTGTGAAAAGAAAATAATTATTATTGAATATATTTGATGAAAAAACTTTAAATATATCATTAACAATAAAAAATTAATTAAATATTTATAACTCAAAAAAATACAAACACATAATTTATCATTTCTAAATAGTTTCTTTACATGTACGATGTAATAAATATATCATATTTTCATTCATAAGATAGAAAATATTATTTATACTTTTATAGGTAATGTGGCTATTATATTGGTTGGATTACAATTCTTAATGGTCATATTACAATTCCAAATGTCAATTAACAATTCCATTGGAAAAGGTTCCTTAACTTCAAAAAATACCACTAATTTTATTAATTATTCTTTTTTGAAGTTTGTATTATGTCTTAAAAGTGATTTTATGTGGTTTATAATATATGAAATAATTATAGAAAAGAAAATTTCATTGATAATTTTTTTATATATTATATTCTCCCCCCTTATGCAATTTCTTCTTCAAAATGTATATTTATAAACTATGGTGAAAACAAGTGAGGGTACTTATCAATCATTACTTCCACTAGTTCCCATATTGCCTCCTTTTTAAATGGTTTATCCAAAGTACTTTTACCAAGAGATTTGTTTTGTTTCATAGTACATTTTTGATATGATCCAAGATCATCAATGTCTACTCCACGAAATAATAAATCATTTTCTACCTGTAGAACAATTATATTCCATAAGTGTAAGGGATCTGGTATAAACCTCCTTGAAAGAGATACATGGAATACATTGTATACATGATACTAAGTAGGTGGAAGTTATAGTAGATAAAAAAACTCTCTTATATGATTAAGAATCAAGAATGTGATAATGTACATGGGAGTCAACATTCCTTTCTTCTGAAATATTAGGATCCTCTTATATATAAAATTTTTATGGAATACCATGTCTCAATCATCAAACACTAGGTATTATCGATGATGGTATATATAATAATTTTAAAGATGTTGGGATTCATTCCTGTTCTTCTAAATGGGATTTACCTTTTCCACAATTTCATTAACCATTTCAGGCCCTGGAGGTTTATGTTCACTAACTTCATCCCATCATGTGGGTGTTCTACATCTTTCCTCAAAAGAACTTCATATGGATTTGTTTTGATGATGGAGTGGAAATTGTTATTGTATGAAAATTAAACCAGAGGGGGTTGTTGGCCTCATACACCTTTTATGTCTATAGAACATGACAAAAACATGGATTCTAGTGTCCAAATAATCCACTCAGACTTGTTATTATATTGATGATTATAATCCATTATTAATTTTAGCTCAGTACTAAAATTATTTGGAGACTTTTACAACACTTAAAGGTGAATCCTATATCTCTATCAGATGAAATCAATTGTGCTACTCCATACAACCATGATTCTTCTATTATTTATATCAGTACATGTTGATCTCATGAGAAATTCTCTTTTTAGTGATAAAGTCAGTTGTGTTTGTAAACAATACACTGCAACCCATATATTATTTTTTCCTCGAGATGTCTTTGGATGTCCAATGATAAAGTAAATGGTGATGTTTTCTCATTTATATATTGGTATGGGAATGTTTTGCATCACAATATTATACTTTTTACTTTTATCTTACAATTTCTGACATTCTAGGCATATTGATTTATATTCAGTGATCTTCTTTTTTATATTGTCGCACCAATAGTTCTCTCAGAGATCTCAATACGTATCTGTGCTCCTTGTTGAATAGAAAATAATGAGATATTTGTCTCACCTAGAAGATCATTGTTTTTCTATATATTTACTGTTTCACTTAGTATGGATCCAAATTTTATAAATCCTTCCTCATCTATTTTTAACTCATATGATTTTCCCTTTTTGGAATCTTCCACCATTTTCTGAATTTCTACAGAATTTCTTTGAGAATAATAAATTTCCTCTATGATGGGTGGTTGATGAATCATTTGAAAGAGAATAGATGGTATTAATTCCTTAATTATTTTCTTAAGAATCTATAGAAAATATAAAACATTGAATCCTTCTCAATTATTAGTATTGATAATGTTCGAGGATCCTTTTTTTCTCATAGAGTCTTCGGATTTAACTTTCCTACTAGGATGGTTGTGGATTGAGCAGTTATAATCCTTTATGGGCTCTTACCATCTTCACTATTTCATTATAATCTCATTTTGTGTAATGTTATATTTTAGGCTATTAGGATCAGTATATATATCTCACTTCTCCCCATTATGATAATGCCTCTATATTTTCAACCTGATGATCATAGCCAGAAACTACAAATCATGTGTGGGATTGTTTTGTTCATTAATTTTCAACTACCTTGATGTTAAGGATTTAAATTTAACATTTTTTACCAATACACATTGTAATAACTTCTTGTAGGAATTGTTTAATATAATATAGTGTTTCCCACTTTTTATAAGTGAGAGTACTAGAATAGTGATAAGCCTCTTTTTAACTCTTGGAATATACCTTCAAATTATATTGCATAAAATTTTTTCTCCCTTCCAAGTCAGATTGTCTAGGGTATCTTATAATCATGATAAGTTCATCCCATATCACAAGTAATTCTTATATAGACCATGGAATCTATAGATCTCTTTTTTATATGTCTTACTAGGACACTCTTTGATTTCCTTTCACATAGAAAGGTCCACATATATTCCTTTTTTGGTGATAACACTCCCCATGAATGATAATGCCTCCATCCAGAATTCAAATTCAATATAATTTTCATATGTTTTATCTTTTTTCAAAGTCTTTGTAACAAAATTCAAATGATCCCCTGGTTTTACAATTCAAATAGATTATATCAATATATTATTGATAAATACCGCTAATGTTTATTGAGGTAATATATAAGGACACTATTTATTATGTCCATGAATATTTCTAGATAATTAATGAATATTAAATGAATCACTATGAACTCATAGTGTATGTACCTTATTCAAATAGAAAACTTTGGAATATATTCCTTACTCTCCTTTAAATGGTGATATACTTAACGAATGTCTACCATAGAGAAATACTTGGCCCCCATAGCTAATTGAATAATTAATCTATCCATGGAATGTAATAATTGTTTGTTATCATGATTTAATTTATATAAGGATAATCAATATTCAGACAAATTGATCCATCCTTATTCTTGTTAGAGATAACGAGTGCACCCCATGGTGAAGCACTTAGAAATATAAAACTCTTGTCTATATTCACTTGTAACTGCATCTTCAGTTCCTCCAACTCAATGGTGGACATTCTATAAGGTGTATTTGATATTATTATTGATATATAAATTATATCAAATTAGAACTCAACTTCTTAATAAAGTGGAATATAAGTAAATTCATCAAAGAACACATCAAGGTACTACCTTACATTGGGAATGTCTTTTATCATTATCCTCCTATTTATCTCATTCATTAGAGCTAGATATGATTGATCATATCGAAATAACACCCACACTAGAGATGATGATTTTATATCATATATTCATCCTCATCTGTAAATTTGTACATAATTAGGCGATGCCTCAATATTTGAAGAGTTATTTGACTTTCTTAATAGTTGATGTTTCTTATGTATAATGATTTCCAATCAATACCTAATACAACATCAAACTACACCAAAGGAAGAATGACAAAATTTGAAGAGAGGTCAAAAACATTAACTTGGTGGATTTATATACATTATATGCAATAATTACCCAAATTTATGTTCTCAAAAATAACTAAACCTCAATATTTTATCGTGGACTTTGAATAGTTCTACTAAACATCTATGGTATGAAATAATTACTATAAACCGAATCAAATAGTCATTTTTCTATTCAAGATTAATTAACTAGTGTACCTATCATGGCATCAATATTAGGCTCAAAATTAGTTGTAATGTTTTCATCAGATTTCCCTTACTTCTGTTTCATATTGGTGGATTTTGACGCTGATTACCCACAAGAACTTGAGGTATGATTTATTGGACTGTTAATGCCCTTGCTTCCTATAGTTGAATCATTGAACCATGGATAGTGTTATTCTTTCTTCCACTATATTTTCATGATTCTTCATGTCACTTAGGCATTCATGATTAGGTGGCCATATCTACCAAAAATGATTCATTTCCCCGTTCCATTGAGATAATTCACATCATCCTTCTTCCCACCTTTTTTACATGTAATTAGTTGATTTTTCATTCCACATTCATCATTAGATCCACCAGCCTGAAAATCTATCATTCATTTCATATATCCAAATCCATGATACCATTCTAAAAACACCATCTATACCTTGATATCACATCAAAAAACTTATTTATAACTCTTCAAGTATATAATTTCTTGATCCGTTTTAAGGTGTGGTTTTAAACAAATAAAGAATCTATATATTTTGGTATCATTGTTTATAACCAAACCCTAAGTATTCCATCCATGTCTTGTGAAATTTGATTCATAATCGAGGAAAAAACCACTTTCCTTTTTCTTTAGCTATAATAATTCTCCCACCATATTTGGATGAAGAGTTTGAGGGGAATAATTTTTAAGAAATATTATATTAATTTCTTCCCACTACATAAATTTAATTTCATTCATCATATTGGTGTTCTTAATCAATGCCCTCCATTGGTTACACAGACCATATAAATTAAAAAATTGAAAGAGTCACCTTCTCTATCTTAGAACATTGATGCACAAGAAAGATCATCTATATGGAGTTGACCCAATGTTCTACAGTCAGTGGATCAGATGATCCCCTAAATGATGGGTCTTTTTTCCACATACAGACCCAAAATATAATTCATCCCTCTTAGGGGAATGGGGATGTTTTACATTATTCAAATTATTGTTCATACTATGAGACATATGGGTATGTATCTCCATGAAATTTTTAACTCCCCCACATAAAGAATTTGGGATGTCATTCAAAAAATCCCTGTATTGTCCCTCACATGGGATACTTGCCTAGTTTCTCTCAGTTCCCACCAGTTTCTAAATTAAAAATTCTTTGATAAAAAAGATAATTCAAAAAGTTGTGAATAAATAATTCATTATCTTGTGAAATTTTCTACTAAATAATATCTTGTGGGATCCCATTATTTAGAATAATAATATGGATTTTCATTAATGTTCTCTAATACTAATACCCAAATTAACTAAAATGTGATCCGATACCAACTATAATGACCCTAAATCATATTAATTAATTAATAAATATCATACCTCATAAACATGTATTATATAAATTATTATTTTATTTATGTTCATTTATGGGAATTTTTATGAGTTATAAATATCAATTCTGTCGTTTTTTATAATTGGGTTTCTGGTTTATAAGTACGGAAGTTATTGTAAAAGGAGAATTAATATATAGAATCGAAATTATATCTTATTAATTAAAATAAAAAAATTTAACCTATCATATATATAATTTTATTATATTTTAGGGTGATGATTTATTAGATAGATCATTAATGAAAATGATTTAATTTAATTGGTGGTTTTCACGACCATTAGAAGATTATATCATCATGTATATATATAGTTTAAAAACATTATATAAATGATTTTATGTATAATAAAAGATTTTTTAACTATATTAATATTTTTTACCAGGGTTTAAAGAAGTAATGAATGATGAAATCACATCATCCATGATGGCGATAAATCGATATAAAACAAATGATATTTTCATTTTTAAAATCAAAGGAAAAACTGAAAATGTATGAAGATGAATTATTAAATTAAAACAATAAATTTATATTATATAATATATACTATAGTAATCATGTAACATGTATAAGTATATGTGAGTAGAGGATACAAATAGTGATGAAATTAAAAAGATATTAAAAGAAAAAGTAAGAGGATTTTACCTCTTAGTTTTCTCCTCTTTGAGAACATCCCCTGAGAAATGGTTTTGGTAATTTGATGAGACCAAGGGATCCTAAACGTGGGGGGGGGGTATTTGGAAGTGTATTGTAAGGAACTTGTTCAATCATCTTGGCTTGGAAGGTGTCAGGAGAATAGGTGGTGGGGTGTGGTATTTATAGGTGATGAGAGTGTTGTTTTGGGATTATTTTATTCATTAGTTTATTATTTTTTCTCAAGACAACACAATGATTTAATATTAACGAATATATATTAAAATAATGAAGTATAGGTTGATAGTTTTTTCATACATCAACCTTAAATCAATAATGACTCCAAAATTGATGTATTCATCTTTTATCGTAAATTATCGTATTTTATAATTCACAAAAAATTCTATTACTTTAGAAAAATCCCCAAAACTCACCCTAAAAAATTTAATGACATTTAGAATTTAAAAATTAATTCCATTTATAAAAATAATTTTCAAAATTTTCAAAATTTAATTTTTAATTTAAATCATCAATTACTTGGAAATTTTTTTTTTAAAATTACAACTGATTTGATAACACATTGAAAAATTAATTATGGTCTCATAAAAATAACTTATAATAATTGGAAAAAATTTATAACTTATTAAAAAATTATAAAAAATAAATTTTCATTTAAATAATATTAATAATTATAAAAAAATTAAATAAATATTTATAACCTAAGAAAATATCCACACATAATTTATCATTTCTAAAACATTGATTTACATATAACAAGAAATAAATATTTTATATTTCCAGTAATAAGATACAAAAATCTTGTTTATACATTCATATTTGAGGTTTCTATTATATTGGATAGATTACAATTAATAATTTTCACAATTCTATTTTAATGGTCATGTTCATATTCCACTAGAATAGGTTCCTAAAATTCTAAAAATTCATCTAATTTCATTCATTCTTCATCTATAATTTTTTTGGGTTTTAAAAAAATTATTTTTTATGGTGTATACTATATGACATAATTATAATAAGGTAATTTATATTGATAAAATCTTGGGTCATTATGGTTAATATTTTCAATAATGGATGGAATGTTATATTTCTTTAGTTTCATCGAGATATTCAAATGTCATTATCACGGACTGATAAAATATATTCTAGCCCACCAATACCAATGGTCATATTCTTCTTTTATTAAAACCTAGATATCCTTTGTAGATTTTATCTATTATATCTTATGTATTAAAAAACTACAGAGAATAACAATCAATATTGGATTTTAGGGATATCAACCAGTCTATTCCCAAAATCAAGAAATTGATACCCATATCACGAATAGTGAAAACTAAAATAAATTAAGCACCATTGATAGTTAGAGAAAATTATTCACACATATAGTATTAACACTATAATTGTATTAGAGGTATTTTTATTTTCCCAATCAATGATATCATATAAACATTAAAACACATATGACCCAAAAAACTAGAAGAAATAAAATAGGGGGATTCACCCATATCAAACAAGGCATACATAAGGGTACAATTCAAATGAATAGTACCTCATATTAGTGAAAGACCAAGTTAATTGTATCATATCAAATATGGTTCACCATAATGTTTTTTCTCTCTCCTTGTTGATTATTATTTACTTGATAAGATTTCATTCCACAATTTGTCATGGGGTTCCAATAATAACTTGTCCTTCTCAGTTTAGTGGGTGTAAATTATTCTAATGAGGCTTACCAATTAAATCCACTGATGTACGAGAAACATGAGATGAATTTCTATTACAAAAATATGGAGATCTAAAATAATATAACTGAATATATAAGAGTTGGTGGTAGTTATGACATCATTAAGGAATTTTCATACAATCTCTATTGATCTTATTAAGTGAACTACACTGAAGAAATCCTAGAAAACTCTTTAGTATTAGAGGAAATTTGTCATAACCCATTGTTTCATTATATGACATTTCATCAAGTTCGATGTGTTTATCCATATTATTCATATTTCCATTGTCTATTTTCTATGTATATCCCATAGAAGTAACCATACATCTACCAAACTGATTTCCGGAAATATCTCTTTCTTCTATAGTTTCACAATTTACCATATATGTATAATCCATAATGAAAAGAGTTGTAATATTAGATTGAGTCTCTTGTAGTATTTCAGAGTCAATTATTTGGTTCTTTGAGGAACCCAGGATGAAAATTTTGGGTTGATTTATAAATTGTTCATAAAAGTACCTACATATTATTTCATAGATTGATTCTATTCCATTGGGATAATGTAATCAATTTTTTCACAATTTGGAATTTTTGAGGATATAAATTTTTTAATTTTAAATTATAAAATGTACTCACAATTAATAATGTGGTAAATTTTATCCAGGATTAATATATCCCACCATGTGCATGAAGGTTCCACAAATATATACATAGCCATGATGATGTTTACGTTAGAAAATGTTACAAGAGAATTCATGATTTTATCTCTTATATTCATACAACCCTTTGATTTTTTGTGACAGAGTTCCCCCAAAATATTTGTAGATTAAATTTATGATACTATACATAGTGATACACTTTTCATGTTCATATATGGCTCAGGTGACACCACATTTTAGCTGTCCACTCATTTTTGACTTTGAAGAAATACACCCTTTTCCATTTCTGAAAAAAACATCATATAGTTATCACTAACTATAAACTAATGTTTAAGAACATTTCATATCATATTATGAAACAAGAATCAAAATAATTGTTCTCAAAATCCTGAAATTATAAACATTTTTACTATTATCATAAAAAATTTTAATATGAATAAAAAAGTCCAAGTGGGTTGTCATAGTACTACTTCATGATATGATACACTAACCATGTAAAACATCACAGCACAGTTGAAAATACACCTAGATGTGTCTTTGAACAATTATTTACACAAATACCTAGGAAAAATAATTATTCGTCATAAAAAGGGTATCAATGTATTTTTAATCAATTAATTTTGATTTTTTATTTTCTTATCTATTTAGTACCATCCATAATAAAATATACATACCAACCAAGAGTGTTACCATTTTTACCATATCACTTTTAAACAATTTTTTTAGGTATAGAAGGCGTTCCTACATAGCGTAAGATACACGCATAATGTAACACGCCTAGATTTTATAAGATATATTCATTTTAATTTCATTGATGTCTTGTGTTGTATGTTACACCAAAAGAAGCTTGCACTACACACAACCCTGACTTGGCTTTCATTACATGCAATCACGATCTATCACGATAGTGTGTGTTGTACGCAATACTGATTGTCACTAAACAATGATATGTTATTAAAATATTATATAAACTAGCCCTTATGAATAGTAATACCCACTTTTTGAAATTTTATTTTTCAAAATAAACTTCATTTCTAGAATCGGTATATCGAAATTTTCCTAGGGTGAGTTTTTCGTATTTTTATGAAAACTTTCAATTTTTGATGAATAGTGAAAACACTAGGTTACTATTTAAAAACCGGATTTTTATTTAATTATTTATTTATTTTATTTAAATTTAATTTAGGTAAAAATTGATACATAATACCTATATAAGTTCAATGTAATTAACTGCAGCCATTTTAAAATAATTTTTATATATAAAGATTCTATTGAACTTTTCACCGTCTTTTATCTACTTCCTAGGAGCTTCTTTGCAAACTTACATATAACTTAATTTTACTGATTTTGTGATAGGAATTTAGAAAATCCAGGAGACACGGTTAATATAAAGGAGTAACATGTGGTTCAATAAGATAAAAATAATTTTTGGTGAATAGTATCTTTTTACTTTTATTTACCACGGTTAAAAGTAAATAGGGTAATTAAGGGAAAAAATGATATTATTATTACCCTAACACATGTAATAATTCTATTGGATAAGTGTTATTTTACCTAAAACAACCTTTGGAATAAAATATTTTTCTTTAGGTCCACATGGATTAGATTAGGAAATTTATTATTATTTTATTTAAAGAATAGTTAAAATAGTTAAAATCAATGTTAAATAACTAAAACATATTTAATATAGGGTTATACATAAGATAAATTAGACTATAAATATTAATTAGAAATATAAAAAGATTTCATACCTAATTGTATTTTATTTATATTTTTTAGACACTAAATAATGTATTTTATTTATGACACAATGATCATGCAGTAATTAACTTATTAATGAAATAATTACATTATTCATGTTATAAATACCCAAATAAATTTAATTGGAGACTTTTTATGAATTAAAATAATTTTATAGGTTAATATGATATGTTATTATGGATTTAAGTAACTTTTATTAACTAATAATGCTGTTATAATTTTCAAAACAATCAATTACCAAATATTGTCAAAATTGACATAAAATAGTTTTTAAACAAATATTATATTATTAATTGTTATTTTATTCCTAAAAATATAAGGTTCAGAAAAATGACTTAGATAAATATATATATTAATAATGAACCACTTGGGGTTAGTTTGTCTTGTTATATTATGTTTATTAACCATATAGTGTAAGAAAACAAGAAGACATGGTAAAAGATAAATTATTTAACTTAGAGTTCAATCTAAATGATACGGTTAAAATAGTAACCTAAACATGTCTAAAAACTATTGGATGAGATTATTTCTACCCATACCCACTTGAGATTCTAAATAAATCAATTTGCAACTATTATAAACCGAATATGACTTTATTATAAAATAATATTTTAAGTTTTTCCAAAGGTGCCCCTCTCCTCCCTTATAAAAAGGAAACCCCTTCCCTCTTCCCTTAACACCTTTTTGAGCCTCAAAGCTCATATAACCCCTGAATATTCCTCTTCTCAACCTATCTATTTATATCATAGAAGTTCTAGTCTTCTCAAAAGACCAACTCTAGTGTCCTAAGAAGATGTTTAAAGAGGTGTGTCGAGGAAGAGGTAATCTCTTCTACCGATTCTTTCAAGTTTCCTTCTTCTTATACATCCTCTTATTTAGTAGTCTATTTATAAAGTAATAACATAATAATTAATTATATTCTGATATGTTATTATAAATATTAAACAACCCTATTTCACCTTCTATCCATCCTACGAAAAATGAAATCATCGCGCGTGCATACGTACGGAATACCATCTCTACGCCGTGGTGTAATCAGTTTTTTCACCACCACCTTAATTGGATGTTTATAATGGTTTAATGAAAAAATATATATAATTATTATAAAATAATACCAATTCTATGATTTTATATCATCCACTCCAATACAATTCATTAAATATGGGAACGATATCATTGCTCGTGCGTACGTACGGATTATCGTCTCTACGACGCGATGAGATTCATTTTCCATGTTAACAACTCAAGAATGATTATAAAGTATATATAATAAGTAAACATGAAATATAAGACATAATAATGATACTATATATATGTGTGTGTATTTATTTCATCTACTTAATTCCATTCAATTCAATAAGGAAATGAAAAACAGTGTTCATGCGTACGTACGGCCTACCGTCTCCATGAATGGTGTATTTCTTTCCATTTATCGATCTATTATATATATGAATATTCTGAATATATATTATATATAAATCATGCTTTACATTCTTTAATTAATTAAATCAGGATATATGTAATAATATCACGAACAACAAGTCGAAACACGTACGATAAATGAAACGATTTTTACAAAACGCTTCTTTAACATGGAATTTACAAACGAACAGGTAATATAACGTCATAAGTAAACCATATGTGATATCATAACAGATTATATTATTTTTTAATAAGTAAATGAAATTTTTTAAATAATTATACAGGAGGATCGGATGCATATGAGGCATATCAGGCATAAGGTAAGGGATAACTTTTTCAATCTCATTTTTATCCGAGATATTTATTCGTAAGTATTTAATGGGGTTATATTTATTTTTCATGTTCTTGTTTTCTAAAAATGGTTTCACTTATGTTTAAAGTCTTTTTTACCCATTTTTGACTTTTACAACATGGTATGTAAGGAATCATTCTTTTGATTACCATATGAGGTACTTTTTAACTTTTCCGACAAAAGTTCGAGAAGAATGTTATTTTTAACTTATATGGTGTGAATGGATTTTTACAGTTTCATAACGACTTATTTCACTGATGTTTCCTCTACATAATTTTATGAATATTTTCAACAAAATACATTTCTTTTAAATTTGCATGAATTTTTTTGAAAAGAAAATGATTTTGACGATTGAGGATATTTTCCTCAAAAATTATTTTCAATTGTTTTATCAAAACCATTTTCCATCTATGATTACATTATTTAGCATGTTTATGTTTCAATTATAATATATATTTTATTTACATGGTGTTATTTTTCTTATGATAAAATGATATCCATTTTTTTAATATGGATTATGTGATGATGGGATGATGTTTATGAAACCCATTTTATACTTTGGGTTATGATGAATGTTTTATGTATATTTTGTGGCACAAGTAAGAATGATTTCATTATGAGATGGGTGGGACCTATATCTCCATCCAATTAATTAGGTAAATATTTATATTTCATGAGATAGACATGGATGGAATGGTAAGTTGATCTGGTTCAGGGATACATGACTGGAACGAGGAGTGAACTTGATCTAGAAAGGGACTTTTTCCACTAAGATGTTCTTGGAAACAATGCATTGGCTACTATGAAAATCATATCCTATGCTTAATGGTTTTCCACAATTACATGTTTTATTACAATGATATTTTATCATGATTTATGTTCCTTTATGATATAGGCCTTAAGTACATCCAAGATTTTTGTCTTTGCTCAAGATTTTGATGTTTAGATTTTATGTTCAACTTTTTGCATTCAAATGTTTGTGGATTGTTTTATTTTCTCTATGTTTACCCTTACTAAGCATTTGAGATCACCCTTTTTATGTTTTATTTTCCTCAGGATATAAGGAAATGATTTAGGTAAGAAACAAAAGGGGAATATGTTTATCGGAGATGTTGAAGATCTTTCACCATGATTAGAAGATTACGTTCCGAGTTTCCAAAGACACTAAACTAATACGGTCATTGGGAATCTTTTCTAATCATGTATTAAGTATTCTGCAAACCTAATGAAATGTCCATATACGTAGAGCCTTGGGTCTTTATTGTTTGTATCAGAGCGTAGGTTTAGTTAACCTTTGGAAACTAGGATGCGAAAACTTTAGTGAAATCCCTAGAGATTTATCTAAGGTATGCCCAGGGATGTCCCTAAGGATAGGTATATGTTTAAGTTTTTGTCCAAGAATTATGGTAATGATCTTAGAATTTAACCTAAGATGTTATATATTGATGGTACTCCCCATGATTATGATTTTTTCCTCCCACCCTATTCTTTTTGGGTTTTAGAAAATCTCTGGAAATAGGAAGATTCACGATAATGGAGTATATGATGGACAATGGAATGATATTCTTCATGAGAAACCAAATGAAATGGGATTTGGAAGTCCAAACATCATTATTATTCCTAATCAGAAAGCTCATAATATGATCAATAATCTCATCTTTGGTAAGTTTCCCGACTCAACTAACAAGAGAAAGATAGAGTTTCATGATAATCATAGAGGAATGAATGTTCAATTTCCCTCATGTAAATAATGTTGGAAGAGGCATAAAGGAGAATGTTTCAAAGGAACTGGAAGATGATTTGGGTGCGGAAAAGAAGGACACAAATCCATTAAGTTCAAAGGAAATGGTTCAGTTAACACCATGGAGAAGGATAATGGTATTTCTACGACATCAACAATGATTAGATGTTTTAAATGTGGAATGTATGGGGATTATGCAAACCGAGGCCCTAAGGGATAATATCATGAAGAGAATATTCTTGGCCATTTGGGTAGTATTTATATGGATGATGATGAAGAGACTAAAAATGATATATGAGATGAATGAAAAAATGAATCTCAGTCAGTGGTTTAAGATGGTAGTGGAATGATTGTATGTTTATCAAGAGTTATATTGTATAGGTAATTTAATGGTACTATGGAATAAAAAAACATCTAAGAATTGTTACACTATTGTTTTTTCTAATGTATTTGAATGTATATGTTGAATGGTACTAGTAACCATGAAAGGTTATTCAGATATTTTTGGAAAGAAGATGATATGCGCATAATGAAGGGATAGAGAAAATGAAATTTTGATATTATTCATGAGCTCATGACTGATATATGGAAAATGTGATATCATGGTTTGAGTTTATATAAATATTTGGATTTTGGTATGTGGAATGAGTAAACTTTTGACAGCATTCATGTTTTCACTAAGGTTCTATGGTAATTCATGATTCAAAATAATGAATGATTAAGGTATTTAGATGTTTGGAATGAGATCAACAAGACATATCTTAAGATATGTGGGGGATAAATGATGGTATTCACATTCTTGTTATGTGACATTTCAAGTAACCATTTTCTTTATACAAAGATATTGGACAGATGTATTTTGGATAAGCATAAATATTGGAATGGGTTAAGTTGGAAATAAGATAGTATTAATTAAGGATAGAACTTGTTTATTGATATTATTTCTGGAATGTTATAAAAGTATAGTTTTAGAAAAAGTACAACCCATAGGAGGAGTGACAACCCGTCGCGTCAGACAAGGATGTTTGAATCGAACCCACAACTGAAGTGTGAGATGCCTTTATCACATACCACTGGCCTACAGGAAGTCCCTGGTTAGTATAAACTAGTTTTATTTTATTATTCTCTTTGATAGATGAAGTATAAGTCCATTTTAGCAACCTTATATGATTAATCTCAAGATAGATGGACTTTTGTAAACATAATAAAGTGTGCTAAAATGTTTGAGATATAAACAGATGGAATGACCTATCATTCTATCGCATGATCTTCTAACACATCAAGAGTGACATATTCAACTTCATTTCTATAAGAGATGAAGTGGAAATTTTTCAAGGCATGAACAGTAGTGAGATTTTACCAAAATTAAGTAAGTATTTATTTTAAATTTTCAACATTATGCAAATGATCTTGAATACCAAAAATGTTGTCCTAGTACCCTTATATCTGATGAATCAGATGGTACCTTAGATCATCACAAATTTATGGCTTTGTGATTGTTGGATTTTTTATAGCCATGTTATCTACCACTCTCCATCAGAACTTGATGGTTAGGTTTCTCTTCCATATCCATAATTTCCGCTATGTTCTCCTATGTGGAAACCTAGTGATGAGTTAATTTGGGTAACCATTACATTTAAAACTTTAGTTTTTTAAAGATATGTTTTGGTATTCCTTTTTACGATGTGGGTTTCTATAAAAGAAACTTTCATGTAATAAACCATTTATAACCCCGACGAATTTCGAGGGAGAAACACATTTTAAGGGGGTTAGAATATAACACCCTGAGATTTTATAAGATATATGCTTTTTAATTTCATTGAGTACTTTTGTTGAATGATACACCAAAAATAGCTTGAACTAGACACAACCTTGACATGGCTTTCATTACACGCAATCGCGACCTTCCACGATAGCGTGTGTTTTACGCAATACCATGTTTCAATAAATAATGATATGTTATTAAAAAATTATATAAACTAGTCATTATGAATAGTAATACCCACTGTTTGAAATTTTATTTTTCAAAATGGACTTCATTTTTGGATTTGGAATATCGAAATTAGCCTAGGGTGAATTTTTGGTATTTTTTTGAAAACTTTCATTTTTTTGATGAATAGTGAAAACACTGGGTTCTATTTAAAAACCAAATTTTTATTTAAATAATTATTTATTTTATTTAAATTTATTTTTGGTAATAATTGATACATAATACCTATATAAGTTCAATTTAATTCATTGGAGTCATTTTATAAAAAATTTTGACATATAAAAATTTTATTGAACTTTTCACCGTCTTTTACCTACCTCCGAGGATCTTTTTTGAAAACTTACATAAAACAAAATTTTACCACTTATGTGAGTTGAATTTCGATAATCTGAGAGACATGGTTAATATCAAGGAGTAAAATGTGGTTCAATAAGATAATTTTTTTTTCAATAGTTACTTTTTACGTATATTTACCACCGTTAAAACTATATAGGGTAATTAAGGGTAAAAATGATATTATTATTATCCCAACACATGTCCTAATTATATTGGATAAGGGTAATTCGACCAAAAATAACCTTGGGAATTAAATATTTCCCATTAGGTCCACATGGATTAGATTAGGACATTTATTATTATTTTATTGAAAGAAGAGTTAAAATAGTTAAAATCAATGTTTAATAACTGAAACATATTTAATATATGGATATACAAAAGAGAAATTAAACTATAAATATTAATTATAACTCTAAAAATAATTCCTACATAATGATATTTTATTTTTAATTTTTAGACATTAAATAATTTATTTTATGTAGGACACAATGATGATGCAGTAATTACCTTATTAATGAAATAATTACAGAATCGATGTTATAAATTCCAAAATAAATGTAATTTGATACTTTTTATGAATTCCACTAATTTCCTAGGTTACTATGATATGATAGTATTAATTTAGGTAACTCTTTTCGAACTAATCATGCTGTTATGATTTTCACAAAAATAAATAACCAAATATTGTCAAAATTGACATAAAATAGTTTTTAAAACAAATATTATATTATTATTTGTTATTTTATTCCTAAAATATAAGGTTCTTCCAAATGACTTATATAGAGATATATATATTAATAATGAACCACTTGGGGTTCTTTTGTCTTATTATAGTGTGTTTACTACCCATATAGTGTAAGAAAACAAGAAGACACGGTAAAATTTAAATTATTTAACTTAGTGTTAAATCTAAATGATAAGGTTAAAATAGTAACCTAAACTTGTCTAAAACCTAATAGTTGAGAGGATTTCGACCCATACCCACATTAGCTTCTAAAGAAAACAATTTTTAGCTATTATATACCGAATATGACTTCATTTTAAAATATTATTTTAAGTTTTTCCAAAGGTTCCCCTCTCATCCCTTATAAAAAGGGCACCCCTTCCCTCTTTTCTTCACACCCTTTTGAGCCATGAAGCTCAGCCAACCCCTGCCAATACCTTTTCTGAACTTTTCTAGTTACATCATAGAGGTTATTGTCTTCTCAAAAGACAAACTCTTGTTCCCAAAGAAGAATTTTAAAGGAGGTGCATCGAGGAAGAGGTAATCTCTTCTACCGACTCTTTCAAGTTTCCTTCTTCTTCTACATACAATTATTTAGTTGTTTATTTATAAAGTAATAACATCAGTACTAATTATATACAGATATGTTATTATAAATATTAAACAAACCTATTTCACATTCTATCCATCCTACGGAAAACGAAATCACCGCGTGTGTGTACGTACAGAATACCGTCTCTACGTCGTGGTGTAATCAGTTTTCTCACCACCACCTTACATGGATGGGTATAATGGTGTAAATAATAACTATATATAATTATTATAACATCATACTTATTATATGATAATATATCATCCAATCCAATACCATTCAATAATAATGGGAACGATATCATCGCTCGTGCATACATACGGATTACCGTCTCCACGACGCGATGAGATTCATTTTCCATGTTAACAATTGAAGGTTGATTATAAAGTATATATAATAAGTAATCATGAAAAATATGACATAATAATGATACTTGATTTTTGTTTATATATATGTATTTCATCTACTTAATTTCATTCAATTCAATAAGGAAATGAAAAACAGCATTCATGCATACGTACGACCTACCGTCTCCATGAACGGTGTATTTTTTTCCATTTATCGGTCTATTATATATATGTATATACTGAATAGATATTATATATAAATCATGTTTTACATTATAGAATTAATTAAATCAGGATATAAGTAATAATATCAAGAACAACTAGTCGAAACATGTACGATAAAAGAAACGATTTTACCAAAATGCTGCTTTAACATGGAAATTACCAAAGAACGTGTAATATAATGTCCTAAGTGAACCATATATGATATCATAACAATTAATATGATTCTATAATAGGTCAATGAAATTAATTAAATCATTATACAAGAGGTTAGGATACATACAAATCATATTTAATATAAGGTAAGGGATAACTTTTCCAATCTCGTTTTTATCTGAGATTGTTTATTTATAAGTATTTACTGGGGTTATATTTATTATCCATGTTCCTATTATCTAAAAATGGTTTCATGTATGTTTAAAGTCCTTTTCACCCATTTTTTAATTTTACTACATGGTATGTAATGAATATTTCTTGTGATTACCATACGAGGTTCTTTTTTACTTTTTTGACAAAAGTACGAGAAGAATGTTATTTTTATCTTATACGACGTGAATGGATTTTTACGGTTTCATAACAAATTATTTCAATGAAGTTTCCTCTACAAATGTTTATTACTATTTTCAACAGAATACTTTTATTTTAAAATTTCATGGAATTTTGTAAAATAAAATTATTTTGAAGAAGAAAGGATATTTTCCTCAAAAATTCATTCAAGTGTTTTATGAAAACTATATTCCATATAAGATGAAATTATTTAGCATGTTTATGTTTGAAGTATAATGTCTCTATTATTTACATGGTGTGATTTTTCTTATGATGAAATGATATACATTTTTTTATTATGGATTATGTGATGATGGGATGATGTTTATGAAACCCATTTTTTTCATTGTGTTATGATGAATGTTTTATGTTTATTTTGTGGCACAAGTAAGAATGATTTCATTATGAGATGGGTGGGACCTATATCTCCCTCCAATGAATTGGGTAAAGATTTATATCTCATGATATAGACATGGATGGAATGGTAAGTTAATCCAGTTCCGTGATACAGGACTGGAATGAGGAGTGAACTCGATTCAGAAATGGACTTTGTCCACTAAGATTGCCTTGGCAACAATGCCTTGGCTTATATGTAAATAATATCATGTGATTAATGGTTTTCCACAGTTACATGTTTTATGCCCATATTATTTTATCATTATTGATGTTCTTTTATTATATATTCCTTATGTACTTCCATGATTTATTTCATTGATCAAGATTTTGAGGTTTGGATTTTATGTGCAAGTTTTTGCATTCAAATGTTTATGGATTGTTTTATATTCTCTATGTTTACCCTTACTGAGCATTTGATCTCACCATTTTTATGTTTTCTTTTCCCTAGGATATAAAGAATGTTTTTAGGTAAGAAAACCAAAAGGGGAATATCTTTATGGAAGATATTTAAGATCTTTCACCATGATTAGAAGATTATGTTCCGAGTTTCCAAAGACACTAAACTAATATGGTCTTTGGGTGTCTGTTTTTTCATGTATTAAGTATTCCAAAAAAGTAATTTAATGTCCATGTATGTCGAGCTTTGGGTCTCTACACATAAGACACCAATCAATGAAAAAAATTTCAATGTAACTAAGATAAATTTATTGGAATATTTTCTATAAGCTAGAAAAAATCCATACAATATAATATAATCATCCAAACTGACTATAATACATGTGAGTTTATTTAAATAAAAATAAGAAACAAGAGATCCAACAATAAAAAAGTGATAACATAAACAATTGATAACATCCAAAATAGAACAAATCATAACCACACCCAATGACACTCAAGTGAAATCATACAGAAAAACATTTATAAGAACAAAGAACCAACTCCAAATTATATTCTACTTAATGAAGAAATATAAATATAAAAAATATTCTGTTCCCATTCATATTCCTTGTTATATAACATCGTAAAATTAAGAAAAGTTCCCAAGAAGGGGGTGAACATAAACACATCTAAAAGTCCCCTATGAATCCCCAACACGAGAAACTATGTCAATAACTTTTTAGAACATGTGATATCAATTGGGAGAAAAAATAGTTAAATTATTTATCCAATGACATAAACATAATACATGTTAGATAAACTATAACCAACAATAAATCAGTTCCATTAATATTTTAAAATTTATTTTACATTTACATATTAAACCAACAAAAACCACACAAAATATTTGTTTTACTATTGATAGTGATGCTTCCTGAATATAATCCATCTCACGTTTGGTAGTGGTACTTCCTGACCATAATCCCACTCACATGAACACACTCTGTCCTAATTTTTCTATATTAAATATAAATTTATTTCTCACTAAATATTTCCACAATTGAAAAAATTAAATCCAACAACCTGATTACATCATGAAATATTCATAATACTTAAATAATCACGTTAAAATAATATAAAACAAGGCTAACCAAAAGCCATCCCATTCTTCTTATTTCCAAAACATAAGCCCAAAATAGATTATATTAATAATATCTAAATGTTTTCATAGATAATTCAAGGAAAATATTGAAATAAAACATTGGTTTTAATTTTTGGGTTATATGGTGATGAGATAGAAGACTTTTCACTCTCAATAAATGATCAAAATGAAGAATTACACAAAAAAATTCTAAATTCAATCTCAAAGAACCTTTATATAAATTAATCATTCATGATCTCATCATGATACCAAAAAATGAACATATATCAATCTATGAGATAGTAGGTAAAATATTCATGTTGAGATAAAATGAGAGGATCTAAAGTGGTCGATATGAAATGATGATTAACCAAAGAATCTATATCTCTAGTGCATTGTACTTTCCTAATAGATTCCTCAATTAGAAAAGAAATTCATACTGATTCCTATGGAGAATTAGGAGATCATGGTCCTTGAAGAATAAAAGAAAAATTTGGTTTTAGGTTTGTAATGTGGTTTTCAATTTAATTTATGTATCATTAACTACACATCATATAGTTTGGTTGTGTGGTTTTTCAAACCATGCACCAACTATGTCTATTTGAACCCCCCCCCCCAATGGAGATATTTGTGATTGTACCATATCATTTTTAAAATAATAAAGTAATGTATCATTACTACTGTCTCATGTAGAATATCATTTTGATAGTCTTTCATAGTTTGGAAAACAATGCACCAAGTGATATTTTCCTATATCCACGCATTCGTGGTTTCTATAAGGAATTCACACAGTTTTAAAATATTGTGTTCCAAATTTTTTATTACCTAGTAAATACCATACATTCATTCATCGAACCATGGTGATAGTTTTCAATGTTATCAAATTTTTATCATACCATGGACATCCATAAATTCTTTTAAAAACACCAAAACTCTCCCAAAACACTTAAATCATAAACCAATAATTATAAATTTCTAAAAATAAATAATAAGGTAATGATATCTAAGAAAATATAGTTGTTAAAAGACACATCAATATTAATATTATAATTGAATAGAGTAATATACTATCAAATTCATGGTCCTCTTAGAATTATAAATATTTATCTTCGATTATGAACAATAGCATTCATAGGTTTCTCAACAAGGAATAATGATCCATTACCCAATATTTATTTTTCATATATCTAGTTGATTTAGAAAACTTACTAAAAATAGAATAAGGATAAAAGTATATATTTTGATATGTCACAGAGATAAATGGAACAATCATTTTACAATTATATGTAAGATTATCCACTCCTTGAAACAAATTTCAATGATGTATCCATGAATTGAGAAAACATAAAAGTATTTAGAATTATAATATACATATAATATTTCAACCAACTAATTCCAAGTAAAAAATGAACCATTCACCATATAATAGAAAAAGAAAGCTCATTTATTGACCTGGAGATACACAACAAGGGAAAATAAATGTAATGGAAACACCTTTATGGTATTTATCACCATCATTAGTCACCAAATATTTTCATATATCCATCATAAGAATAATTTTTTCTTTATTATTTTATAAGACACAAATAAACTCTCTATAGAATTATATGTATATTTTATGTTTTTTATAGATCCATGATTGTAAATATTTTGGAGGTAGGGTTCTTAGATTCAAAGAAATTCAAATCATAAATATTTTTTAAAAAAAATTATTTTACAATGCGTTATAGATATAATAAATGAAATTTTAGTTTTCTTTACTTCGTTTATGTCATTATTTTCATAATTAATCTATAGTGGATAAATTTCATTCCATTCATGTTATATTTATAGAAGACGATGCTATATTACTGAAATAGTGGCATCGCTTAAAGTGTTCCACCAAATGGGTGGCACCGTGACGGTGGAACCATAGCGGATGCACCATTACGGTCACTCACCAAAATAGTTTCACCACTAACGGTGTTCCACCGAACTGGTGGCACCGTTATGCGGTCTCACTAAATGGTATCCCACCCCCTTTGTATTTTATCCAGTTTCTGGCTTTTTCCAGTATTCCCCCGTAAAATATATTTTGATGTAAAAGTGTTTTAATATGACTTTCAAATCCAATTAAAGACCATTAATGATATATAAAATCCCCCAAGTGTAGTGTAACCCTTGACCTAGAAAAACATGTGGATTTTCCCCAATTATCACACCCATTCCCATACATTCTATTTCTGACACTGTTATGCATTTTCATCCATTTAATGGAAACCCCTTTAACTCACAATCCATTATGGCCACTTCTCTGAGGAGAATTATTAAATAAATATTAATTCATTCATGTGTATCTACCCAATCATGTTTTAAAACCACAATATTCTATTATGGTCGTTCAAAATTTCATATCCCATAACTTCAGGATCTCTCCTTTTATTTCATGAAGTTTCTTTGTTCTTTTGGATGGTATATTTTTTTTCCTTTGGGAATTTGGAGTCCCTATTCTAAAGAAAATTTGCGTGCATGAGCCGGATCCCTTCCTACCCACTCTTATAGTCCTTTGAGTTCTTCTAAATGTCACACCACCCCAGTTCTTGGTGCAATGATAAAACATTGATCATTGATAATCCAATTAGATTTTTCCTTCATCTCTCTTGACTGTGTATCATGCAGAGTTGGTAGGATACTGTTCTTATGGGGATGGATAAAACCAAACCATAATGAAGATAATTAATGGGTTTTCAAGAACGAAAGGGGTGTGATTGATGATGTTGTTGTAGTCTTTTATCATTGCTTATTTGTTGTTAATTGTAATGTCTTACGTGCACTGATTATCATGGTTGTTGGTGGTCCTTTCTTGTGTGCTAATTAATGTAATGTCCTGAACATTTTAATTATATTTTTTTCCTAAATTATTCAGATAATTTATTTTATATTCAAAAAAATTGTATCCTTTATTTAATGAAGTGTGTATAATTAAAATGAGATCGTTGGGTTTCGACTGTTATGTGACCGTTGGTTAATAAACCCATTGGAAAAAATAATTTTGACATTTTTTTTATAAATACAGTTATCTTGGTTATTTAATACAAAAATAAGATTGAATGGCCTCCTCCAGTTGGCTTGGCCCCTGTAAAGCTTGTCTGTCAGAGCTTGGGAAGGAGTTAGAATCACTGGGCTTTGCTCTGGACCACGCCCATGCCAAACATCAACATATGAATCATGAATGGAATCACCGTAGGGATAATTTCAAGCTGATAGAAATAACCATTCGGGAATGTGGTCTGAGCCACCCCATGATTCTATCCCTATATCACACCTTACACTTATGTCCTATGCTAGTGTTATAAGGGGCTATGTAACAAGACATTATCTAATTTATATAATCCTTTTATATAAATAAAATTGTTATTTCTTATTAGGGAAAAGTTTGTGAATTTAAAATATCCGGATAAATATATTATGTGTATTATTGATGAATATAAGAAAAAACCAGGTATTTAGAAATATTTTTGTATTATTAAAATAATTAATAATGTGAAACGATTTTCAAAAAATGGTCTTCTACAATTATGATCAGTGAAAATTTTAAAGTCTAATAAGATCAACATGATTTTTAGTGAATAGTAACGTATGAATAGTAACATACCAGTATGAATTGTAATAAACAGTAAATTGGCCAAAAAATTAGAAACTTCACCCATGAATGTATAAATACAATTTAAAAATCATAAAAGTGAAAAAAACGAACATATTATAAGTTTTTTAATATTTGTTTGTCATAAATATTTTATTTACAATTTTATAATTAATTTAATCACTTAAAATGGGAATATATTTTCATAAAATGTAATCATAAATTTTTTACTTTATTGTATTGTGGTTATATGATAATTTTATGGGACCTTGATTTCTTTTTTATGGTGTTATAAAATGAGTTATAGTTTTAAAGTTATGTTTTTTGAATAAATTTTGCTTTAAAAAAAATTAAATTAAAAATACTTAGAAAACTATTTTCATCAAATAGAGTTCATTTTTAAATTCATTGTATTGATATTATGTTAGGTTTAATTTTTTAGATTTTCTAGAAATAGTTGAATTTTCGGTGAATAGTAAAAATACAGTTTTGATTTTCGGGAGTTTAATGTCATCATTAATGAAGTAATATTTATGTTAGATTTCTTGATGACTTATGAATAGAGATATTTGCTATTAGGTGTCCCAAGTGACCAATACCAAGGGAAAATACCATGGGCAAGACCATGGTTTGGAAAATACCACCGATGTGGCATCCCTTGGAAATTAATAATTTATTCCCTCATTTTCTAATAAATTCAATCCAATTTACCTCATTAATTTCATTCCAAAATCCTCATCAACGATGTTATTTTCTTCTTTTCTCCCAAATATTCTTCCCAAGTTTCTCTCAAGCCACCCAAGGTCTCGAACATCATGCTTTTGATGTTAATCTTCAAGGTAAAGGAACCATTTACCCTCATCTTTTAAGTCATGACTTTCATTAAATTATGTCTTATAGTTCTATTATATTATGAGGGGGATTGATATTATATATCTTTACTATTTTCAAATTCATTTCAAAATGATTATACACCCTTTCTCCTACCATCATTTGATTTTTTTTCAATTTTTATGTGACGTCGTTAGGCTGCCAAACTTTTGTAAAAGAAATCACGCTTTCTCATTCCTTTCATGTTTCCTTTTCATATTGTGTGTCATTCAAATGTCCACACTATGATCTTATTTCTATTTATTATTTACATCTATTTTAAAATGGTTCATTTATGGATGGGAGAACCTTGTCTCCACTCTTTTTATTATTTTCTAGAACCATGATATATTGCCCTTATGCTGCAGAAATTCCACGTCAAAATTTCTCTCTCTTTCTCTCTTGTTTTATTTATGTGAATAACCATACCAATTTTGTTTCTATGGTTGTTCATAAATATACAAAAAAAATATAATTTATTTATGAATTGACATACATATAACCCTCTCTCTCTTTCCATGGTTTATAAATGATATAACAATTTTTTTAACTTTTAAAACGTCACAATTTTGAAATGAGACCCATTTCTATTGTTCTATATGGGTTATTTATGAAATGTTTTAGTATAATATTTGTGGATTAAATTTAAATAAATTCATATTAAGGGTGTTCCCTTATAGATCTCCAATTCAATTGGTAAATAAATTAATCTCTATGGATGACAAGTTTCACGATACTTTGGTGAATAACCTTGGTAATTTTAATAACACCTTGGGGACAAACGTTGGTGATATGTTCAATAATGAATAAATAAAGTGTTGTAGCCATATATTCAAGTTATGAATAATTTTCATTATATTATTAAATTTATATTCTCCCATTTCTCATGCCTTTATGATTTACATCATGTTCTTATTAAAATTTCTCAAGATCACATGTCAACTGTTTCACTTGATTTTCTTTACTGATACTTCTGCTCACCATTCATTTGATGTATATCTCTAGGATATTAGATGAAATAATTTTACATAGTTTTATCCTATGATGAAGAAATATGAGTGGTTTATAAGAATGGTTTTATGTTGTCTTCATGTATTATGTTCCTGATTTACATGACACTAGACATTAAAGATCTTCTCTTTGTAAAATGTAATGAAAAGTTATGTAATAAAAAAGTGGAATGACATAGTTGATCTCAAAAGACAGTTTAGTTATTTATGGAAATTAGGCTATGATAATTTTATCAATAATATAATAGAAATGTTTAAATATAGGAAAACATCCTAGTATTTTGTAGAGTATTGAGTGTGCTGTTTATCAAGAAAATGCTTCCCTGTCTGTATAAAAGCATGTAGAGGCGGCTCTGGAATAGAGGTACCTAGGAGTGAGAACATTGATCAGTGGATCAGCTCTATAAAGAAGATATTTTATGTTCACCACTATTTAGATCAAGAGAAGGTCACCCAGGCTGTCTATCGCTTAGATGGAGAAGCTGATCAGTGGTGGGAACTGATTGAAAACGCGTGCCAAAGAGTGGAGGTTGAAGCTATGGAGTGGGAAGAGTTCAGAGAGATATTTTTAGTAAGTATTTTCCATGTTCCATGAGAACAAGAATGGAGAAGGAGTTTCTCGAGCTGAACCAGAAGAAGAATAAATCTGTGGGAAGCTACGAGATTAACTTTACAATATTTTCCCATTATACCCCAAGATTTGTCATGGATCCTAATGGTAAGGATTATATATTCTTTGGTGGACTAAGAACTCATCTGTGGAAGAATCTATCCATCCAAGATTATGATAGCTATGAGGAGATCGTGCAATGTTCAATGAAAGTTGAACTAGATTTTGGTGAGACACAATGGTCTATTAAATCAAATGACAAAAATATATCGATAGAACCCTACTTTGGGAGGACCTTTGATCAGGGATGAGGCGGGAGGAAAGTGAAAAATAACACATGTAATAAGTGTGGGATGAAGAATTCGGGGAACTACCAGCTCAGGGGTCGGAAATGGTACAAGTGTGTAAGTGATCTCTATATTGTGAAGAATTGTCATAGTGAGGTGAACCCACAACTTCCAAACACTGACGACAAGGGAATGATAGTGCAGGCCATAACTGATATCCAGTGCATTATGTGTGTACAACATTGGAACTTGGCCAGTCACTTTCCAAATCTGAGGGCAGTAGAGGGGAAACACCATCATCTTAAGAAATGTTCAAGAGATCAAGGTTGTTCTTTTGTTATCACGACAACTAATGTGGAATCTACAAATGATGTGGTAGAAGATACTCTTATTATTCTCTCAAATCTAGCAAGTACATTGTTTGATTTTAGTTCAACGCATTCCTTTATTTCTTCCATGTTTTCAAAGAATTTGAAATCAACCCCCCAACTTTCTAAAAGTAGAGTTATCAGTCAACACTTATGGTGGGATTATCCAAACATCATTAGTGTTTAGAAAATCTAGTATTTACATTGGTGCACACAATCTTATCACAAATCTAGTAGCCATTCCCATGATGGAATTCAACATTATACTATGGATAGACTGGCTCTCAATGTATAATGCTATGATCAACTGAAGAAGTAAGGAAATCTTAGTAGTCTTCAATGGAAAACCTGCAGTCATCCTCCAATGAGATATATCTCAACCTGATCTTTGTCTATAAGAGCCTCTTATATCCTTCTTTATAGAATTGATCGGCGAAGAAGAAGAAGGAAATGAGTGTTTGAACATAGAAAATCATCCCATCATCCCGGAATATATTGAAGTATTTCTTGATATGTTTCATGGACCTCCCCCCGGAAGAGAGGTATAGTTCTCTATTGAACTCATACATGGATCTCATCCTATATCAAAGACCCTGTACAGGATGCCAAATGTGGTTCTGGAGGAATTAATGAAACAACTCCAAGATATTTTAGAGGAGGGGTTTATCTGACCAAGTGTGTCTCCTTGTAGAGAACATGTTCTCATTGTGAAGAAGAAGGTTGGATCGATGCGGATATTCATTGATTATATAGAACTGAATGGGATTACAGTAAAGAACACATACCCTATTCCCATAATTGATGACTTATTTGACCAACTTCTTGGTGGCTCAATTCTTCTCTAAGAAGGATCTTTGATCTGGTTATCATCAACTGAGGGTGATGAAAGAAGATATTCCAAAAACTGCCTTCTGATTGAGATATGGGCATTATGAGTTGGTTGTTATGCCCTTCATACTGACTAATTCACATGATAATTTTATGGATTTGATTAATAGAGTATTTATGGACTACCGTGATAACTTTGTTGTAGTTTTTATTGATAATATTATGATATATTCCAAATGTCCTAAGGAGCATGAATGTCATCTAAAGGATATTTTTCAAACTCTATTGAACGAGTGGATTTTTGAAAAGTTCAGTAAATATGAATTTTTGTTACGAAAAGTTTCATTATTGGGGACATTGTTACCAATGAAGGAATCACAGTTGACCCTGCCAAGTCAAATGTTGTAGATGAGTGGCCTCAGCATACAACAATAATTGAGATTCTTAGTTTCATTGGACTAACAAGTTATTATAGGAGGTTTGTGAAAAATATTTCAGGACGTTCTAATACATTAACCAAGTTAACTTGAAAAGGGTTCAAGTTCATATGGGAAAAGGAGTGTGAAGAATGTTTCCAAGAGCTGAAGAAGAGATTGGTTACTGCACCTGTGTATACACTTCCCTCATGTGGAGAAGGAATATTTATTTTTAGTGCTGCATCTCTGAAAGGGCTTTGGGGAATCTTCAAGAAAAATGACAAGGCCATTGCATATGCATCTCGATAGTTTAAGACTTAGGAGGAAAACTATCCTACGAATGATCTGGAGCTGGCTACGCTCGTTTTTTCACTGAAGATATAGAGGCACAATATTTATGGGGGAAATGTGATATATATATAGACCGTCTAATATTGATGTATATTTTCAGACAAAAGGAATTGAACATGAGACAAAGAAGATGATTGAATCTTTTTAAAGACTATGGTTGTTTAATTATATATCATCCCAGAAGAGAAAACAAAGTCACTAATGCATTAAGAAACAAAGACCCAGTTGTTCTGTCCACTATGATGATTAAAAGGGATCATTTGATCAATGACCAAGTAAAACTGGAAATGGAAATTATAATGTATGGGACATCATCAACCCTAACCAAAATCATTTCTCAACCGTCGCTACTAGTGATGATAATGAAACCTCAGAAAGAAGATCCTTTGATAGAGAAGATGTTTGAGGCTATGAAGGAAGGGATCTTTCTTGAGATCAATACTGATCAAGATGGTTTACTAAAATTTTGTACAAGACTATGTCTTCCATCTATTCTGGAAATAGAGAAGGGGCTGATGTATGAATCTCATAGATATACTTTCTCTATACATCCTGGTAGAACGAAAATGTATAGGGACCTTCGTGATCATTATTGGTGGGATAATATGAAAAGGGATATTGCTGAATACACATCTAGTTTCCTTGTATGTAAGCATGTGAAGGTAGATAGAGAACTTCCTAAAGAGATATTGCAACCACTACCCATACCAGCATGGAAGTGGGACAATATCACTATGGACATTGTCACTAGTCTCTCGAGAACATCCAAAGGAAACATTGTGATATTGGTTATTATGGACCATCTCCCCAATACTTCCCATTATATCCTTATCAGACAAGATTTCTCTCTTGATAAACTTTCCAGGATTTATGTGAAGGGAGTGGTAAGGCTACATAGACTTCGACTTTCTATCGTATCTGATAATGATCCAATGTTAACATCAAAATTATGGAGAAGTATTCAGCAAGTTCTGAGAACTGAATTGTATTTAATTATGGACTACCACCCCAAAAAAATGGCCAATCTGAAATGAATATTCAAACACGTGAGGACATGCTATGAACATTCTCAGTGGAATTTAAATGTGGATAGGATCAATATCTCCCTTTAGTTGAGTTATCTTACAACAACAACTTCCACTAAAACATTCAAATGGAACCCTATAATGCTCTATATTGGAAGCAATGTAGAAATACTACTGGTTGGGATGAAGCTGGTCATAGAAAGCTTCTTGGACCAAATCTTATGTAAGAGATGATAGAAAAGTTCCTTGCTATCCCACAACACATTAAGGCTGCTCAGATTCGGTAAAAGATCTATGCTGAAAACCATTGAAGGTACTTGGAGTTTGATGTTTGTGACAATGTCTTTCTTTAGATTTTACCTTGGAAGAGATTCATGAGGTTTGGGAAGAAAGGGAAGCTTATCCCTAGGTACATTGGACCCTATGAAATGCTTGATCGCGTCAGAGCAGTGGCCTATCAGCTTGCACTTCCTCCAAATCTAAAACATGTTCATGATGTCTTCCATCTATCCTTCTTGAGGAAGTACATACATGACCCTTCACATGTACAAAACCAATGGTGGTACAACTAAAATATGACCTATCTTATGAGGAGCAGCCGGTGGAGATATTGGATTGTAGAGAAAAGGTTTAATTCTACAAGACTGCCAACCTTGTTAAGGTATTGTGGAGGAACCACAAATGCGAAGAAGCGACATGGGAACTGGAACAGTCTATGAGACAGAAGTACCCACACCATTTCTCATCAAATGGTACGAGATATAATTTTGGGGATAAAATTTCTGAAGGGGAGAAAAATTTAACAACCCAAACTTTTTAATTATATTTGTTTCCTAAATATGTGTGTTATTTTATTTTATACTCAACCAAACTATATCGTTTAATTAATGAGGTGGGTATAATTTAAATGTGATCATTGAGTTTTGACTGTTATATGACCGTTGGTCAATATGACCATTGGAAAGTATACTCATAACATTGTGTTTTTTTAAATAGAGTTATATTGGTTAATTAATAGAGATAAATGATTGAATGGCCTCATCCAGTAGACTCGGGCCATATGAAGCCCATATGTCAGGGCATGGGGAAGGAGATAGCATCACTAGGCTCTGCTATGGACCAAGCCCAAGAAAAACATCAACATATGAAGCTTGAATGGAATCACCTAAGGGAGAAGTTCATCCTCATATAAATCACCACTCGGGAAATGTAGTCCAAGCCACCCCAAAATTCTATCACCATAGCACACCATACACTTAGGTCTTATGCCAGTGTTATAAGTGACTATGTAATGAGACCTTACCTGCTTTGTGTAATACTTTTATATAAATAGAATTGTTATTTCTTATGATGGAGATGTTTGTAAATTTAAAATATCTGAAAAAATATAGGATGTGTATTATTTGTGAATTTAGGAGAAAAATGGGGTATTTTAAATTTTTATTGTATTCTTTAAATAACTAATAATGGGAAATAATTTTCAAAAAAATGTATTTTTCAATTGTGATCAGTGATAATTTTAGAGTCTAATAAGATAAAACCAATTTTTATTGTATAGAAAAGTATGAATAGTAAAATACTCATATGAATATTAATGAATAGTAATCAATAGTAAATTGGCCAAAAAAAAAGAAACATCACCTATGAATGTATAAATATTATTTAAGTATCTTAAATGTGAAAAAATTATCATAGTATTTGTTTTGGTATATTTGTATGTCATAAATATTTTATTTAAAATTTTATAATTAATTTAATAAATTAAAATGGAAAAATATTTTCATAAAACGTATTCATAAATTTGTTACATTATTTTATTAAGGTTATATAATAATTTTATTGGACATTGATTTATTTTTTAAGGTGTTACAAAATGAGTTATAGTTTTAAAGTTTTATTTTAGGAATATTTAATGATTTTATTTAAAAATTAAATAAAAAATATATAGAAAATTATTTTCATAAAATTTATTTCATTTTTGAATTCAGTGCATCAATATTAGGTTAGGGTGACTTTTTTTGGATTTTTCAGTAATAATTGAATTTTACGTGAATAGTAAAAATACAGTTTTAAGTTTTAAGTGTTTAATGACATCATTTATGATGTATGAATTATGTAAGACTTATGGTCGACTTATTAATATTGAAATATTATATTAGGTGTCCCAAATATCCAATACCATGTGAAAATACCATGGGCATGCCCATGGTTTTTCAAATACCACTAATGAGGAGTTCATTGGAAATTAATAATTTATTCCCACACTTTTCCTATAAATACCAAGCCATTATCTCATTCAGTTCATTCCAAAATCCTCCTCAATGATTTTATGTCCTCCTTACCTTCAAAGGAGTCCTCCAAAGGTTCCCTCAATCCTCCCAAGGTCCCAACCTTCATGCTTTTGATGTTACTCTTCAAAAAAGGGAACCTTTCACCCTACTTTTTTAAGTCAAGACTTCCTTTATGTTTTGTCTTATAGTTCCATTTTATTATAAGGGGTATTTACCTTCTAAATATTTAATATTTACTATTTCAGTTCCAAATTTTTAGAAACCCTTTCTGATCTCATTAATTTTTTTTCCTAATTTTTATGTGACGTCGTTAGGCTGCATAATTTTCATAAAAGAAATCGTGCTTTCTCTTTCCTTTCAAGTTTCGTTTTCATGTAGTGTGTCTTTAAAATGTACACACCACGATCATTTTTCTTTTTTTTATGTCCTATACTTCAAAATAGTTCATTTATGGATGGGAGACCCTTGTCCCCTCTCTTTTTATTATTTCCTAAAACCATGATATATAGCCGTTATGCTGTAGAAATTTCTCCTCAAAATTTATCTCTCATTATATCTTGTTTTATTTATGTGAATACCCAGATGCATTTTGTTTTTATGGGTATTCATAAATATATCAAAAAAGATATATTTTATTTTTGAATTGTCATACATATAATCCTCACTCCCTTACCATGGGTTATAAATGACATAATGATCTTTTTTTAATCTTTTAAAACATCACAATTTTGAAATGAAACCCACTACATTTGTTCTCTATGGGTTATTAAAAAAATTGTTTATTATAATATATGTGTCCCATATGTAAATGAAGACATATTAATAGTGCTACTAGATAGCGCTCCAATGCATTGGGTAAAGATATTAATCTCTAGAGATGACAAGTTTCACGATACCTTGGTGTATAACCTTGGATAATTTTATGACACATGGGGGATAAACCATGGTGGTATGTTCATGAATGTATAAATGAAATGTTGTAGCCACATATTCAAGTTATTATTGAAGTTCATTTTATTCTGATATTTTTATTCTTCCATTTCTCATGAATTTATGATTTATATCATGTTCTTATTAATATTGATCGAGATCACATGTCCACGGTTTCACTTTTATTCCTTACTGAGCCTTCTTCTCCCCCTTTCATTGGATGTATGTCACTAGGATATCAGATGTTGTAATTGTACATAGGATGAATCTATTAGGAAGCCTTGTGAGTGTTTTAGAATACTTTTTTATGTTTTCTTCATGTATTATGTTCTTGGTTTCCAAGACAATAGAGTTTAAATATCCTATATTTGTAAAATGTAGTGAAATGTTATGTAATACAAAGGCGGGATGCCATAATGAACATCTATTTTCTAGATTATCGATTGATTTAATGGATGTAACATGGAATTTGGATAATCACGTAAACTCAGTTGATTAAATTGATGACCGATGAACAAGAATCCCTATGTGATCACCCCAATTAACCAAATAAAAATGAGGAACATAACGAATAGTATGTTTAATATATGAAAACTCCCTTATTTTGTTCTGGTGATATGTATGTTTGTTCTATCTGATTATTTTGAGGAGACATTTAATGTGATGGGATCCCCTATTATGCTATTGTTGGTTTTGGAATCGGGGCCGTGTGCGGCCAAATGATGGGGCTTGGTTTTGGTTGCAATACTTTAGGGGATCTCACCGATCCATTTTGTTGTTGTGACATTACGAGGGAACTCGGTGTGAATGCATATATTGCAACCTGACTACTTTTCCTTCCTTGGGATGTGGCTATTCATGTAAGTATCATGGTAGGGAATATTTATTTAAATGGAATTAATTGAATATGATAACCATAATGGGTTCAATGGGGAATTGTTTACTAGGAATGAGTTCTGCTTTGGTTGTGGATGTTGTTCATTATATGAATGAATAGTAATGAGGGTGTTTTTGTAGGGTTTGGTTTCGGAACCCATAGGTTGGGATAAGTTATTGTCTACCCATGTGTATAAATTTAGTTCTTGTGTTTGTTATTCGCACCCCACCCACGTTGAGCACTTCATGCTAAACACCCCCATTTCAAGGGGGAGGGTGTTTTTTCCAACACTCCTATGAGTGGGTGATAATTAGTTCATTTTTTAATCCCTCTCCCAAGTATCCCATGACTCTTTGGGTAGGTTTTGATGGCTACGTTCCTTTATAGCCCTTGATTTTCCTATCAGGTTGGTTTTAGTTGTTGGATCGGGTGTTTGAAGGTGTTTTTGTTTCACAAGTGTCTTTGGGATGAGGCCAACGTGACTTCGAGCGTGGAAGTAGTTTTTATAGCCTTGGTGTCTTCATGCATGGTGGTAGTTGTTCTGGCCTATGTGTATTTGGGCATTACAGTAGTTGTTCTGGACTAGGTGTATGTAGGTGGGGTTATGTGTGGTTGTGGCGGCCTACTTGTTTTCAGTCGTAGTTGTGGTTATGGTGGCCCATAAGGTTGTTGTTGGGGCGGTAGTGGGACTATAGTGAAATTGGTGGGGGAGGTCTAACACATAGGTTGTCTTCAATAAACAGTGGGAAAGCGGTGTGGGGTACCCAAATATCTATGTGTTATTTCAATTATTTTACCTAACATGCGTTATTTGGGGAGTGTGCCTTGGCGAGGATGGGTGAATAGTTTCCTTGCTAGGTTCTTTGGTTATCTCCTTTTCTCACAGGTAATTATAATTCCTCCCAAATTGTTCCCGAGAGATTTTGGTTTTCCCTACTATGTATACCTATATACTCAACATATGTATTTAAAACTGGTTTCATGTTTCCAGGAGGACATTGGGGACCATGCAGGTCCGTACTATCTCAGACTTTGGGATAGTTTCTATATCAATTTTTTTTTGAAACATTCACTTCTGAGTTTTCTTGTACTTTGTATGGGTTTAACATTGAACGTGCATATGGGAATTGGATTTGGATTTACATTTAACTACAGTTTTGGTGTTTTTTGGGTTTTTACCATCGTATCTCATGATCCAACTTAATAAAACGGGAAATGAATTCTATATTGCGTGTGATTATATAACCATGGTTCTAGTCACCACTCTAGGCCCTATTGATGGTAGGACTTAGGGGGGGTCATTATCTCTCCTTCAACATGAGGAAGGAAGGGTCTTGCAGTTTGTTGTCCCTTCCCTCATCATAGTGAAGTCAGGTCGTGACAGAATAGTATCAAGGGTGATGGTTCAGATATATGATGGAGTTCAGAGTTAGGAATTGTTAAGATATCATGGGATGGTAGGGAAATAGTGTTAGGTAGTCTTGGTGTGTGAAATTTCCCCAGGAAGACCAGCTAGAACACATGATTTTAGGGCACCTCCTATTCCGATGCAAGGACTCCAGACCTGTAGAATGACCAGGTGAGGCTACATTGAATGCATGGTATAGACCATAAGAAAGTTACATGAATTATAATGACTTGTTTTCTTGTGTGTTCAAGCTGTTTAGGGAGTTTATGATGAATAAAATCTTTATGAACAATTTAATAGAGATCTTCTACAGTACATGGTCTAAGGCATTTCGTTGTTTGCCTTGTAGATATGGAACCCAGATGACGACCACGAGTTGTTCGGGGGATGGAGTACTAGAAAGATGATTTGGCTGATTAGAAAAGGGATGATAGAGATTAGGTGGATGACCAGTGGAAGACAATACTACATTCCTTTCAGTGGCGACCCTCAGGAAGTACGAGGGAAGCATCTCGGGCATAGAGATAGATAACTGGCTCGAGGAGCTAGTGATAACTATCAGCATGATCCAAGCACCAATAGAGTAATGGGATCCTTTAGCTATATTCCATATGTGGGGATCGATGTTTCAGTAGTGGATGATCTATCTCAGGAAAAATAGGGAGGCTGAGGTTTTGTGGACTGACATTGACAGGGAGTTCCGGGAAGAATTCCTCTCTTGCACGATGAAGGCTGAGAAGAGGCAGGATCAACTCTCCCATTAGTATTGGAGTATATTAGTGATGGATATAGGGATAAAGTTCATTGATCCCCTTTATTTTTCTTCAGACCAATTTACTGATGAGGAGTCTCGGGTGAGTTGTTAAGAGGAGGCACTATGACATTCTCTTCAGTATGTTGTTACTCCCTTCACTCTATCGACGTACTTGGAGGTTCAGAAGACGAATGAAGTGGTGGAGTGGATTCACATGCTATTAGGTGTACCATGAGAAGTGATCTAGTTGGGCTCATCCAAAATGACGTCCATCATCAGTATTCCACTAGCATTAGGGTCGCCTAGGTTTTGACAAGTGGGGATAAGGCACCCACATTTCAAATTTCGATATCCCGATTTGCACCATTTCCTTATGGGCCAAGGATCGAGATTCTGCATCTTTGGACACTATGAAAACCTTATTAATCAGTTCCTAGAATGTTTTCAGTATAGTGGGGGTTGGTAAGTTGAACGCCCACCTCAGTAGAAGCATTTTCCATCCTGGCCCTTTTAGTAGTAGGAGCAGGGACAACTAGCTCTCGCTCCTCTGAAAGAAGACGTTTTATAAGGAGGTGGACCTCAAGGAACTCTTCATGGACCATGAATGAGGCATGAATGGGGAGGAATTTGATATCTATGGGGAGGAAGCTAGGTTTGGGTAGTTCCACACCACAGAGGCAACAGTTCCAGCAGGTCCAAAAGTCATTTAAGGAGTGATCATCTTTTTTAGCACTCTGGTTTGTGCCTTTTTTGATTTAGTGGCTTCACATTCCTTTTGTTTCACCCAATAGTTCCCATACTATAGGTTTACATATAAACATAATTCATGTTCCCTTAGATTTGAGTACACCAGTCAGAGGTCAGATTAGCTTGTTTTATTTTTTTTGGGTTGAAGACTGATGTTGGGGCCACATCAGCCTAGTTGGGACCTTCTTTTGCTGTACATGCAGCTATATGATGTAATTTTATGCTTTGAATAGATGTTATAATTGTGTGAAATTATCAACTACTTATGAATAATGTTATTTTTTTCAAAAATGGGTAGACAACGCATGATATTCATCAGCGAGCACAGTTTTTAACAGGGAAACCAGCTAATGGATCCCCGTCATTCCTTATTAGATGAGTTTTTCGTGGAGTTGGAAGATACAGAGATGGTGGAAGTCTCAAGTATCATTTGTTAATTCCAAGATGTATTCCCTAGTGAGGTGGTGAATCTACCCCATCGACATGATTTTGAGTTTGGAATAGAATTGCAACCCTGTTCCCATCTGATTTGGATGGCTCCCTATCAGATGGAACCTTCCAAGTTGTGGGGGTTACTGATTCAGATTGATGATCTATGGAAAAATATTTTTGTCCAAACTAGAACATCACTATGGGGTACTCTAGTATTGTTCACAAATAATGAATATAGTGGTCTCAGGCTATGTATAGACTATTGGATGTTGAACCCGATGATGGTCAAGAACTGTTACCCTGCCTGAGAATCGAAAACTTTTTTGATCAGTTGAGGGGGGAATGATGGTTATCTATGATCAAACTGCAGTCAGGATATCACCAGTTGAGGTTGAAAGAGGTTGAAATATCAATGACCACCTTTAGGTGAATATATGGGAATTTTGAGTTCATGGTCATGTTGTTCGGTGTTATGAACGCACTAGAAGTGTTCATGAGACCCATAGAATCTGTCTTATGTGAATATCTAGACTAGTTCGTAGTCATGTTTATTGACGACAACCTGATCTACTCAAGATCACATGAGGATCCCACTGAGCATCTAAGGAAGGTTTTAGAGGTCCACCGACAGCACCATCTCTATGGGAAGATTTCCAAGTCAAAGTTCTAGACACGAGAGGTGCACTTCCTCGGACACATTGGGTTTGGGAAGGGAATATTAGTGGAACTATTTAAAGTTGAAGTGGTTGTTTCTTCGGAAGAACCCAAGAACATGGCATAGTATCATAGTTACATGTGTCTATTAGGTTACTACTTCAGATTAGTTCCCAAATTCTCTTGAGTTGCATCACCATTGACAACCTTGACTAAGAAAGACCATGATTTTGTATAGAGCGTGCAATGCCAGGTGGATTTCAATTATCTGAAGTGATTTTTGGTTAGTTCCCATGTGCTGGGATTTCCAGAATATGGGGTAATGTTTGAGGTTTTATGTGATACTTCAGGTCATGTTTTTGGGTTTTTACTGATGCAATAGTAGGGGTGATCAGATATGGGTGTAGGAAGTTACGTCCCCATGAGCGTTACTATGCCACCCACAATTTGAATATTGCAGCAGTTGTGTTCGTAATAAACTTGGTGTGACATTACCGCATCGGGGAACACAACATGATCTTCATAGATCATAAGAGCTTGAGGTATGTCTTATCCCATGGGCACGTGAACTTGCGATAGAGGAGGTGGGTAGAGTTTCTTTAGGACTACAAATTCGATATTTCCTAAACCTCAGGAAAGGAGAATGTGGTGGTCGATATGTTGAGAAGGAATTAACAGAAGGATGTGGTTGGAGAATCAGTAGATTCTTGGAAGGTGATGGAAGAGTGGGATGCCATTCACCAGGATGAATGGCTGGATGGTGGTAGATGTTTTCTATTTCAGATGATAGTGCAGTCTTCTTTGGCATAGTAGGTTGAAATGTCTCAATGGGGGACATAGAGGCTGAAGTGATGTGCGATCGTGTTTTCCAAGGTAATGATCTAAGAGGATGGTCGGAAGAGATACATATTCATGTTTTGTTTCAAGGAATGTTGTTTGTCCTGGTGGAAATACATGAGAGACTTCTTGGTGAGTTACAAAAATCACCTATAGCTATGACCCCAAGAGTCTCCAAGATGTAAGAAGGATTGAGGGGTTAGTTTTGGTGTCCCAGGGTGAAGCGGGTAGTGGCAGATTTTGTGGACAAGTGCCCTGTTTGTAAGCAGGTGAAACAAGAACAACGCACCCCAGGAGGTCTATTTCAACCCTTATATGTCCTAGAGTGGATGTGGGATGATATCTCAATATATTTTTTCATGGGAAAACCCAAGGTTTAAGGGGGATATGATTATATCTAGGTAGTGGTGACAGCTGACAGAATCAACTCACTTCCTAGAAATCAAGGAGTTGAGTGTGTTGGATGCCTCAACACAATGGTACATGGATGAGGTGGTGTGGTTGCATGGAGTTATGAGGTCCATAGTCTCGGATCGAGATACAGAGTTTACCTCATGGGTCTAGAAAGGATTTCAACATGATTTTAGAACCCATTTATAACTCAACCCTTCTTTCCACTCCAAGATAGATGGGAAGACACAGTGGAACATCCGCACAATAGAGGACATGCTACAGGCATGTCTCTTGGGATTCAAGGTATCTTCGGTGTGACACTTTCCTTTTTTACATTTTATATACAACAATAGATATCACTCTACCATATGAATTGATCCGTGGAAAGACTTGTATGGGAGACAGTGTCACTAACTAGTGTGCTGGACAGAGGTTGGGGAAGTGTGTGTTTTGGGACTGGAAGTGGTGCATAGCATGGCAGGGAATGTTCAGCTTATACGGGAGAGGATGAAAGAGGCCTAGGACAGGTATAAGTCATATGAAAATCATAGGAGGATACTCATGTAGTTATAAGTTATGGACCATGTGTTCGTGAAGTTATCCCCTAAGTGTGGGCAATAGAGGTTCGACATCGGAAGATAGCTTTCTCCCATGTTCTTCGGACCCTTCGAGGTGTTGTGGAAGGTCAGTGAAGTGTCTTATCATCTAGCACTACCACCACCACTACTAAGGGTGCATGATGTCTTCCATGGGTTTCAAATCTATTAGAATACACATGATAAATCAAAAATCCTCGATTGGGGAAATTAGGATGTCGAGGATGACACAGCATTTGTAGAGCACCCAGTGAAGATCAAATATTATGATGATATGGTGCTTCACAGATGAACCATTCCCTTTGTTCATGTGTTATGGAGGCATATTTTCCTAAATGAGAGTACTTTGGATCTAGAGGCACCAATGTGTGCCCTGTACCTAGATTTGTTTTGAGTTTTGTTCCGTGTTGTTTTTTTCTCGATTGTGATGTAATGCTTGACCATGTTAATTGTGATATGGGTTGTTTCCCTTGTTCTCTAAATGTGTGAGGAGTCCTGACTATGGGGAGGGGTGGACCTGATCCCTGATCAAGACACATTAATGTGGATGTGATTAAAACAATGCGGGAGAGTCAGTGCCACCCAACATGGATAGTATCTTGACATTGAATAAGGGACTCCATAATCCATGTAACTCGATGGTATAACCTTTATATGATTATATGGTTTTTAAGGGATGGGGAGAAGTTGTTCCCATAAAGTTGATTATTATGAGGTAGATGTGTTATTATATGTTAAGGAGGCATAATACTCAGAGGTATATTATGAGGTGGTCATTCGGACCCCTCTCATTTCTTCAGGTTTACACTTGGACTCTCGAGGACAAGAATAGTTTGAGGGGTATATTATGTAATGGCCCGGACCCTCCTAGTCCATTAAAATTCCAAATTTCTTGTATTTGGGGAGTCCTTAGGACCATATGTTACTCATTAAAGAGTTTTACCAAAAATTAGTTCCACCGAACAGTTCCCCCAAAATGGTTGCACTGATCATGGTGGCACCAGGATTGTGGCACCGATCATGGAAACACTATGATGGTGAAACCATGACGGTGGCACCGTAGTGGTCCCACCATTATAGTCACTCATTGAAATTTTGGAACCACCTACAGTGTTCCACTGAACTGGTGGCACCATGATGGTGGCATTATAGAGGTCGATCGTCATGATCACACACAAAAATGGTGGCACCACTTACGGTGTTCCAAAGAACTGTTGGCAACGTATTAGTCGCACCATCATGGTTGCACACTGAAATGGTGACAGAACATACAGTGTCACCACAAATGGTGTTCCATAGAATTGGTGGCATCGTTACGATGTCTCACAAAATTGTGTCCCACCCCTTTTTTCTAGTTTCTAACATTTTCTATTTCCGCCCCCATAACGTATCTTTTGACACAAAAGAATTTTAATTTCCCTTTAAAATACATTTAAAGACAATATATGATTTCTATAATCTTCCAAGAGCTAATAAACCCTTAAATTACTAAAATTTGTGGAGTTTTCCTCAATGTTACACCCTTTTCCCATACATTCCAGTTCCTCCCCTGTTATGTGTTTTCCTCCATTTAATGGAAACCCCTTTAACTCAAAGTCGTTATCGCCACTTCGTTGAGGATAATTATTAAATAACAATTAATTAAATCATGTTTAACATCCCAATCTCAAGGTAAAACCATGATATTCCTTTGAATCCATTCAAAATTTCATATCTCATAATTCTCAGATCTCGCCTTTTATCTAAAACTGTTTCTTTATTCTTTTTTTTTGGAATCATTCCTTTTACTTGGTGCATTTGGAGACCCTCTCCCAGAGACAAGTTCTGTACCTAATCTGAATCACATATTACCCAATCTTGAAGTACTTGGTGTTCTTCCTCTACAAGTATGGCCTACCATGTTCTAGTCATGAGGATAAAATTCTGATCGTTGATCATCCGTGTAGGGTTTTCATTCATCTCTTTTTACTGTGTATCATGTTGGGTAGTTACGATAATGTTCCTACATAAATGGATGAATCCAAACCATAACGAATATAAAAAATGGTTTTTAGAAATTAAGGGATGTGTTTGATGGTGTTTTTGTACTCTTTTATCATTGCTTATATATATTGAATTGTATGGGCTTACGTCTACTGAAAATCATTGTCGTTGGTGGTCGGTTATTGGGCATTAATAATCCTTTATTTTCTGGATAATTATGTGATTTAATAGATGTCACATAGTGACACTTTTCTATTGTGGGGTGTGACAAAAATAAATAATACCAATGTTAAAATGTATTAGAGTGGTTAACCTATGTTTTATCCAGAGAAGATTGCTCAACAATTATGTCTGTCACTTTAAAATGAGGGTAAAAATGTTGTGTTTTTCAAATGAGATTTGAAATTCAAATGATTGAAAAACTATGATATTAAAAAGGGTGATTATTTAAGGGTTAGTTTCCTAATTATAATGCTATCATTATTCAATTTAATTCAATCCTCTTCTTCTTTTTTGATTAAAGTGAGTTTCCACAATCGTTTCCTCTCACTTCCTTGGTGAAATTATGATGGTGAAAGAAAACCATACCAAGATCTCTATTTGGTCAACTGTCCATCCATGTGTAAAATAGTTGTACTGAATATCAGTAAGTGAAATGGGAAATACCGAATCAGGTTTTTTTATCCCAATCTATCAAGAACATTCACTACACCTTTTCCACGTACTAACGATTGTCGAGTACTAAACCACTTATCCCTGTTTAATTCCATCGTATATAAACCAGAAATTAGTGGAGGGGGATAATGATTATTTTACCAAGGAAAAAAGAAATAATGGAATTAAAATTCATGAATGATATCACTTGATAATAAAATCAGATATATTTAATTGAAAACAACTTTGAAGAAGAATGAAATTTCATTCAATTACGTCCAAAAACTCATGCATTACAAAATAGAAAACCAAACCTTCCACAATCACTCCAAATGTTTATCCCAACATGGTAAGGGTAATAGAGATGAATGAGGAATAATAAGGCAATAAAAATTTATTAAAATGAAATGAAATAAAATAGAATGAATAAAATGTCTCCTCCTTGGTGTCCATGAAGGAATGGGATGGAATGAGAGATGCTTTTAGAGGGTACAACTCTCCACCTATTATAGCTAGAATTTTTCCCCTGAATGTTGATGTGATTTAGCCCGATTAAATTACAGAATCATGCAATGAGACCTTCTTTAATGTTGTTCATAATTATATTGGGCGTGTACCCTCAAGATCTCAGCGTATTTGGACAAATAATCCGAGATTTATGCCAATTTTACTCTCACAATTTATTCTGTCCAGTCAGACAATCCAAATCGCAAACCTCCAGATTATGATTCTTTACTGACCCTTATGACGACCAATTCCCATGGCCATACCATCATTAAAGACGTAATAAAACTCTTTGTGCAACCAACCACAAAATATCACAACAATTAGACCCACTAAAAATTATTTATGGACCCCACACCAAAACATCGGCATAACTATAAACAGTTTTCATGAGAAAATTTGAGAGCTTCTTTTGAGATTCCATATAGTCGATTCAGCTTTTGGTCCAAAAACAGTAATTGAATCTCTGGATGTGTATAATCTGAAAATTAAATAATTTTCTTATTTGTATTACTGTAAAAAACTATATGTCCAAACTACAGAAATACGTTAAAACAATTAAAAATACAAAATGGTCCATTTTTATAGTTCAGTTCAAAATAACACCAATATCATATAAATTTAGATATTCATCCTATAAAAAAACTTTTTTGGGTTTAAAAATTTTAAATTAAATATAAATTTAATTGAAAATATTTTCTCTATCAATTCCCCCCCACTAAGCACTTGGTCTCCTTGACAAGTAAACATCAAAATCAAATCATATCATATCCAAAACACATACCAATGATATCTTCCAAATCAATACCAAGAAACAAAAAGGTATCATGCCTAACTAAAAACAATTATTTCATGTTCTACATTTTAGATTATTTAAAATATTTCCACTTCATTTCTTATCTCATGCATACAAAATAGCTTCCTATCATAAATTTTATCTCATCTCACAAATGTAAATTCTGATCAAATCTTTTACCATCCAAACTCACAGAAGAGTCACCATAGTCTTGATAAATTTATACTTATCCACCTGATGGGATTCAAGGAAATTTTTTTCTCATGAGGATTTTCAGGGTTGTTCTGTGGCTTCCGAATGGTAGGATTTAGATGTTAAGAATTTTGAGTCCAAAAAAGGAGGGCTTGGCTCTTTTTGAAGAAAAATTGTAATATTCTAATTATCACTCAAACATGGTCTCCTTCTCTTCCCCTTTATAGAAAATAGGCTCCATAATTATTCAATCATCTCATGATTTCAACAGAAAAATTTCAATCTTTTCAAACATGATTTTTCATGAAAGCTCCAGATAACCACAACATTCTTTCTTTTTACATCGGAAGCTCCATAAAGGCACAAATTCAATTATCATGAATGATCCAGAAAAAGCACAACTTTTAAAAAAATGAAATATTCAGTAGAAACATCAGCTCTTCAACAGTTTATATTCCATCAAAAGTGTCACCAAATGAGGTTGTACACCAGAAGACATCTTCCGCCACACTTAATTTCAACTAGATCATGCAATTTCACTTCAAGAGATGGTTGTATAGGGAAAATTGGCTTGTAATGTGGCTTAAACCTATAAGTCAATTTAAGGAATCTAAGGGCTTGTGATGGATAAATGTAATGGTAGACCATTATGAAAATGATTATTTTGAATAGGGGGCTTAAAACCAAGTAAATGCTTCAATCGTTTAAAACATATGTACCATAAACCCTATTGTTTTGAAAAGAATAAATCAAATTCTAGTTAAAACAAGCATTTTTTTGTCCTCTCAAGAAACGAAGTGAATGAAATGAATATGACACAAATGTTTCAAAAGCCTCAAAGGATATTTATTTAAAATATATAGATAGTGAAATATTCTATGGGATTCAAAAATTAGTGTACTTTTCATGAAATTCAAAATGATTTGTACTCGAAACAAAGTCCTTTCAACATTTATTTAAGCCCATTTTCATGGAATAGATTTCTTAACTCATTGTCATGGGTTTCAAAAATGGTAATGATAATCATTTCAGTTTAAAATTTTAAGAAACACACCAAAAATTGAAAAATAAACACACAAAAATTTGAAAACCCGATTGTTTTTATTTTTATTTTAAAAACAACAAATGAAAATCCTAAACTAAAAAGGTTCCCTCCCCCAAACATAAATGATGTAGTGTCCTTAACACATTCAACTAGATTTAACATGTAAGACAATTTTAAAATGAATGAAAACATCAAGAAAGTGTGAAGGAGAGGTTCAACCTGATGTTTCTTAATCATAGATAGGTTAAAAGATAGTGATCTCCTCCACTGGCTCTGATGGAAGGGTCCCAAGGAATTTATTCAACATATTCCCATTCACAGTGAGTGGATCCCTCTATCCATCCTTCATAATCTACACTACACCAAAAGGATATACATGAGTAACTATAAATGAACCTTCCCAACTGGAACGAAGTATACCTGGCATCAGGTTTAGTCTTGAGTTGAATAAAAACACTCTGTCTCTAGGATAGAAGTCTTTTGGTCGGATCAGCTTGTCATGATCCACTATTTTTCTTTATTTGTAAATCCTTGAATATTCAAATTCTTCCATTATTATTTCCTCAAGCTCTTGAAACTTCAATCTTCATTCCTACCTAGCACTTTCAATGTCCAAATTCATTTTCCTCACAGCCCAATATGCCTTATACTCCAATTCCACAGGTATGTGGCATATTTTCCCCTAAATCAGCCTATATGGACTCATTTCAATCGGGGTTTTGTAGGCTTTCTTATAAGACCATAAGGTATCATCCAACATTTGGCTCCAATCCTTCCTGTTTAGATTAACGGTATTTTCCAAAATTCCCTTTATTTATGTGTTGGAAACATCAGCTTTCCCATTAGTTTGTGGATGATTGGGAGTTGATGTTTTATAATGCACCCCATACTTCTTCAGAAAGGTATCCACTCTCCAATTGAAGATGTGAGTCCCCTGATCACTGATGATTGCTCTAGGCACTCCAAACCTACAAAATATGTTAGACCTGACAAAATCACAAAGAATTTTAGCATCTTTAGTTCTTATGGCCTTTTCATCCACCCATTTGGAAACATAATCAAATGCATGAAAGATATAAGAATTTACAAATTAAATCATGAGAGGTCCTATATATTCTTAATCCATAACATCAAAAATGTCACAAAAAATCAATGGATTTTGGGGAATTTCTTGTATCTTTGAAATATTTCCTAAAAACTGACATTTTTTACATATTTAGAAAAATTAATGAGCATCTTTAAAAATGGTGGGACATTAAATTTCAGATTCTAAAACTTTCATTGTTTTCCTTTGAGGTCCAAAGTGGCCTCCACAAGATATAGAGTGGCAAAAATTAAAGACAGATTTAACCTCACTTTCATGTAAACATCTTCTAATTACTTGATTATTGCAAATCTTCCAAAGTAATGGATCATCCCAAATGTAATACCCAGATTCAGCTTTCAGTTTTTGAATTTTGTGAGAATTGAAATGAGATGGGACCTGAGATGTTAATATAAAATTGCCCATGTCATCATACCAAGGCACTTCTCCTTTAATCATGTGCAACTGCTCTACTAGAATTTGATCATTCAGTGGGTCTCATTTTGGAATTTCAATTTCAGTGGTGTTTGGTAGTCTACTTAACTGATCAGCCACTTGGTTCTCAAATACCTTATTATCCTTGATTTCTATATTGTACTCCTACAGTAGTATCATCCATCACACTAACCTTGGTTTAGCATTATATTTCTTCATCTAGTCCCCAATGCTGCATGATCAGAAAACACTGTGATTTTAGTTCTAAAAAGATATGATCTAAATCATTCTAACGAAAAAAACTACTAAGAACTCTTATACTGTGGTTTTTTAATTTAATTGGGCCGCATCTAAGGTTCTTGAGGCATATGAAATGGCTTGTGGTCTACCATCAATTTGCTGAGAAAGGACTGCTCCAACTGCTTGGTTGGAGGCATCAAAAAGTAGTTCAAATGTTTCTTCCCAATTTGGAGGCTGCATCATGGGTGGTGAAATCAATATATTCTTAAACTCATTAAAGGATTCCCTACATGCACCATGAAAATCAAAATCAACATCTTTCAAAAGTAATCTATAGATATGGAGAGAAATATAACTGAAATCTTTGATAAACCTCATGTAGTATCATGTAGGTCCTAAAAATGATCTAACATGGTCCACACAATTAGGGTAAGGAATTGATTTTATCACTTCAATTTTTGATTTATCCACTTCAATTCCATTTTGGGAAATGAATTTACCAAGTAAAATTCCTATTTGAACCATGAAATGACACATTTAAATATTTAAAACAAGTTTTTTTAAATGCAGTTTTTCAAAACATTTCCAGATTTTTCAAACAATGATCAAAAGAATATCCATAAACATTTAAATCACCTAAGAAAAAATCCATGAAATTTTCAATGTGATCAGAAAATATACTTACCAGGAACCTCTAAAATGTACCTAGAGCATTAGATAATCCAAATGGAATTCTATTATATGAAAAAGTACAAAAAGTGCATTTAAATGTTGTCTTCTCTTGATCCTCACGAGCAATGGGTCCCTGAAAGTAACCTAAAAATCCATCCAAAAAGCAATAAGGAGTTCTCCCTTCCAATATTTCTAACATTTCGTCAATGAAGGGGATATGGAATGATCTTTTCGAGTGAGCTGGTTCAATTTTTGAAAATCAATGCACATTCTCCAGCTGTTTTTAATTCTCATGGGGATTAACTCATTATTTTCATTCCTCAGAGTGGTCAGGCCAGTTTTTTTTGGAAAAATAAGAATAGGGCAAACCAACTGTGAATCTGAAATGGGAAAGATGATCCAAGATTCCATGAGATTCTCAGTCTCCTTATTCAAAACATCCATCAAGGTTGGATTCGGTCTCCTTTAGGGTAGTCTAACATGTTTGAAATCTCCCTCAAGAAAAATTTTATGTGAGCATATTTTTGGCTTTATTCCTGGGATATCACCTAAGCTCCATCCTTTTTCCTGGACATTCTCTCTCAAAATCTCAATCGAAGATTTTTATTTCTTTTTAGAGAGATTATTAGCAGTTATCACTGGTAGATTCTCTCGCTCCATAATCTATACATATTTCAAATCAGTGAGGAGTGGTTTTATTTCTATATCAGGGGGATTCTCAAGGGATAAGACTAAATTGATGTTTCCCCCATCCCAATTTTGGAACTTTTGTACACAAGAAACCATATCATAATCCATTTAACAAATCATCAATGAAATCAGATTTTACCTCTTCCTCCCACATGAAGTCAGAATCTCCAACATCTTCATCATCCACATGTTCAATGATATTTCCAAGGTAAGAAGTCTATCCTATGTCTAAGAATTCATAGATCATAACTAATTCATCAATTGGTTCAGCACCAACTTTATGGGAATGTGAAAATAATCAGTGATCAAATGATGGGTTCATAATGGATTCAAAAATATTGAATTCGAATGTGCTCTCTCCAAACACCGTGGTGAGTGTCCCCATGTGGAAATTGATGATGGTTTTGGCTGTCTCAAAGATAGGTCTCCCCAAGAATGATTTGTGAATAATATGGTCTCTTATCTTCTTCCATACTAAGAACGTAGAAGTCAGCTTGGAATAAGAGATCTTTTACTTTCACAAGGACATCCTCCAAAACTCTTGCAGGGAAAACTGTGGATTGGTTTGCAAGCTAGACCATCGCTCTTGTGGGCTTCAATTCTCCCATCTACAAAAAAGTGTATTTCGAGTGAGGCAATACATTAATTGAAGCACCTAGATCACACAAAGCATTAGTGAAATTTAATAAACCAATGGTCCCTATAATGGAAAACTTCCCAGGATCTTGAAATTTGGTTGGAATATATGGAGTTACAATGGCTGAGTCACTTCTCCCCTAGTTGATTGATTCATTCCCATGAAGCCTTCTCTTTTTGGTTCAAAAATATTTAAAAAAATTCATACCTTGGAATTTGTTTAACAGCTTAAAGTAGGGGAATATTGATTTCCACTTTCTGGAAGGTGTCCATAATTTCTTTTGAAGTGCTTCTTCATGTATTTTCTTTGATTCAATATCCTTATTGGAAATGGTCGGGGTAAGTATTTCTTCTCCCATTGTTTCCATTTCATTGGTGTTTCTTGTTTCTTATTCTATGGACTATCATACTCCTTAACCTCCTCTTCCTTTTCATCTTATTGGTGGATTTTCAAAAGATTTTCTGAATCATTCTCCCTCAAAACATGTGGTATTTTTTCAGGTTTAGGGTTGGATGAAGGTGGGATATTTTTCCACTTCGTGTTATGATTGCACTAACATTATCATTAGGATTTGGAACTGTTAGGGATGGATGGTTCCTTGGATTGTTGGAAATGATTTCAACAAGACTTCCCACTGTGTCTAACAGCTTTTCAACCTTATCTGTTAGGCCCTCATATTGGGATTGTAGATTCTCCATAGAAGGTTATGTGCTGGTGTATGGTTGTCCATATGTCTTTATTTTGAATGGAGGTGTCTAAAAAGAATTTTGTTATTGGAAGGGTTGGTTATTTGATTGTTAGGAAATATGGGGGGTTCTGGTATTTCTGCTGGTGGTAAGGAGGTTAAATGGGGAGCTGGTAAAATGATCTCATCTGGTTTGGTTGGTTCCGATATCCTTATTAGTCTTGGGGATGATGTAGTTGATTTTTTTGGAATTTCCTTGGTTGAAAAGCCACAACACAGTACTTTTCCCCCTATATATTAGGGAACTGGTCAGTATAATGAGTGGAATAATAATATAAACCACATACCTGAGCTGAAGATTGTTGTCCATTTGTTTGAGTTACAACCATTTAAAGAACTAACATTTCAAGGTCATCAACTTTTGTTTCAATCAATGTAGATGAATCAGATATTTTCACCTCATGTATCCCCCTGGTTCCCATTCCTCTTAGTCCAAATTTTTGTGAGTATTGAGCAATCTCTTCAATTAGTATTATGATATTTGCAGGCGACCTATCATTCAGGGACCCCCTAGATGAGTCATCTAGAAGATTTCGATCATTATCCTTATGTCCTTGGTAGAGGAACACAAGGAATTGGTGTTCCTCCATTTCTTTATGTGGGAAGTAGGAACATAGCTTCTTGAACCACGCCTAGTACTCATAGAGGGTTTCTCAAGTTGATTGTCATAGTATGTAAATCTTCTTCTTGATGGCAGTGCTCCTCGATGTGGGAAATAACCTTTTAATGAGTCTTATTTTTAGGTCTTCCCAATCATTGATCTCACCTGGTTTTAGGTTGTACAACCATTCTTTGTCCACTCCTTCGAGTGAAAAGAGGAATTCCCTCCACTGAAATTGGCCATCGGGAGCTCCTCTTGGCATGAATCATGAGCAAATGTATCTGAATTTTTTCATGTGCTGATTTGGATCATCTCTTGTAAGGCTATGAAACATTAGAAGAATAATAATCATATTGACACATAATTCAAAATCATTTGGTTTATTGGGTGCAACGATTTGGTTATTTTGAATGGAAAATTAAGGTTCACATAGATCACGTAGGGTTGGGTTGGGATTTCCAGACATGATTTTAGGTTCAGAGTGAACACATAGATTTTTACTTGAATATGAGGGATCTATTTCTTAAATGATTTTTGGTAGATTTCTTTTTCATAGTTGGGATAATGTTTTTTTGATTTTTGGATCAAATTAAATTAATGGTTCTTTTGAGTCGGGGGTCCTTCAATTTTGAATTTTTTTGTTGCACTGCCTCCCCGGAAACAGCCCCACATTTTGACATTTGTCAATCATGGGGTGTGAAAAAAACAAATAATACATAAGTGAAAATGTAGTAGAGTAGTTAACCTAAGTTTTCTCTAGAGAAGAGTGTACAACAATTATGTTTTTCACTTTAAAATGAGGGTAAAAATTTTGTGTTTTTTAAATGAAATTTGAAATTCAAATGATTTAAAAACTATGATATTAATAAGGGTGATTAGGTCAGGGTAAATTTCCTAATTTTAATTCTATCCATAATAAATTTAATTCAATCCTCTTATTCTTTGTTGATTAAAGTGAGTTTCTATAATTGTTTCCTCTCACTTCCATTGTGAAAATATGATAGTGAGAGAAAACCCTACCAAGATCTCAGTTTTGTCAACGCTCCTTCCATGTGTAAAATAGTTTTATTGAATATCCATAATTGAAATGGGAAATAACCGATCAAGTTTTTTTTATCCCAAATAATCCAAAACATTAACTACACCTTTTACACGTACTGATGATCGTCGAGTACTTCACCACTAATCCCTAGTTTATTCCATCCTATGTACTCCAGAAATTAGTGGAGGGGGATAATTATTATTTTACCAAGGAAAAAATAAAAAACTCAATTGAAATTCATGAATTATAGCACATGATAATGAATTCCGCTATATTAAATTGATGTTTTTTTAATAAGAATTATATTTCATTAAATTACGTCCAAGAACAGTATCATTACAAAATAGAAAACCATCCCTTCCCCGATCACACCAAATGTTTACCCCCCATGGTCGGGGTAATCGAGATGAATGGGGAAGAAGAAGGCATTAAAAAACTATGAAAATGAAAAAAAAGAGAAAGCCAACATGTTCTCATCTTTGGTGTCCCAGAAGGAATGGGATGGAATGAGAGATGCTTTGAGAGGGTGGAGCTCTCCTCCTTTTATATCCATAATTTTTCCCCTGAATGTTGATGTGTTGTAGCCCGAACAAATTACATCTTCACATGTTGATACCTTATTAAATGTTTTTCATAATTCTCTTGTGCTCATACCCTCAAACTCTCCGCATATTTGGACAAGTAATCCGAGACTTATGCATGTTATACTCTCAATATTTATTCTGTCCAGTCAGACACACAAAATCGCAAACCTCCAGATTATGATGCTTTAATGGACCTTAAAAAGGCCAATTCTCACAGATTTCCCTTCATGAAAGATGTTCTAAAACTCCTTTCATGTACACCCACTGATGATCACAAAAAATGGGGCCAACCAAGAATTTTTACGGACCTCACACAAAAAATCGGCAGAACTGTAAACAGTTTTCATGAGACAAGTTGTGTGCTTCTTTTGAGCTTTCAAATAGTCGATTTAGCTTTTGGTACAAAAATAGTAAATGAATACCTTGATGTATAAAATATGAAAAAGAATGAATTTTGAAATTTGGATTAGTTTAGAAAATGTTATGGCTATAATACTGAAATAAGATAAAATATTTAAAAATCCAAAATTGGCCATTTTTTCTATTCAGCTCAAAATAACACCAATATCATAAAAATGTAGAATTTCATCATAGATAAAAACTTTTTTTGGTTTAAAAATATTAAATTAAATGCAAATTTAATTAGAAATATTTTTACTATCACATGGAAACTGGTTAATCATGTAAACTTGATGGATTATATAGATGACCAAGGAACAAGATTCCCTATGCGATCACATAGGTTAACCAAATAAGAAGAGGGAACATAACGAATGGTGTGTTTAAAATCTTAAAACTCCCTTTCTCTATTAATGTGATATGTATGGTTGTTCTTCTTGATACTTGTGAGGTGACATTGATGGGGATTTGATCCCCTATTGTGCAATTTTTTTGTGGATTTGGGGTTGCGTGGGACCATATGTTGGGGCTTGCTTTGGTTCCAGTATTTCAAGGGATCTCATAGATCCTTTTTTCTATTGTGACATTTCATGAAAACCGAGTGTGAAAGATTATATTGTTTGTTGGATATTTTTTCTTCCTTAGATTGTGGCAATACCTGTTAGTTTCCTGTTAGTGAAGAATTATTTAAATTGAGTCACTTGAATATGAGAACAGAATGGGATCAAGGGGGAATTGATTTCTAGTAATGATTTATTCTTTGGTTGTGGGTTATGTGCTTTTTATTAATGAATAGTAAGGAGGGTGTGTGTGTGTGTGTGTGGGATGGTTTTGGAACCCTTAGGTTGGAATGAGTGCTTGTCTACCTATGTATATAAATTTAGTTCTTTTATCCCTTATTCTCACCCCAACCATGTTGAGCACTTCGTGTTGAACATCCCCATTTCATGGGTCAGGGTGTTCTTTCCAACACTCTTATATGTGGATGGTTATTAAATAAATTTATTATCCCTCTTTAGAGTAGCCTAAGAATCTTCGAGTATGCTTTAATGACATGAGGTCCATTATACCCCACGATTAATTTGGTAGGGTGGTTGTCGTGGTTGGACGAGGTGTGTATGGGTAGGTTTGTTTCAAAAGTGTCTTCAGGATGAGGCCCATGTTTCTGTGGTCATAGAAGTTTGTATTCTAGAACAGGTGTCTTCAGTTGTGGCTGAAGTTTGTTTTACCCAGGTGTCTTTGGGCCGAGAAAAATGTTTTCTGGCACAAGTGTTTGCAGGCGTGGTTAGGTGTGGTTATGGTGGTACAGGTGTTTGAGGTCGTATCTATTATTATGTTATCCCCTATTGTTGTTGTAGGGGAAGTAATGATACTGCAGTGAAAATGGTGGGGGAGGTCTAACGCGTAGGATGTCTTCAATAACTAGTGGTAAAGTTGTGAATGGTACCCAAATATAGATGTGTATTACAATTATTTTACAGATTATACGTTATTTGGGGAGTGTACCTTGGTAAGGTTATATAGATAGTTTCCTTACTAGGTGCTTTGGTTATCTCTTTTTCTCATAGGTCATTATATTACCTCTCCACTTGTGCACGAGATATTTTGGTTTTCCCTACCAGGAATACCTTTATACACACCCTTCATATATAAAACATGTTTTAGGATTCTAGGGGGACTTAAGGGACGATGAGAGGCTATACTAGCTCGGACGTTGGGATAATTGTTGTTGTCGTTTTAGTTTCTTTCGGTTTTTTTCCATTTTGAGTTTTCTTGTACTTTTTATTGGTTTAACATTAAACATGCATATGGGAATGGGTTTTGGATTTACTTTTACCTTTAGTTTTTTTTGTTTTTTGTGTTTTTACCATCGTATCTACCGATCCAACTAATTAAAAATCGCAATTTCTTCCATATTTTGTTTGATTATATACCCTCAGTGACAGTCATCACTCGAAGTCCTATTGAAGCCAGGACTCATTGGTCATTATCTTTCCTTCAACATGTAGTAGGATGGTTCTGGCTATTTTCTTTTCCTTCCCACATCTTGGTAATTTCATGTCATGATAGGTATTTTTTTTACTAAAATTACATTATATTGATACACCTCATAAGGAGGTTTAGGATATTTTTCCCATAAATCCTACTGAAATATTTTTTTTCCTAGGCATAATATAAAATATTTAGTAATAATTTTATAATTTAAATGATCACTATTATAGTCACATTTATATTTGAATGGTTGTTGATATTAAAATATGTTAGGATGGTCTCATATAACAGTACCATCAATCTAATTAATGGAAATCCATTTTCATTTTATAGACCATCTCTAAAATTTTGTTTAAATGGATATTATAATATATGATCTTAATTCATCCACATGATAATGTGACCCAATTATTCTATTGGGAAATATTTTTATATAATCCTGTAAATATTTTAATTAATAAAATTATTCTTCATAAAAATATTAGGAACAGGGGTACTAGTTTTAAAGAAATTAACACTCTTAAAAAATAAAATTTAAAAAACAATAATAATTTCATTGAATTCAATGATGGATCATTTCATACCCTTATTAGATACCATTATGTCATAGATGAATAGAATATTAAAAATTAAATGATTTTTCAAAGAATCTCTAGAAGAATCCAATTAATCCTTCATATATCCCCTTTTCAAAATACCAGAGAAAAGATTATTTACCCAATACATATTATTTGAATGATTATGGGTCTGCCTTCCTCTGATGGACTTAAAGAAGACTATTCATTTACCCTAATGTGTTAGAGAAGACCATGATTACTAAATAAAACTAAGGATAATATCGTAACACCAAATATAAAATCAAAACTCAATAGGGTCGTCAAAATAAAATTATATTACAAATGATCATAGGCACTACCCATGAACACCATGATCATTTTTAGTGAGTTTTTTTGTGGATGGATTTATTATAGGATACACACAGATTGATATAATTTTCAAATGACAAAAAAATAATATTTTTAAAAATAATGATTTATTTTATGTATTTTCATATATAATAAAAATAAGACAATCCTAAATTTGTATTTATGATAAGTAGATGGGTCTCTTGGTGATAATTTTAAAAAACATTTGATTATTATTTATGATCCGTCATATTTTCAAAACTATCATGAAGATTATACAATTTCCTCACAATAAAAAAACAAATTTATCAATACTATGGAATAATTTAATGATAGGGAACATTAGTATAGATGACATTAAGGGTTTTTAAACATGGAGGATCTTGAATAATTCCAAATATACCAACATTTTTACACAACCTAAAATAAATAGTTTTTTTAATGAAATTTAATATAATCATTGGAGAATAGTATTGAATTTGGATGTAAATAAAATTGAGTGGAGTGAAATTTTTCGAATTGGTATCACATTATAATGGAATGAATGTGATTAGGTTGAAGTGGGCCTTATAAAGTATTACCAACAGTAATGTAATATTATCATAGTATAAATCTATATTATTTTGGAAGGGATTATATAAAATTAATGCTATGGACATTGATGATAAATTTTAATATGTAATATTCCAAAAATAGATGAAAATATTTAATATTAATTAAAATTATTTCCAAATGGATTTGTTAATACACAATCAATTTTTTATATTGGACACATACAAAAATTTAAATAAAGATTTGAAATCATGTTTTGGAGTTGGAGAAGAGTTTTTTGAATCATAAATTCCAAATGATAAAATATTTAAAATATTAAAATATATTAATTAGTTTACTCTCTTAAAAAATGGATTTACTTATGAATGGTTTCTTAAATTTGAAAACCATGACCCTTATTGATTCCAGAATTAATATTTTTCCCTAGGTATAAAATATTTTTCTCTTGCCATGGGAATTTTAATAAATTATTATAATTGGGGGATTAAATAGATAATTAAATGAATAATCTATGTTAATTTTTATTTAAATTCTCTAACACTATACAACCATTATATAATTCATTTTGTACAATGTATTTAGGGTTCTCCACATAATCATAATGATATGGGAGGAAGATCTCTTGGTGGAGAACATTAGTTAGTAATCATAGATTGATGAAAGATAAAGATTTGTTTATTGATCAACCATGCCATTGATAATAATGACAGTGGAACCTTCAACATAAGTGTTTGGTCCAATTATGAGGTAGATCATGTTATTTTTTTGGGACTATTATTTTTATTCCTTATTTTCAATTATAGTTCAATTATTATTTCATTTATTCTATATTCAATGCATTCAATGACCCATTGAATTTAATTTTTCTAAAATATATAATTATTTGGACAAGGATATTCCATTTTTCCTCTATTATTTTATTTATATTTGTGAATGATGAATAAAACAATGTTTTCATAATTGATTTCACTTATTTTTATTTAGTTACTTCTCTATTTTTTAGTAATTCATCATTAGAATTTTTTTTAGGTAGTGAGTTGACTATTTTAAAAAACCAAGACCCATGATGTATTTAAAAATGGTTTAATAATTCAATGTGTAAAATTCAGATCATGTGGTTAAGAGAACATGATAAACATCAACTATGGTGGGATTTTATTGAGATGAAAGGTAATTATTTCACATGTAGTGGATTAATTCATGGTGATATGGATTTGATGCGGGGATGTTTGAATGGGGGTAATCATTGACATTCATGAGCTATAATATTCAAGCATGTTTTTCATTCAGTATAAATTGAGATTTACTGACCTCCTGAGTTAAAATATTTATTTTGTTCATCATGGGTACTTCCAAGAATGGATGTAAATGAATGGATTTCTCCATGATATTCAAATTGGAGTTGTTCCTCGCTATATCCCTAAATATCATATGGTATTTGAGTGATCGGTACTAGTAAAAAACACATTAAATTACAAATATATGATGATAGGGGAGGTCCTATCTATCTTTTGTAATGTTTTAACATAATAACTAGTATAATATAGACCATTGGAACAAAACATAAGAGGTGATTCCAATCCCAATATCATATATAGGGATTATTAGTGTGCGGTTCCCAAAGAGGATGAAAATATCTAGGGAACAATGTATGAACTGCAATGAGGGCCTAGTTTATATCGCTCTAGATTTCATGAAACACCATGTTGAAGTAGATAAGTAGATTGTGGATGGGCTACCATGGAAGAGGTAGTAATGAGAGCATATTGACCATTAAATAGGAATTTTTCAGAGTTGGGTATGAAGAACGGTGGGAGGTGGCTAAAATTTTGACCTATTACCATCACCACCAGCTCCCTGATGATTATGCTAGGGATTTAAGGGTAGTAAACATTGGTATGAGTAGTTTCAGGAAGACGAGTCTTATGATCCATAGACATATTGATAGATCCATGGAATGATGTGTGTCCATTAATCCATTGAATCAGCTTAAATAAACACAAGTGTGAGCCCTTTAAATTTTGACATTATAAATAGTTTAATAATAAGATTTTCTATCACATCCTTTATCCTTAACCATAATGGTCGATACTCCCATTAGAGTGGATTATATTTTAATCATATTCTTTTAACAATGTGAAGTGGACATTTAAGAGTTTAAATTTTCATCAGACTTCTATATAGTTACAAAGAATCCATATTATGTTTTTATTACTATATACTATATATTAATAGTTTTTTCCAATGAAGATTATTTATTTCGTTGATAGAGTGTACATGGTCAGATCATATAGTATTTTCTCTCACTTATGAGAAGGAATTATAGTCATAGAAGTTTGGGATCATGTAAATGAAACTAAAATATTTCCACCCAATTATATAGCATAAATTGTGGTGCAATAGACTCGGGGGATATATAGTTATCTTTTCTAATATACGTGTTTCTAGATATATTTTACTATGATTTAAAAGGATTACCTATACCTTGTGGGGATGATTTTTTTGATTAATTCTACCCTTGGAAATTCATTAATATATTTCGTGGAATACTATATGGCCCCGGAAGAACTTTGAGAGATGAGTGGGTAGTCAAACATCCTTCAGCGGAAATGATTTAATATAACCTATGGGACCCCCTATAATAATTATGTATTTTTTAATAACCTAGAGGGAGATATAAGGATGTGTGTGGATTATCATCACCTAAAATAGGATAATTTTACCAACATGTATCCACTATCAAGGACTTATGACCACGTTGGTACGCTAAAATGAGAAAATTGGATCTTAAAGATCAACCTGAGGTCAGGATATCTCCAGTTATAGTATTGTGAAGTTTATCATAAATCCTTTGACCACTTGGACACAAATGTGACAACAAAATATCTAGCCTGATATGTTTCATAAAACCTATCATTGTTTTTAATTAGGTTGAAAATTACACTTATCCTATTGTTTCTATATTATGGTGTTTATTATGTGTTATTATTTGATGACATTAGGGAAGGGAATATAGTGTATTGATTTAATGTTAGGGGTGATTTCTTATGTATCTCAATAGTTGAGAGGCCACAAGAATAACTACACATCCCATGACATTGAACTAGAATCTATGGTGTTTACCCTTCAATATTGGTGAAAATATTTTCTTATTCAGTCTTGTTTTATTATATTGAACAATAGAGTCTTGAGGGAATATTTAATAAGATATTTCTCATCTTTATACTTAAATATTGGATATAATTTTTATATGGTTGTCAATTTCAGATATTATATAATCTGAGGAAAGAAAATTTGGTGGTATTTTGTCTTAGATGGTAATAAAACTCCTACTAACAGTGAATGTAATATAAGTATTTTTTCAAATTTTATTTATCCTTAGTGGATACGGTAGGATCATTATTATTCTTATATATAAATGGGAACCCCATACTTATATTTCTCAAGAGGATGAGCGAAGCACATGTTTTCGATTTTAATTTTATGGTTGTTCGCATTATGATATACATAGAAAATCATCCTAATGGTTACTATGATTATGGGGGATAATATTAGATTCATTATTGGTTATTTAGTTTTTCTAGTCACTCTTAGGGAGAAGGATTTGATATGGTTCAATAACTCTCTCTAGGAATTATGTCATGGAGTAAGAAATTTGTGAAAAGACCTATGATATTATTTTTGGAATCCGGTAATGAATAAGTTTATTGAAAATATCATATTTCCTTCCTCAGTTATCAATATGTGAAGGCCATAAAATAAGTTACCATGTCCTTTTCATACCTCTATACGGCTTCAATGTTGCAGTTATTGGAATATCCATGGATTTTAGGATGATATTTTCATGTACTATGATTGGTAACAATTCGAATAATGTGATAATAGATTTTCTATCCATTTATTATTTATAATTGACAAGAATCCAGTGGAAATATTGGGATGTCAATAAATGAAAGAGGATATTCATCATCAGGGTGTTTTATAGACAATTCTCTTGGATTTTTAGGTTCTGTTCACATCTCATTTATGGATGTGATTGCCTAAGGTTCTCATGACCCAATTAAAGATGATCAAAGTGCCACATCACTATATTTATGTATATAATTTGTGGATCATAATGATCCTAGTGGACATGTTTTTATCATAAATGTTGGAAATTAGTTAGTAATTAGATAATAACATATATTTGGAGGAGTCTTCATAAAACAAAAACTATCAATCTACTATTGGTATAGTTCCTTTTGCGGAACATTATTGGAGACCTTGATGGTCAATAATATGCCATTTAAAAATGTTATAAATAGTTATTACTAGGGTAATGTTTCTATGGGCAGTGGAAGAGAAATTAAAAAATTTCCAATAGCTGATGAAGGAAATCCAGAACCACCTTTAGTCCATGATTTATGTTAAATTCCATTATATATTAGTGAGGGAGAATATTTTCTTAACCCTGTACATGAAAAGTATTTTGTTCACAAAGGGAATTTTGATATAGGTATTTCATCGGTGTATTCAATATATAATTAATTTACAAATTTAATATATTATTTATATAAATTCTATAACCCTGTCCAACCACTTTACTATCATCATTATTCATAATATATAGTGTTATCAACAAAATTCTCAATATGGATGATGGAGATATCATAATGGAGGCCATTTATAGATTATGTTCGATTGAGCATTAGTCACAAACAGATTGGAGATCACCCAAATCATCAATGATAGTGACTCTATTCCATTATCATCCATGATCAGTACAATTATAATGTATGATTTTTAATTTTGGTGGGATTATTGCCTTTATTTTTTTTTTGTTTTGGACCTAGATCAATTCATAATAAATTGATTCCATGTACGAATCATTAATCTCTATTCATAAATACATTTTCTAGTGTTATGGATTATTTATAATTGGCCATATCATTAGATTCATTGATTCATTAATTATATTCAAGAATGATGGCAAAAGTAAACACTACAATTTTTTGTTTCTATCTTTTTTGAATTGTAAATTTCCCTCCCAATTTTTCAGGAATTCATAATACATATTACTTTTGATTGGTTATTTAAATATTTCCATGGAACTAGAAAATTATGAAATTGAATAAAATTTACACAAATCATTGGTCCACAGTCAACGTCATGGGGATTTACACATAGGTTGATTTTTAATGTTGGTAGGATAAGAAATTGATACCTAGTGTGTGGATTAGGTGTAGTGGTTTTACAAAGGATGACATGGAATGGATGAGGGATAATTATTTTCATGATCCATAGTTTATGATTCATATCAAATAAAAATTGTTCAATAATAATGTATCTTGTTATAGTTATTTCAAGATTTTAGGCATTTCCAATAGTAGAGGTGGAGAAAACATGGTCTACATTGAAGTGGTAAATTTTTTAGAAAATAAATCACTATAATATTTGTATTTTAGAATAACAAATTCCACATTACATCTTAAGAAACACTTTGGTTTTGAGATTAGAAAAATATCACAATGTTGTGTGGCCTAAGCCACATTCTATGCACCACTAGAAGATTATTTGTAATGTACATTAAGTACATGACTGGGGAATCCTTGGTGGTTTTTACACCATGTATGACTATGATACACCCCATATACATCTAGATGGAGTGAGATTAAAGAAACATGACACACCGTATGATTCAAAACCCATACAAACACACTATATGTCTTATTTTACTCATTTTTTTGTTGGAACATTTCTTGCACTAGTTTTATACAATACATTCATATAAGAATAAAAATAAACCTTGATCCATGTAAACTAGGGACCATGTCATTTATAACATTTTTTTCATTGTTTGGGACCATCTATCAGTCCCTTATAAGTGGAATTCCTCTTGGACCCTGGTGGTGTCTAAAAATAAAATAACATAGAATAAAATTTTTGTAATGTCACAAAATTTCTGTATAATTACTTTAATTATATGGAATTATTTTGAGACTGTGAAATCTAACGGTGTATTATTCCAAGGCTCGAAGTTCCCAGAATGATCCATCGAAATTTGTTATGTTAAAAAAACGCATCTGGGTTGTTTTCCAGAAAAAGTGGAATAAATATTAATTGGGGGCTCGTATATGAAATTTGAGGGCACCGTTACATTCAAGATGGTGGGTTTACCCTAGGCGTGACTTATGTTTAGTCAGTGCATGCCTCCAGTGAGAAACCCCGAAATGGCATAACAGTAAATAAAATTATTAAATAAAATTAATTTATTTTTCATGTGATTATAACTCACGAGCAGAGACTCGGATTAAAAATGAAAGACCACCACTGACCTCATAAGGGTATGATTTCCTTAGGCAGAACCTAACATAGGTCGACGCAGGCCAATAGTGGATGTTAGTTTTTGGCCATAAATAATATAATTATGTAACAGTTATTTTATTGATAAATTATCTAACATCTAAACTGTAACTCGGATTGAAACTCCGAGAGTACCGTCTGTATTATGAGGACTTTTCTCCCATTAGGTAGAGCCTAACATTGACTAATGTGGGTTGAGGGTGACTGTTAATAGTTTTTTGAACTTTTTTTCAATACGTTTAGAAAACGTATGAGCGGCGTTTTTTTATCATTTTAACCGCTTCATGGAATTTAAATCTGAGTGCATTGTTGAATCCACATCATCAGGATTCATATAAGGGAAGCTTCACTTAGACCACAGTAGGTTGGGGGAAAATCTAGTTTTTGTGACTTTTAAGGAAATATCAAAATAACAAAAATGTTATATTTTTTCCTACCACCTATTGAGCGGCGGTGGTGGGACAATGACTTGTCAAGCCATTTAATGGAATAACTCTCCTATTTTTGTAACTCCACTGTTGGAAATTAAGAGGTTCATTCATTATTGAACCTCATTAATTTCTAATTTCATACTCACCCTATCCCCTGTATTGAAATGGATTGGGGGGGTTGACACAAATTCATCAAGGGAAAACCACTAGTGAAGTACTAGTCCAACTTCCGCTGACAAAGGAAAGAAACATGGGTAGCGACGTTATGGGAATGACGAACGCTGATGAAATCATTCCAAAGAGTACTATCCTCTCACCAATGACTGTGATACCTCTGACAGTTCATGAGGTAGGTGGTTTACATGCTTTGATTCTCCCCCTCTTTCCATTCATGAAAAATATAATGAACGCAGACCTACTGACTAACGGGTTGATCTGCATCATGTCTATTCATTTAAGTTGTTGTTGCGGTATCTTAAATTTGGAGAATATTATTCTTTTTTATTAGAATTACTTTTTCCTAATGATTAAAACACTAAAGCAGTGGGCATGGGCCAAAACCAACAAATCCAAAATACCATATGCTAAACTTTTACTTTGTTCATTCTTTGTGGCGGAACAATGAAAGAGGTGACAAGGCGTATTTTCGGGCCTAAAAACAATGATAGAATCTCTAGAGGGCTATAAGCCCATCTAGAAGGAAGAACAGATCATCAAAACTCACCAAGTGGCCCTTGGAGGATTTGACAGTGCGGAACCTGCATGACGACACTGACAACCAGCACCGACAAGAAATGGTGGTGGTCGGTGCCACGGTGGTTGGAAAAGGTGACCAGAAACGGGCGGCCATGGAGACGGGAGGCGATGCGTCATTGTATGCCATGGTGAGATAGGCCACGACTTCAAAGCTACAGTGGAGGCATAGGGGGACCCGCTTGAATAAGGTCTCAGGGGAAATGAGGTGGCACCACCATTCTAGGAGGCAAATTGCTCCATTGAGTTATTCGGAAGGCGGATCACGTGACCCCCATGCGGTTCGCGCCAACTGGCAAGTCGAGCCACCACAGCCCAGCCCAACAGGGCCGACCTAGGGTGGTTCGGGCCGAGCCATATTGGACCTGGACCGGTTTGGGTCGACCCAGGCCGAGTTAGGCCGAGTCTATCTGACTGTGTTGTGTCGGACCCCGACCCCTCTTGGGCCCAGAAACGCTTAAAATGCCATATAATGAAAACCATACTTTTGGTTTATGAACTGTTTGTGGTGCTGGTGTCCTTGGAGATAGATAGTTCTATTGAGACACACCATGTGCCATTAAAAGAAATTTGGAGTTTGGAAAGCTGGATCCTACCTGAAACCAACCGGGCCCTCAGTACTAAAATGCTTATATCCTATAGATCGATTGTCTGGTTGATACACTGTATATTGCGTTGGAACAATTATGACAGGACAGATCATCATGTTACAATCTTTGGGAACTTTTTGGTGGTTGAGGTACTACCGATAACAGGAGGAGCAGAACCGGGGTTTTTCTTGTAGTGAGAGTTAAGATGGAAACTCCCTTGATGACTCAAGGTGCAGGTATTCATTACTCCCGTGCTTTGGTAGAGACAGGACTCCCCACGCCTTGAGTGTGGGTTTTTTCCCTCTGATTGGTATTTCTATCTTTATAGTCAGTACTCCCCTATTGGACTATGGAACAGTTCCTCCATACATAACTCACATAGAGTCAGGTACTCCCCTATCAGGTAGGGTGTGGGTCCTATATGTTAGGAGTAGGTACTCCCCTGTCAACCCAGGGTGTAGGTACTCCATACGCAGATCTATAGCAGAGTCGGCACTCTCCATTTCATGCGAGGGTGCGGGTCATCTAGCCTGGGGTTGGTACTCCCCAAATGTACTAAGTTGTGGGTTCACCAAAGCAGTAAATCTACCAGAGTTGTACTCTCCAACCAGGTATGGTGTAGGTCCTCACTTATAGTGTTGGTACTCCCTTGCCAAGCCAGGGTTCGAGTCCTCAAGCCAGGGGTCGGTACTCCCCTCACGTATTAGGGCGTCGGACCCCCACAGCAAATAAACCACCAGATTTGTACTCCCCTACCAAGTATGGTATGGGTCCTCACATATATGCTTGGTACTCCCCTGTCGAGCCAGGGTGAGGGTCCTATAGCCTTGGGTCTGTACTCCCCTGACGTGCTAGGGCATGGGTCCCCCACAGTAAACAAACTACTAGAGTTGTGCTTCTCTACGATGTGGGGTGCGAGTCCTCGCATATGGAGTAGTACTCCCCAGTCTCTGAGTAGCGACATGGAGCGGGTCCTTCAGAGGAGTTGGTGCCCCTCGACTACATGTCACAACGTCGAGGAGTGGGCCTCTTCACATATATTCCCTTTATCTTGCCTCGGGCACAAGACATTGACTGCACGACCTCAAGTGTCGGGTACTCGATGAAATTCTAGTAGAATGTTCCCGATAGAGCACGTCCTCTCGGATGTTCCATTAGAAATTGATGAGTTGTACCTGATGAAGTACATCTCTCAGACGGATTCCATCAGGGCTGGCCAGTTCATGGAGAATGTACTCCTGATCCTTGGGTAATGCTTTGATCCTTCTTTGGAAATACTAGAAAAGGATTGAGGTCGATGCGTCATATTCATTTGCAGATGTGGAATGTATATATGTTTTGAGATGTGTATTTTTATTTGTTGTTTGAGATTGTTACCAAGCTTTGTTGTTTTCCATTGTGGAATTCTAAGAGACCTTTGGGGGTCTTGAGATCCCTATTGGGTATTGTTATACTCACCCCTACACGGGCTTCACCCGCACCTTGGTGTGTCATGTGAAGACGACGATCGTCAATGATGAGACTTGAAGGATATAGGACTAGGTGGTACACTAAAGAGATTGGATGATTTGGGGATCTATGGAGAGGAGCTATACCTACCTTTTAGGTAGGATCATTGGTTGATGATCACAAGAGCTATTCTTATTTTTTCAGTTGTAGTTTTATCTTTCAGAAGGGCTTGTATTCTGGCCCACTTACTTTCAGTACACACATGTTCTACTATAGTTTTAAATTGTGCTTTCATCTTATTGTGTTCTTGGTTGTGGGATCATACAAGTTTAAAGGCAATGCCTTCCTATTTTAGGGATACGCCTTTCGGGTGCTTGTCGCCAACCCATGGCCAATGGAAGGCAGCTTTGGGGTAGTCACCGCACGGGCCCCAGGGGACGGGTCATGACAATTAGGGTTAAGTGAGATTGATTGACCATTTAATTACTACAAATATTGGGTTAGGATCATGGAATGATTCTCCAGTGGAAACCCACCCTGAATAAATATTCAAGGTGTAGTATCCTCATTGAATCACGGGGTAGGGTCGAAAATCCCAAATTATAACTTGGCGATGGAATCATCTCTATATTGTTCATATAATGATGATATCCCCCTAATATTAGGATTGTAAGTATCCTCTATACATGGGGTCAGTATCCCTTCAATCTATTGAACTCAAGTGTGGTGTGGGATCACTTTCTCGGTTCAACATCCACCCTACAAAACAAGGTGTGCAGGATCCTTCACTGTATGTACTAAGAGATTATGTAACGGCCAAAAATTTTATCAATGAAATTTATCATATTAGAATTTTGTCAAATAGTATAAATCATATATATTCACATAACGAACAAAAAAATATTTATAAATGATGAATGGAAGAAATAATATTTATCTTCAGAAATTAAGGAACCTAAACCAGTGGAATAGTAACATTACAACTGGAATAGTAATGTTACCACTATGAGAAGATTTGATTTTTGCGATGGGTTATTTGTGATGGGAAAATCAACCCGTCGCAAATAAATACATATTTTTGATGGGCCTAGGTGCCCCGTCACAAAATCATATGCATGGTTTGGCGCAATTCGTGCACTAAACCCGGTAAGAGAGTATTTGTGACGGGTAGGCTCCTCCCGTGAAAAATACCAGGAGGCAGTAAAAAGTAGTTGCGAAAGATCCCCTCGCAAATGCCTAACGGTGTTAAAAAACTATTTTCAATGGGACAACATCCTGTCACAAATAGTGTGTCGGCAAGATACTTTTTGCGATGGGACCCTTTGCAAATAACCTTTTAACCACCTACAATAATTTTTGTTATTGAAGTTATTTGCAATGAGTCCCGTCGCAAAAAGTAGCATTTGTGACTGGAGACCCGTCCCAAATAGTTTCATCGTAACTAATGTAGTCTATATTTATCTCCATCTATTTTCCTCCCTCCTCAATTCATACTTTCTCTGATTCTCTAAACTCTAATTTTAGAGTGAAAATTTTTCAGAGTATGTTTTTTACGAAGATGTTGTGAAGTAGTAAACAATTATAAGAGATCATGTTTAAAGTTATTTATGTTTTATTTAATTTAGTATTTATTTCATTTTTATGTTAATTTTAATTATTGTTGATTAGTTGCAATTAATTCATGTTTAAATTGATTTATTATCAGTATTTTTTAGTAATAATAAAAAGAAATTATTAGTACTAATTCTTAGTAATTAGTAATAATTAATAATTATTAATGATAATTTTTAATATATATAATTTATTTGTAGTAATTAGTAATTAGTTGTTGTATTTTTTAGAATTAATATTAATTAACAAAATTCAGTAATAATTAGGAAAAATAGTAATTATTAGGGAAAAATTGTAATAATTAGGATAAAATATTAATAAATACTTACAATTAGTAATAAATACTCACAATTTGTAATAAATACTAACAATTAGTAATAAATACATACAATTAGTAATAAATGCTAATAATTATTAATAAATAATAATAATTAGCAATAAATAGCAAAAATTAGTAATAATTATAAATACGAATAATTAGCAATAAATAGTAATAATTAGTAATAACTAGTAGTAATTAGTAATACATACTGATAATTAGTAATGAAAACTAATAAATACTGATATATACTAATAATTATTAATAAATAATAATAAATAGAAATAAATAGTAATAAAATTAGTAAAAAATACTAATAATTAGAAACAAATACTAATAATTATTAATAAATACTAGTAATTAGTACTAAATAAGAATAATTAGTAATAATAACTAATAAATAGTAATAAATATTAATAATTAGTAATAAATACTAATAATTAGTAATAAATACTATTAATTAGTAATAAATACAAATAATTAGTAATAAATTCAAATAAATACAAATAAATAGTAATAAATAATTATAAATAGTAATAATTAATGTTAAATAGTTATAAATAGTTATAATTATTAATAAGTAGTAATAAATAGTAATAAATAGTAATAAATAAAAAGAATTATTAATAATTAGTAATAATTAGTAATAAATAGTAATAATTAGTAATAATTAGTAATAAACAGTGTCAATTTTTAATAAATAGTAATAAATAGTAATAATTATTAATAAATACTAATAATTATAAAAAAATACTAATAATTAGTAATATTTATAAATAAATAGTAATAATTATTTATAGTTTTTAATAATTTGTAATAAAGACTATTAATTTGTAATAAATACTAATAATGAGTAATAATTAGTAATAAATAATTATAATTTGTAATAATCAGTAATTATTACTAATAAATAGTCATAAATCATAATAAATAGTAATAATTGGTAAAAAATTGTTTTAATTAGTAATAAATAATAATAATCAGTAATAAATATTAATAATTAGTAATAAATAGTAATAATTAGTAATTAATAGTAATAAATAGTTATAAATAGTAATAATAAGTAATATATAGTAGTAATTAGTAAGAAATACTAATAAATAGTAATAAATCATAATAAATTGTAATAAATCATAATAATTTGTATCAATTAGTAATAAATAATAATAATTGGTAATTAATACAAAAAAATATTAATAAATATTAATAAATAGTAATAATCATTACTAATTATTACTAATTAGTTATAATTAGTAATGATTAGTAATAATTCATAATAAATAGTAATAATTTGTAATGAATAGAAATAAATAGCAATAAATAGCAATAAATAGGAAAAATTAGGAATAAATAGGAATAATTAGCAATAAATAATAGTAATTAGTAATAATTAGAAATAATTAGAAATAATTAGGAATAATTTGCAAAAATTTGCAAAAAATTGAAATAATTATTAATAATTAAATATAATTACCAATAATTAGTAATAGTTATGAATAATTAGCCATAATTAATAAAAATTAGAAACCATTTGGAATAATTAGTTATAATTAAGAATAATTAGTAATAATTAAGAATAATTAGTAATAATTAAAAATAATTAGTATTAATTAGAAAAAAATTAGGAATATATATCAATAATTAAGAATAATTAGAAATAATTAGAAATAATTAAAAATAATTTTCCATAAATAAGGATAATTAAAAATAATTAGCTATAATTAGTAATAATTAAGAATTATTCAGATTAATTTGGATTAATTAGGATTAATAGGGAATAATTAAAATTTTTTAGGAATAATTAGGAATAATTCGGATTAATTTGGATTAATTTGGATTAATTTGGATTAATTGGGATTAATGAAGAATAATTAGCATTAATTAGTATTAATTAGTCCTAATTTTAAATGATTAGGATTAATTAAGATTAATTATGAGTAATTATTAGTAATTAATAATAATTATGAATAATTATGAATAACTAGGAATAATTAGTAATAATTAGTAATAATTAATAATAATTAAGAATAATTAGTCATAAAATCAATTAAAATAAATTGTAATAATGTGGCATAATTTTTAATGGATTGGAAACACTCCTTTTACTCGATCAATCTTCTCCTTTCAACTCTCATCGATTGAAAAATTATGAAAATTACACTTCCATGTATGCATATCTAATCTCATATGCACGAGTTTGAATATGCATTCATCAGAACACATTTTTCATAATGTTATCAAGTGGTGACAGTTTCATGAAGATGGTTCATTGACAAAAAGGGGGATCTTTTGTCCGAAGACTTGTTTAATTTCTTTTTTCTCACACTAAAATCACAAGGAAGAATATTTTTTGAGGTACGCTTATACATTCTCATATGCACATGAATGTATCAGTGTACCTCCAAGAAAATTATTCTTTGTGATATCAGTGTGATAATGTTGAAAGTAAATGAGTCGTCAGACATATACGTAGCTGCCAATCCTTTGGAAACTATGTCCCCCATAATTAATGGTAATTATTAAGAAGTAATTAAAATTATTTATCATAATTTTTTGGATAGTGTTTTTATAATTTCAAATTATTCCAAAAAAATAATGATAATATATTTTGTAGAAAAATATGGAATAAGTATGTCAACAACTACCATTATTAGATGATTGCGCTTGGATAAATCAGCAAAAAAATCACAATATTTGTAGTTTAAATATTTTATATATTGAGGGTGTTGAATATTTCTTATCATTTTCATCATCAAAAACAGAATTTTTTTCAGAAGTCCCAATTAAGTGTGCTTGTAAAAACTATTCTCTTAGAACGTTTGACACATTTGACAATGTTGGTGGACATATCTTATGGTTTGGTTTTGAAGCAGATTATGTTTTTTTTGGTATCAACATGGTGAACACAGTTCTAGAGAAGATACTAATTAAATAACTCTAGATCCATAAATGTTTGAAAACATACTACATAATGTTGCAGGTCCATCTATTCAATAAACAAGAAATTAGGATGATATTGGTTTGACTCCTGAGTTGGTACCATCCGAATTTTATGACTTGTTATAGTCTGCTGAGGATGTATTATATCTTGGTATCAATATAAGAGAATTAGAAGTGGTTGCAAATTTTATGGCTATTAAATCATATTATGCAATGTCAAAAAATAGTTTTGATCAGATGTTTTCTTTGGTTATAACACAGTTACCTGAATGAAATGTGTTTCCTATAAATTACTATGAGAGCATGAAGCTGCTTCGTAATCTTGGACTTATTTATCATATGATTTATGCATGTGAAAATGATTTCAACTTATCGTCTTGTGAAAATGAGTCGTTGGAGAGTTATCCCACATGTGGAAAATCGAGGTATAAAGAAGCTCAGTCGGGGAAGTCTAGATCGATTCCTGTAATACAGTTGAGATATTTTCCCATTACACCCAGGTTGCAGAATTTATTTATGTCTCAGAACATATAATACATGATGTCCTGGCACAAACCAAGATTTCAACTTGTAAAATCACGAATCATGCATTTGATGGTGATTCATGGAAACATTTTGACCGACTACATCTGTCTTTTTCTTTTAAAGCCCATGACACATGACTGGGTATTGCTACTGACGATTTATGTCTATTTGGTTCTTATGGTACTTTGTAATCACGTTTTCATGTCATTATAACTCTTTTTAATTTACCTCTAGGGATTTTGATGAAGGATCTCTATATCTTTTTGAAATTATTAATTCCAGGACATCTGAAAAACAATATTGATGTTTATTTGAAACCATTGAATGATTATTTAAATTCATTATGGAGTAATGGTGTTTGTACATATGATGTTGCTATGAAAAAAAAAATTCACATTAAAAGCTACATTGATGTGAAATATTAGTGACTTCCCAATATATGGAATGTTATATAGCTCAAGTACACATGTTCCAAAATCATGTACTTACTAAATGAAAGACAATAAATATTTTATGCTCGTCAATAGAAAAAAAAACATGCTATATTGACTTTCATTGCAGATTTTTTCATACCAATCATCCCTTTTAGAGGAATAGATGTCATTTAAAAAAGTAAAAATTGAAAGGGATGAACCCCCAAAAATGATCTATGGTACAAATTTAAAATCTGTTGTATTTTCCTTACCTCCCATCAAATTTGGGTAAAAATTAAACAAAAAAAAATTCATTTCTTTAGGAATGAATATAATTGGATTAGACATAACATTTTTTTGGATCTAACATATTAGTCTGATCTGATGGTCTTCCACATGTTGGATGTGATGAATATCAAGAAGGACTATTTTGATAATTTGTTTAATTCAATTTTGGATACACTAGGTAAGACTATAGAGAATTTAAAGGCGCTATGTGATCTTTCCAAAATTTTCAAATGACCAGAACATGAACTATTTCAAAAAGCCAAATCAAAAATGTTAATGAAGCCAAAAGAAGCTTATACAATTTCAAAAGAGTAATTTATTATTTTTTCATTGTATTTCATATTTGAGACTTCTAGATGGACATACTTCAAATTTGGGAAGATGTGTTAAGAATGGTCATATTACAAGATTAAAAATTCATGATTGTCATGTTATAATGGAAATACATATGCCTATTGGATTCAAAGGATTATTGAATTCTATGATTTCAAATTTGATAACAGACATGTCAAATTATTCTTGATACATCTGTGCGACAACAATTTACTAAGATACACTAAGAAAACTCGAAGAAGATCATTATGCAATTATATTTTTACTAGAAAAAATCATCACCCCATATTTTATTTTTCTCAATAGAACATTAGATATTGAATTTTCCACATGAAACTAAATGCACTAGTCAGGTATAGTTTCGATGGATATACCCATTCAAGAGATGCATTAAGACATTGAAGAAAAAATCATATAACAAAGCATCAGTATAAGGCTCAATTGGTGAAGCATATTTACAAGAGGAAATGTATTTTTTCTCTGTCTCTCATTGTTTTGAATTTGAATATATATCCACACACAACCACATGAGATGAAATAGGGTGAATGTTGGTGATGAATTGGATTAACAATTATCAGTTTATAATCACCCAGATCTTGGAATCAGTGAGGTTCATGAACGATGGCTTTCAAATGATGAACATCACAAATCTCATATATATGTTCTGCTCAACTATGAAGAAATGACATAATTTGTCCTGTGATTTATTTTACCACTTATTCTATATTTTATGTTATAGTATGTAAACTTATTTTATTTTTAGTTTATTTGATAATCGTATCAAGAAACAACTTCCACAAATTACAACTGCTGCTCTTGAAGAATGCTAAAAAAATTCTCATTCGTTTAATGAACTGGTAAAATAAAATATTGATGGTTTAACATATCAATTTTTTTATTATATATTATATTGATAATTGTTCTGAAAATTTTCCACATGTATCAACATTCTGATTGAGTGGAAAAGAGACTGTGTATATTGAGTAACCCACCATCCAAAATGGTTAATATTATAATAAATATGTGGCGAATGGTTTTCGATTTCATAAACATCCATATGGGGAATAAAAAACAATTAAAAGTGGAGTTCAATTGAGAGGATCACATCATAGATAGTCTGATGTTTAATTTTAGCGCATGCTAACTGAAATTATTAAATTGTATTATATGGGGAAAAATTACATAACGATGTTTAAATGTCAGTGGTTGGATACTGAGAGAGGCTTGTGTGTTCATCATATTCATAGAATCATTGATATTGAATATAAAAGTATTATTGTAACAGATGAACCATTTTTACATGCTCAATAAGCACATCAAATATACTACGCAATGTAATGTGCTACTTCAAGAGGTCTGAGTGATTGGTGATGCATAATAAAAATAAAATCTCAGGAAAATTAGTTTTCTCAAACTCAATGTGGTTATGAGGAAGTAAAAATATTGAAAATTTTCAAGAGACTACTGAAAAACCATATTTTTCACAAATAGGCATGAATATCTATGATGACACCCCTCAATTAAGGGTTGATGGTGACCATAATTTTAGGGATGTTGCAAATGAATTTTAAATGGAAAGAGATGATGAAACTGAAACTATTATTGTTATTTATGATGCTAATGATGAATATTTAGAAATTGGCATCGTCAGATATGAAGACGATGATGAAGGTGAACATTGGAACCGTTAAGTGTTGGTTATAAAATAACTAATATATATCTATATGTAGTAGTTATTTTCAACTATCAACTAACAACAATCATTTTGTGTTTTAGATGGACCCATATATACTTCACGAGTTGTAGGAGGATGAGCTACCTTGGGATGAGGAGGATTTGGGATCATCTTACCCTCAATATACTGTTGGTTTAGGGGGTATGTAGGAGGGGCACAATATTTCACGGACGATGTATGCTAACCCTATCAATAAGAAACATCTATTTCATGGCTTTGATCCACTCATGCTGAGGTATGGTAACCTGGGTATTTTAGTAAGACTTCATTAAATTATTTATATACTAATTGTTTGATTATTCATTCTTTTTTCAATGTTTTGTGAATGTAGTTGTTGGAAATGGGAGAACTATCTTGAGAAATTATTTTTCTCAGCCTTGGATCATGTGAGAATAGATTCCAACTGATGTGCAACTCAGAATGTTCAATCATTGGAAAGTATGTAAATAAATAATATTTATTTTTAAATTTATTAAATTAATAACATGATATTATAAATTATTTTCAGGGTTTATTTTTTCCCATCGATGATATCATGCATGACGCTATCCCTGAGGCCTGATAGGGGTCTTTGCGTGAGCATTTCCGTCAGTTCTTGCAAATTTGAGAAAGACGACCGTTAAGAAAGAAGGTGTGACAATATTTTCTGATTCGTGTAGAGATCACAGACCATGGTAAATTTCATTTGAAATTTGGGATGGATTATGTTGACTCTAGTTGAGTGGTGGATTTTAGAGGAGATCTTCATTGGGCCGACAGAACTGGGGGACAGAGGAGGTGGCACATCGAGATGGTAGCCGTACATTCAGTACGCATAGCGAGAATCTAGTAAATAACTTTTTTAAAAAATTTAAATAATATTCAATATAAATAGTGTATTTTATATTTATATAGCCAGTCGAGTAGCCCGATATTATGGAGTCGGACGTTTATCAGAGGATGTACTATGATCCTACCACTAAAGAGATTATAGGTGATCACCAGCATCATATTGTGGTCAATATTATTTCTTTTTCATTTTTAAAATGAACAACATATAATATTTTAAGTATTTTAATTTCAAATTGAAACTGATGGAGTCATATGAGGTTATGAACTCTCAAAAATGGGCGGAGAGTCAGGTTGAGACTGCTGATCAGACTAGTTCCCATAATTTCGATGTAGCGACATGGATGTAGGCGACCCAATATGACTTCAATAAGGGAAGAGTATTTTTTATTGGCTCACATTTGACTCCTAGGACTTATTATGATACTGCATTAATTTTAGTGTCCGGCTCAAGAGGATATCGTAGAGAGGCATCATCTTCTGGATCACAGTATCAGGAGCAATTGTGAGCTCAGACTGAGATTATAGTGAGTTTGTAGAACCAGTAGGAAGAGATGCATCATTAGTTGCAGTAGCAGCAATAAGAGATGCGTCAATTGCAGTAGTAACAACAGCATTACAAGAAGAATATGAGTCGATGATAGAAGAAGGTGCTACAACAACATGAGGAGGGGAAGCGTTGATGGCTACATCAGCAACATGAGCATATGGTGTACATGTGTCGTTTGACTCTTAGTTTAGGTATGGAGTTTCCTCCCCCATCTCGTCCAGCTCCTCTAGCTTCTCCAAAAGACTATACCTCAGTTATTTGTTTGTTATGTTAAAAAAAATTTAATTGAACATTTGTTGTCATATGAACTTTTAATAGTTTTTGACTTTCATATTTTTGTGGGTATTACATTTTTCTATTTTTAATATTTTATTATTTTATTATTTATTACTAGTTTTATTTTTTTAATGTTTTTCTATTTTACAGATAATAATAATAATAATATTTTATGTTTTTTTATATTATTTTTCAAATTCTGAGAATTTTAATTTTTTATTATTTTAATAAAAGTAATATTATTATTTCATTAATAATAATTATATTAAATATATATTTGATTTTATTCAGTAATTGTTATGGGGCCCTATCACTAATAGATTATATATATATTTTTTTAAAATGTATTCGCGACGGTAAAAGAACAAGTTTCCAATACTTTTTTTCAATAGGCCCGTAGAAAAAGTTTTAGGTATATATAACATATATAAATAGAGAACTATTTGGGATGAGACAACGGGCCCGTCACAACTAATTTTTGTGACGAGCCCATTGCTACAGGTTTTCATCTATATAATGTATTTATTCAGATATCTATTTTCATTGGGAAGTCGTCCCATCATAGAAAATACTAGTTGCAGTGTCGTTTTCTACGACGAGCTATTTGCAACAGGATCCAATTGGCAGCAGCCCTTTGCAAATAGCTGAAATTATAGTAGTATACCATTAAGATTACTATCCTGGCTAGAAGAATAGTAAAATCACATATGAAAGAATAACTAAAACTTTTTTTCTTATAAATTAAATATGATATATTTAATTACGGGTTTATGTAAATAAATGTTTTAAAAATTATAAAATATGTTTTGTTATTTTATAATGAGTAAATGAGTATTTTCAATTTAATAATTAATATAATTATTCAAAAGAATATTTATTTAATAAAAAATATTGAAAAATCAATATTTCGTTTTCTTTTGATAATATGAAAATTTTATGTGTCCGGAATTAGTTTCTCAAAATTTCATAAAATCTATTATAAATTTAAAATTCTTATTTTTCAAAAAAAATATGATTTTAATAAGAAAATAAATATCTCATATTTTGGAAATTATTTTCATAAAATGGATTTCATTTTTTAATTTTAAATATACAAATATTTATACGGTGTCATTTTAGGATTTTTTTCTCAAATAGTCGATTTTTGTGAATAGTGACATATAATAATTCATTATATTTAACGTTATAAGTAAATTAATGAATTTTTTAAGTCATCATTGAGTCATGGTTGATGTATGTGGGAATATCTTAAAATAATATTCTCTATTTACTTTATTTAGTCATGAAAATATTCATAATTTATATACATGGTCCAAAATAATAACAAAAAAATAAAATATTCAAAAACACCAATCTCCTCCCAAAATAAATACCACTCCTCACCACCCCTTATCCTCACACATCCAAAGACATGAATATTATTAAAATTAAAAAAAATTCATTCCCAACCCTCTCCAACCTCATCTAGGAGACATTTGTATCAATAAAATACCTATCCCATTTCCCTAAGGAGGTCCTCAAGGAGAGGACGTCTATGAAGAGAAATCCACTTTCACTTTCAATTAATTTATTTTCAATTTATTTTATTTTGTTATCCTCTCACGAAATACCTATCCCAAAGTGTTATAACTACAGTATCTTTTATATACTAGAATATTATTATTTTAATATTATATCCCCCGTTAATTTTCTTCTTATCCCCTTTTGTTCTAAAAATAAAGGAATCATCCCTGATTTGTCAATTAACCACTTTCATGTACATTTTTTTTTTCATTTTCTAATACCACATTCAAAGATGATCATTAGAACAATAATAAATTTTTAAAAAGTTTATAATTATGTATTAAATCTTATTTGTTATATTTTAACCAATATGTATTAATAATATTAAACAATAAAACAAAAATGTAACACCCCAAGATTTAATAGTACATTATTTCTTCAAAGTAATTCAATAACTTGCACTACACGCAACACCGAGTTCAAGCGCACTACGACATACCAAACTAGCCGTTCAAAAGCAGTTATGAATAGTATTAACTGAAATATGAAAATTATATAAAACTTATAATTTTAGAGTCAATATTATGAGTTTCTTAGGAATAATGTAAGAATAAATTAATTTTCTTCATATGGAAGAAGTATTTTTAAAAAAATGCAATTTTACCACCTTTTAAGGGCAAACCGTTTTAAATCCAATATTTGAAACTTTTATATTTTAAATTTGACATAATAAACATCATCTATAGAATTGAGACATAAGAATGTAGTTTGAATAAATTTTTGGTGTTTTTATGAAAACTTTTATATTTTGATGAATAGTGAAAATTACTTAATTTTAATTAAAAAACACATTTTTCAATAGATATAATTAATAGTGATAAATTATGAATATTAGTGATTTTAAAGCATAATTTGATTATATATTTATGATTTTATCCAATTTTTGTCACTGGACATAATTACACATTTAAACTGGACATAAAAAAGTGTCAATCTTTTGATAGTTATTATTTGTTAAAACACGCTTTTTTGATTTGACAACTGGAAGTAATTTTAAATTAATTTCTACCACTTCTGTGTTTTAAATTTAGAAAAATGGATTACATATTAAGAATCATTAGGTCAAAATTGTGTAATCATGTCACTTTTATTTTTAGACATTTGGAATAATTTTTTCCGTAAATATTTTATTTACCACGGTGAAAGGGTAAATCCAGTAAATATGGGTAAAAAATTAATATTATAAAAATAATAAATTACCCTAAAAAGTTTCCAAACCATATTGGTTGATACATGTCTGACCATTGGCATCTTTGGGTCGATTTTGTGACCCCATTGAACCACTTGTAACTGACAATGACACTTTATATTAATTAAGTTAAAGTAAATACAAAAATGACATAAGCATATATCTTTTAGTAAAAAAATTACATAGGGTTATATATGTTATATTTTCAACTATAAATATTAATTATAAATATAAAAGGATTTCCAAAATAATTTTATTTTATTTATAATTTCTAGACATTGAATAATTAAATTTATTTATGACACAATGATGATGGAGTAATTTCTTTATTAATGAAAGAATCAAATAATTTGTATTATAAATGATATAATAAATAAAATTTCATAGTTTTGATGCCATAAACGAATTCTATTGGTTACTATGACATGTTAGGATTGATTAAATGAATTTTGTTTGAATTAATTATGTTATTAAGACTTTAACAAAAATAAATTGTTAAATAGTGTCAAAATTGACATAAAAGAGTTTTTAAAACAAATATTATATTTTTAATTGATATAATATTCAAAAAAAATATGGTTGACCCAAAAGACTTATATTATAATATTTATGTCATTAATGAACCACTTGGGGTTCTCTTGGATGTTTATACTATGTTTATAAACCAAATAATATAAAAATTCAAAGAGACATGGTAAATGTCAAACTAATTAACTAAGAGATAAATCTAAATGATAATGTTAATATTGTGACTCAAACCTATATAAAACCCCTTGGTTGAGTGGATTTAGACCTATACCAACCATATACTTTAAATAATCTAGTTTCGATCCATTAGAAACTGAATATGAAGTTATTATAAAATAATACTTTATGCTTTTCCTAATGAGATCCTCCTCCCCCTTATAAAAAGACACCACATCTATCCAATTATTCATACCATCAATTACTTTTGGTTTGGCCAAACCCTACAAAAATATCCTATCAACTTCCCCCACTTAATCCTAGAGGCCTTAGTTTGATAAAAAAAGCCAACCTAAAAATCCATTTTGATCAAATCAAAATGAAGAACTCGAAGAAGAGTAGATGTTTTCACCACCCTCTATCAAGTTTCATTCTTCATCCACTTCTTCATTATTTTTTTCCATTATAAATTAATAACACCTTTATATTCAATATGATTTTATGTTATTATAATTGGGGTACAACCATATTCATAATTCTATCCATCCTTTTAATGACATGTGACCATATGTGCGTTCGTACGACTTACAGTCTCCACGTCATGGTGTAATTATTATTCAAAACATCATTATTTTCATGGGTATAATAATGATCTGTAATTGAGTTAAATAATTAGTATAACATGATAATTTTTCTGTATATATGATATATTGTCCAATTATATATTATTTTAATATCAAAATAATGATATTATTTTCCTGTGAACGTACAGATTACCGTCTCCACAAATGCGATGAGATTCACTCCCCATCGTATCCATTAAAGACTAATTTTCATTTGATGATTAAAAATAATGTTTATATACATGATATAATTCACGATATAAATCATATTCATCCCATAAATAACAAACAATACTCACATAACGAATAATATAATGGAAAATGAATCTGTTAACACCCAAAACAACGATAATACTAATATATTATTAACAGAACAATGTTAAATGATCATATTTGATATCATATTAATGTATATGATTATTTTATTATTTAAAAACATATATTTAACCATTAAACAATATTTTAACGTACCCTTAACCTAGGAAAAGTACAAGTTAAGGGTTAATTCTACAATCTCTTCCTTATCCAAGTTTTTTATACGTAATCATCTACTGGGATCTTATTATCATCCACTTCCATGTTTCTTAAAAATGTATTTCAAACAAAATTTACTGTTTAATAGAATATGGGTTATAGTAATTTATAACCTTGTTTGAATTTTTATAAATTGTTTGAAAGGATTTGTTTCATTGTTTTCCAAACCATGTCCTTTTACACCATTTCGACAAAATTAAAGTAAGAATCTAATTTTTATCTTATATGGCAGGTGCGGTTATTTTTTTCCGTTATAACATCATCAAATATTTCCTTACAAGATTATATTAATATTTTAAAAATAAATTTTTTCTTTATAATTATATAACTCTTAAGTGATTTCAAAATAGAATGAGGTATTTTTTTTAAAAAGGGTTTTGATTTTATCTATGTCAACATCATTTGATGGATTTTAAGTTTATTTGAAATTGATTTGTTATGATACAAAACATCCATATTTTATTGAAGGTTTTGTGATATGATTTGCTGTGGATGTGCTATTTTTATACCATTCATGGTTTATGGTTAAACTATTGACATTTCGTATGCTAGTTTTAATATGAATGTTTATGATATGTTTAACCCTTTTAATATGAGGAATGTATTGGACTTATTAAGTTACAAGCGGAGCCCCCTATAGCTCCTTGATGCCTTAGTAGGTCTCAAGAGACAACTAGACGTTGAATTGCCCAAGGCCCTTTCCCAATTTGATATGTGGTTTTCGTCAAGCCTTTAATCATTTTTAGATGTCTTGGCCGAGGCCTTGAAAAAATGGTTTAGAATGTTCAGAATTATACATTACCTCATTATGAAAATAATATTGATGGATCATGTGGTCATTCGACTAGTAGAATACCAATGATTATGTTTTATTAAGGCATTATTTATTCATCTCATATTTCTACCATAAAAGTATTCATGCTTCTTATTGGTAAAGGCATGTGGTTTCAATTATTCCCCATGCTTAATATTTACATTATCTTCCGCTATATATTCTTACTTTTACTGAGCATTTGAGATCTCCCCTATCTTATGTTTCATTTTCCAAGGAGGTGAAGAAGTATTTTATGACTAACCAGCAGGTATAGTCTTAGGAGATATGTCTTTGGAATATGGAGATGATGTTGTTGTATTTTTTCATTTTATGATGTAATGTAAATTTCATAAATTTATTTAGTGATTCCAAGGCTACTAAACTAATCAATCTTTCGAGACGTGATCTTTTGTGATCATGCCAATGTGTGGTAATAATTCACCAACTATGGGTAACTGGAGTCGGGGTAATACAGTTGGTATCAGAGGAAGTTTATTACAAACCTTGGAAACTAGACTTAGAGAAACTGTGATTAGAGCACATAGACCTAAGATGGACTTTGAGGATAAGTATAAAATAAATTCCTAGGATTTTGGAAATGTAGAGATTTTGTGAGTTTTCCAAGAAATACATCCCTTTCTGGAATCGAGAAGGAAGAGGCATCTCTGAAACAGATGTACCTAGGGGAAAAAGTTGAAAACACCTCTTTGATCTAGACTCGAATAGGAACTGGTGCACGACAACGATCCATGCTGCACTGTTGGTTACGACACTCCTACATGATACACATAAGATATTTCTCATTTTCATTATAGACCATTATGAAGGGTTTATGAGTATATAATTCCTCAAATAATTTTTTTATTATTATGGATGATATGCATAAACTGTTCAATCTATTATTGGTATTTTACAAGTTTGTAATTATTCATTGTAATTCATAAACTGACCTAATGAATGCCATTGTATAAAAATGTTCCCCTATATAAGGACTTTGAACTCCAACAATACGTATGATCTAAAGAGTAAGAATGATCATATCTTTCACGGAATTAACCCAATATTTAGAATGGAAAATGTATCCCATATATTCTCAATATACGAAGAAATAATATCTTTTGTTAAAAAGATAAGTTAATAATTCTCTACGTCCTATTGATTTAATGGGAAGAAAGGGAAGAAAATTGTATAAGATATAAAGATGGATATAGGGAATAGGGAAAAAAAGTGTTTTTCCATATGTGATATCTATGGGGAGAAACACCCTAAAACATTCTTGAAGGGAATGGGAGTTTGTTATAAGTGTGGTGAAAAAGGAAATCATGTACGTGACCGCAAGGGTAAGAAAAATGATTCAAATGTAAAATTATTCATCTTCAAGGAGTTGGGACACTACGTGAACCAATGTCCAAATCATCAGAATATACCCCAAATGGTTGCTATTGGATAATAATCAAGTTCTGATACTACCGTATATGAGGAGGAATGATTATAGTTCTTATGTTATTATTAATTAATTATGTCATTTGAGTGTTGTATCAACAACATACTGGTTATAATAATTATAGTGTACATAAAGATTGTACTAGAGTAATATTTCATTGAGGACTTGAGATTGTGTGAAACCAAGAAAAGTGACTCAATAGAAGGTTAATTTTCTAGAAAATATATGGTTGATAGAATGATAAACCATAATATGGTTTCGATACTGAGGTAGTAATTTTGGAATAATACATGTTTGATTTGGATAAATTATATTTGATATTATTGACTACCTTGAAACTAATTTATGATTTTTATATTCCATCATTGTTTGAGTTTATAATAATTTTAGATAGAACGAGTATATCTAGTATTATATAATGAATAATGAATCATGAATGTAATCAATATTTTTTTATGGTCATTCATGATGTTATAGTGTTTAAAAGAATAAATGATGATGTTGTTCACATGTTATTACGTGGCAAAAAGGATCTCCATTGTGTTTAACATCCCTTTAAATTATGGACTGTGAGTTTGGAGAGAAGTATTTTGGATAAGTCTAGTTTTAGATTATTTTTGGATTTCCATAAAATGACAACCAGCAGGTCGGGCGATAACCTGTCGCGTCGGAAAAAGCTGCTGGAATCGAACCCACAATATTAGTTCGACATGCCTTTATTACCTTCCACTATCCTAAAGGAAGCCCCCAGTTGTTACAAAATAGTTTTCATCATTTAAATGGTATATGTTTATATTTGTAACCCTATAATATTACGATAAATATACTAATTTTTAAGTTCCATTATATTTTAGAGTGAAAGATGGTTTTGTGATAGAAATTAGTTAAAGGATGAAACGCTAATTATAAAGTAATTTTTTTGTCTTCTATTATTATATGAAGGGAATAATTCTTAAACATTATGTAAGTGATATTAAAACTATAAGTTTGTTATCCTAATACCGTATGTTTTGTTGAACCGATGATATTTTAAATCATCATAGATTGATGGTTTTGAGGCCCTAAATTCTAAAATGTTTCATCAATGATGACCATAATCACTCCCTATAAATATTTATGTTATTAATCCAATTATGTGTCTCTAATTTCCATCGATGTTCTCTTAATCGAGATCATAATTTTGTTGTAACTTTTTTATTCCCCTTTTTCTCTTATTAAGACTAAATTTTATAACCCCAATTTCCGATGTGGTTTTTTACCACAATGGTATTTTTATTTTTAACCTTTTATTTTAGAAGAAAAATTTTAAATTTTGAGGAAGAAATTTATTGAAGGAGGTAATAATGTAACACCACAAGATTTCATAGTACATTATTTTTTCAAAGTAATTCAATAACTTTCACTACACGCAACACCAAATTCATGCGCACCATGACTTACCAAAGTAGCCGTTCAAAACTGGTTATGAATATTATTAACATAAATTTTAAATTTATATAATCCTTATAATTTTAGAGTCTATATTATGAGTTTCTTAGGCATAATGTAAGAACAAATTCATTTTTTTCAGATGAAGGAAGTATTTCTCAAAAAATGCAATTTTACCCCCTTTTAAGGGAGATCCTTTTTAAATCCAATATTTGAAAAATTTATATATTATATTTGACAAAATATACTTCTTCTTTATAATCTAGATATAATAATTTAGTTTCAATAAATTTTTGGTGTTTTTCTGAAAACTTTTGTATTTTTGATGAATAGTGGAAATTACTAAATTTTAATTTAAAAACAACTTTTTTAATCGAAATAATTAACAGTGATAAATTATGAATTTCAGTGATTTTAAAGAATAATTAGATTATATTTTTTTCATTTAATCCAACTTTCTTCATTGGGAATAATTTCACATTTAAAATGAACATAAGAAAGTCCCAATCTTTTAATAGTTATTTTTTGTTAAAAACACTTTTTTTTTGTTTTCACAATGAGAATTAATTTTAAATTAATTTATGCCACTTCTGTGTTTTGAATTTAGAAAAATTAATTCCATATTTTGAATCAGGAGGTCCAAATTGTGTAAATATGTATCATTTATATTTATAAATTTTGAATAATTATTTCGGTAAATATTTTATTTACCATGGTTAAAGGGTAAATCCGGTAAATAAGGGTAAATAAAATAATATTATAATAATACTAAATTACCCTAAAACGTGTCCAAAAAATATTGGTTTACAAATGTCTGACCATTGGCATCTTTTGGTCGATTTTGGGACCCCATGGAGCCACTTGTAAGTGATGATGACACATTATATTAATTAAGTTAAAGTAAATACAAAAAATGACATAATCATTTATCTTTTAGAAAAACAATTTTTACATAGGGTTATATATGTTATCATATAAACTATAAATATTCATTAGAAAGATAAAAATATTTACTACATAATGGTATTTTATTTATAATTTTTATACATTGAATAAATAAATTTATTTATGACACAATGATGATGTAGTATTTTCTTTACTAATGAAAGAAACATATAATTGGTATTATATATTTTATAATAAATATGATTTGAATGTTTTAGTTCCATTAACTAAATTTATTTGATAATCAGAAAATTTATAATTTTTTAAATGAATTTGGATTGAATTAATAAAGTTATTAAGACTGTAACGATAATCTATTATTGAATTGAGACAGAATTGACATAAAGGAGTTTTTAAAACAAATATTATATTATTTGTGATATAATATTTCTAAAAATATAAGGTTCAGAAAAAGGACTTATATAATGATAGGTATGTCATTGAAGAACATGTTGGGGTTCTCCTTGATGTTTACAGTATGTTTATTAACAAAATAATATAAAAATACAAAGAGCCATGGTAAATGTCAAACTAATTAACTTAGAGTTAAATCTAAAAGATTAGGTTAATATTATGACCTAAAAATCTCTAAAACCTATTGGTTGAATGGTGTCTGACCCATACCCTACTTATAATTTATATAATCTAGTTTGGAGACATTATAAAACAAAATATTAATTTATTATAAAATATTACTTTAAGTTTTTTCTAAAGAGACCCTCCTCTCACTTATAAAAGGATACCACTTATAACCAATTATTCATACCTTAAATGCCTTTTGGTTCAGTCAAACCCTACACAAATATCCTCTAAACATTCATCACTTCATCCTTGAGGCCTTAGTATGATCATAAAGCCATCCTATGGAGACCTTTTGATCAAATCAAAAGGAATAACCTAGAGAAGAGGTAATGTTTCACCACCCTCTTTCAAGTACCTTTCTTATTCCACTTCTTCTTTATTTGTTATTTCCCTTATAAAATAATAAACCTAGTATCTCTTGTATACTGTGATGTTATTATAAATGTAGTACAAACATATTCATTTTTCTATCCATCCTTTTAATGACATGTCACCATACGTGCGTGCGTACGGCTTATCATCTCCACGTCGTTGTTTAATTGTTATTCAATACATTATTATCTGGATGGGTATAATAATGATGTGTAATTGATGTAAATAATGAGTATAACATGATAATTATTCTGTATATATGATATACTATAAAATTATATATTAATTTAATATCAAAAGATTGATATTATCATTCGTGCGTATTTACGGATTACCATCTCCACGAACGCGATGAGATTCATTCCCCATCGTATCCATTCAAGACAAATTTTCATTTTATGATTAAAAATAATGTATAATGACTTGATATAATTCAGGATATGAATAAGACACATCCCATACATAACAAATATGACACACCTAACATTGAATATAAAGGAAAACGAATCTGTTAACACCAGAAACGACGATAATATTAATATATTATTAATCGAACAATGTTAAAAGATCATATATGATATCATATTAATTTATATGATTTTTTTATAATTTTATAATAATTATTTAACCATTATACAGGAGGTTAACCTACCCTCAACCTTGTAAAGTTACAAGGTAAGGGTTAATTCTACAATCTATTCATTGTTTGTGGTTGTTTATACGTAATCATCTACTGGGATCTCTTTATCATCCACATCCATGTTTCTTAAAAATGTATTTCAATTTTTTTTACTATTTACTAGACTATGGGATAAATTTATTTATACCATTGTTTTAATTTTTATAAAATTGTTTGAGAGGAATCTTTCTGTCGTTTTCCAAACCAGGTCCTTTTTAACATTTTCTTCAAAATTAAGGTAATAATGTAATTTTTTATCTTATACGACGAGTGTGGTTATTTTATGCAGTTATAACATCATAAAAGCTTACCTTGAAAGCTTATAAGAATATTTTAAAAATAATTTTTTTTATAATTATGTGACTCTTAAATGATTTCAAAATAGAAAGAGGTATTTCTCTAAAACGGTTTTGATTTCATCATTGTCAACATCGTTTGACGGATTTTAAGTTTATTTGAAATTTATTTATGATGATACAAAACATCCATATTGTATTGAAGGTTTTGTGATATGTCTGACTAAGGAATTCTATTTTTATACCATTCATGGTTTATGGTTAAAGTATTGACATTTCGCATGCTAGTTGTAATACAAACATTTATGATATGTTTAAAAATTTTCATATGTGGAATTTATTGGACTTAGTAAGTGATGGGTAGAGCCCGCTATAGCTCCATGATGCATCGGTAGGTCCCACGAGACAACTAGACATGGAATTGGCTGAGGAACTTTCCAAATTTAATATGTGGTTTTGGTCGAGGCCTTAATCATTTTTAGATGTATTGGTCGAGGCATTGAAAAAATGTTTTAGAATGTCCGACATTATACATTCCCTCGTTATTGAAATAATATTGATGGTTTATCTGGTCATTCGACTAGTAGAATACAAATTATTTTGTTTTATTATGGAATTATTTACTGATCTCATATTCCTTCCATAAAATTATTCATATTTATTATTGGTAAAGTAATGTGGTTTCAATTATTCACCATGCATAATATTTACATTATATTTTACTGTATTTCTTACCCTTACTGAGCATTTGAGCTCACCCCTTTCTTTTGTATCATTTTCCCAGGATGTGAAGAAGTTTTTTATGACTGACCTATAAGGATAGTCTGAGGGGATATGTCTGTGGACTGTTGAGACTTTGTTGTTGTAGTTTTTAATTTTATGATGTAATGTAAACTTTATGAATGTACCTAGTGATTCTAGGGCTAGTAAACTAATCAGTCATTAGAGACTTGATCTTTTGTGATGATTCCAATGTTATATAATAATGCACCAAATCTAGGTAACTGGCATCAGAATGTTATAATTGGTATTAGAGGAAGTTTATTACAATACTTGGAAACTAGTTTTAGATAAACTCTGATTGGAGCACATAGACCTAAGATGGACTTTGATGATATGTAAAGACGAACTTCCTAGGATTCTGGAAATGAAGGGATTTTGTGAGTTTTATGAGCAATACATCTCTATCTATATAAAATTAGGTAGAGGCGGCTCTGGAACAGATGGACCTAGGGGTAAAACCCAAAAACACCGCTTTGAGCTAGAATCAAACGTGAACTGCTGCACGACAACGGGCCTTGCTGCACTCTTGGTTACAAAAATCCTGAGGGATAAGCTAAGGATAATTCACATTTCTTTACAAACCATTATTAAAGTTTTATCAGTATATATGTCCTCAAAGAATTTTTTTTATGATTACAGATTATATACATAAACTGTTCAATATACTTTAGGTATTTTACATGTTTGGAATTATTCATTGCAGTTCATAAATTGACCTAGTGTATGCCATTGTATAGAAATGGAACCTAGTAGAAGGAATGTGAACTCCAGCAAAAAATATGATATAAAGAGTAAGAAGGATCATATCATTCATGGTATTAAACCAACATTTAGAAGAGAAATTTTCTCCCATGTATTCTCAACATATGAAGAAATTATATCATGTGTTAAAATGATATGTAAATAAATCTCTGAGTACTTTGGATTTGAAGGGAAGGAAGAGAAGACAATTATGGAAGAGAGAAAGCTGGATAAAGGGAAGAGGGAAAAAAGAATTTTTTTCCATATGTGATAATCATGGGAAAACACACCCTCGAACTAGCCTGAAGGGAATGAGGGATTTTTATTAGTGTCGAGAAAAAGGACACCAGGTATGTGACTGCATGGGTAATAAAATGGTTTGAAATTAACAATGCATCATCTGCACAGAGTTGGTACACTACACGAACCAATTTCCAAATCATCAGAGTATGACCCAAAAGATGATATTGGATAATAATCAAGTTATGATACTATCACAGATGTGGAGGAATGATTAGAGTTCTTATGTTGTAATTAAAGAATTATGTCATTTGAATGTTGTATCAATGAGGTAATGGTTATAATAATTATGAAGTATATAAGGATTGTACTATAGTACAATTTCATTAAGAACATGACATTCAATGGAACCAAGAAATGTGACTCAATGGCAGGTTAAATTTTTGGAAAATATCTGTTTGAGAGAAATATATACCATAATATGGTTCTGATACTAAGGTAGTGATTTTGGAATAATAGAAGATTGATTTGGATAAATTATATTGGATATTCTTGACTACCTTGAAACTGATTAATGATTTGAATATTCCATCATTTTTTGAGTTTACAAAATTTTTGGATATAAGGAGTATATCCCGTATTCTATAATGAATAAGGAAGCATGAATGTAATCAATAAGATTTTATGGTAATTTAAGATGTTGCAGTGTTTTAAAAGAATACATGACGAAGGTGTTCACAAGTTATTACGTGGAAAAAAGGATCTTCAATGTGTTTAACATCCCTATATATTTTGGACTCTGATTTTGGAGATAAGTATATTGGATAAGTATAGTTTGAGATTATTTTTGGATTTCCATAAAAAGGACAACCAACAGGTCTGGTGATAACATGTCACATCGGACAAAGCTGTAGGAATTGAAACCACAATCATAGTGTAAAAGAGATTTATTACCTACCACTATCCTAAAGGAAGCCCTTTGATGTTACAAAATAGTTTTCATCATTTAAATGGTATATGTGTAAAGAACCGGAAATTTAAAGGAAAACTTTTTTTCTTAATTTTTTTTGGAATTTTACAAGAACGAAGTTTCTGACGGTGCCTGATTCCGAGGCCCGGTGTTCCCGGAATTAATTTCGAAGTATGGCTCGGGTACGATCAGTGAATGAATGAGCGGGTTTTTCTAACATTTGAATCGATGCTCGGAAAAGAATTCTGAGGGCACCGATTGAATCACAGCGCCGATATTTTCTTAGAAACGTCTCTTTCGGAGTTGTGTTTGCTTGGTTGTGGTTTCTAATTTTTGGGTTTTAAGTTAAGAAATAAAAAAAGTTGTGCGACATTTTTTTTTATTTCACATAAAGTCACTTGAATACCACTTTAAGCTGCTTAAGCTCAGTTGAAATGGATAGGGTGGAATCCAAAATATCCTATCCACTTGATAGGATATTTGTGGGGTGGGGCCCACATGAGCCCCACTGCTTCTTTCCGCTAAGTAACGCACCCGCGAAAACCCCTATTAAATATAAGTCAACTTGGGAGTTTTCTTAAAAAATTAAATGGGCGGTTTATTCATTGAAATTAATTCTATGAATTAATTTCGTTCGTTTCTTAACACTTTTTTCGTTTTGTTGCCATGTTAATAAAATAAGGCCCACAGACCATCCTTTTGAAATGTTGTGTTAAACCTTTGAAGAATCTCTAAGGATATTCCTCCTTCTTCGTGAAGAACGTGAAGAATGCGAAGAACGCGAAGAACGCCGGCCTCCGACAAAGAACGCCGGCCTCCGACAAAGAACGCCAAACCCGCGGAGATCAGCGACGCGACACTGTGTACCGCGATGCCGACGATTCTCCCTCCGCGGCACTTCTTCCGCGATGATCCAACCCCACGACAACCTTCGATCGACAACGACAATGTAGGGGATTTTGGTTTTTTCAATTCCTTTGTAGATTTTAACTCAAGATGGATTTAATTATTAAAATTAAATCTGTTGTTTCTTGGACCTCGGAGTTCGTCAACGCAACGCCGGATACCGCGACGACGCGATGATCCCCACCTTCCGTGATGATCAATTCCGCGAAAGAACGCTCGTGCGACAACTTGACGAGGTAGGGGTTGTTGTGAAATAATCTATTTTCCCGTGAACATTTCTTTTAAATTAAAGAACCGGTTTCATAAGAAAAATTTTAATTTATTAAAATTGTTGTTTGATGTGTTGTTTAATCCTCCCAATTGTTATCGCCTAACGCGGAGGGTGCGGGCCAAACGAACACAGCCCAACAACCCTTAGCAGTTCTTTGTTGTTGTGCGGTTTGGGAGGGCGATGACAAAACGTGATGCAAGGGTGATTTAATGATCCCGCAGTGAAGAACGGAACCCGAGAGGAACAGTGGCGCAGACTGGAAGGAAAACGGACCACCGGAGCAACTTCGGTGGCCCGCGGAAGCCACCAGCGGCATGGGTCGCTGGCGTGGGGGTGCCAGCAGACCCGCGGGTCAGGCGCATAGGCGGGACGTGGCCTTTGCCGCGTCCGTTGACCAGGGTAGCCCCCCACGGGGGCCGCTGTGCTATCACGCGGGGGCAACAAGCCCCCCTCGCTGCTCGGCCGATCGGCCGAGCCGAGCCGGGCCACGCCGTGGACTGGCCGGACCGGGTCCATCTGGGTTGGACTGGGTCGGGTCGACCCGGTTCGGCCAACCCAAGGGGGGTCGGGCCGGGTCTGCCCGGGCCTAGACCCCCATCTTCGGACTGTTTCGGTCTTTTGCCCGTAACTTGAGCTATGTGCCTCCAAACAACTCTCCGTCAGCGGTGATGCGATCCTTGGATCGAGACTGTCGTTTCGATATATTGCACTCAAGGTTTCGTAATACATTGTGTTCGGCCGGGTTGGTTCGTACACGAAACCAACCGGGCCCTCGGAGCAGAAACGCTCATATCATGAGCTCCGGACGTCCGATTGACGTGCCGTCGACATTAGTGGATTCCTCTAAGTGAGACTAATCTTTTGGCATACTCCTCCCGAGGTTTGGACGTAGGTGGAGTACGGTCGGGTTGGTTTGCCTTAAAAACCAACCAGGCCCCTAGGACGAAAAAGCCAATAACTCTCAGACCGGGCGTCCGATTGACGGGCCGTCTGCGAAGTTGAGTTCCTGTTGACAATACAGAGCTTTTGGATACATCAACTCTGGTCTTTGAGTCAGTTGATGTATCAACATCTCAGCTCGTGGAGAGGACCCTCCCGAACGAGCTTGCTGTGTGCGGGAACCTTAGAGCTGGCTGCTACTGCTGCTGTGACGGCGATGACTGTATAGAGATCCTCAGTGGATTCGACTGCGATGATGATGAAAACCATATGGGAATCCTTAGTGTTTTTGGAAGTGACCACTACGGTACATCTTAGGAAACATCAACTCCGGAATACATGTCAGTTGATGCATCGACCTCTTAGATCGTGAAGTGGACCCTCCCGAAACGAGCATGCTGTGTGCGGAAACAGTAGAGCCGGTTGAGACTTGACGACTGCTGATTGAACGACTTGGTGTGTTACGGACAGCCCGGCGGGGGAGCTCATGGTTGTGGAGGCACAGGTGGGCACTTGGTTGTAGCGGCAGACCCACAACAGAGGTGCTCTTGGTTGTAGCGGCACAGAGGAGCACTTGGTTGTAGCGGTAGACCCATGACAGAGGTGCGCTTGGTTGTAGAGGCACAGGGGAGCGCTTGGTTGTAGTGGTAGACCCACAACAGAGGTGCGCTTGGTTTTAGCGGCACAAAGGAGCACTTGGTTGTAGCGGTAGACCCATGACAGAAGTTCACTTGGTTGTAGCGGCACAGGGGAGCGCTTGGTTGTAGCGGCAGACCCACGACGGAGGAGAACTTGGTTCTAACGGCACGGGGGAGCACTTGGTGGTAGCAGAAGGCCCACAATACCCGATAGGTGCAGAACTACAGTAGTCCAAGGTAAGAAGGAAGCGCTTAGTTGTAGCGGCATAACCACTGTACTTGATGGAGAAGGAATTTCCCAATATCTTTGGGTTCAAATTCATGATCGAACCTGTGTGAGATGAATCCTGTTTGCTTTCCTGTGTGGATTGTGTTGTGATATCCTGTGTGGATTATGTTTTTCTTTCCTGTGTCGAATACATATACTTTCCTATGTGGAATGAGTTTTACTTGGGATCAGAGGTTGGAGCGTATTGGAATTGTTGACTTAGGTATATGTATGGGCATATACCTAAGAAGTGTCTGTTGTTACTTCGTGATTGTATCTTTCCTTTGTGGTTTATCCTTTGTGGATTTTGGGAGACCCTCGGGGTCTCGGGGTCCCTACTGAGTAGGTTATACTCACCCCTGCACGGGCTATGCCCGTACTACGTTGTGTTGGTTGCAGACGATAGAAAGCGTTGATCGTAGTTGAGGCTTGTAGAGAAGGATGATACCTGGAGGAGGACCACTAGGCGGGACGTACTCGGAGCAGACGGAAGGACCCGAGGAGTAGTGGAGCTATCTGTACCCACCCTTCAGGTGGGATTTCTAGTGGACAGCTCGGCGTAGCAGCTTTTACCTTTTAGTTGCTGTTTTCCCTTTTGATTTGTACTTTAGTTTCAGTTTGGGATTGTATTCTGGCCCACTTACTTTCCGCACTTGCAGTTGTACTTTGTTATTACTTAGTGATTACTTTTTTCTGCTTGCTTACTCTGAGGTTCTTGTTTACATTACAAAGGCAATGCCTTCCCTGTTTATCGGGATTTACGCCTTGGTGCTAGTCACCAGCCCCTGGCCTATGGAAGGCGGGCTTGGGGTAGTCACGACACGGGCCCCAAGGATGGGTCGTGACAAATTGGTATCAGAGGTGGTCGGTTCTACCGCAGACTCTGATCTTTCTTCTATGTGAAGCAATAGTGCTTAGCGTATTGGGGGTGGTTATCAGTCCAGGGAGTCCAGTGTTGGTGCAGTGGCCGACGTATCTGTACACCAGGACCATGACTTCTGATTTCTGACTTAATGCACGAAATCATTGATTGCATGTGTGTTTCATGTTTTCTTTGTGATTACTTTATGTCAGCTCACCAGGTATACTGTTCTGACCGTGGCGCACATGTTTCCTTTTCAGGATGGCCCCACGACGGCAGCCAACTAGGGTTCCGAGTGATGTGCGTGGCGAGAGCCCACCGAGCGTCGAGGACTCGGTACATGGCCCTTTGACAGCTGAGGCACCGGCAGAACCTATACCCACCGAGCCACCGATGCTACCAGCCCCTGCTGTTGACGATGCACGTTGCCTTAGTGCACTTCATGAGTTCCAGCGCCAGCGACCGCCCAGGTTCGGCGGGGAGACGGACCCTCAGGCCACTGAGGACTGGCTGGAGGCAGTTGTACGGGTTTTCAGATTAGTGAGGACACCAGCAGACCTCATGGTGATCCTCGCAGCGAGCCTCCTACACGTGGTAGTAGGCAGATGGTGGGGCTTGATGCTCCAGGTGCACGACGAGACATCTCTCCTCTGGAAGGACTTTTAGAGCATCTTCTGCTCCAAGTTCGTCCCAACCACCCTCCAAGCGGTGCACATCCAGGAGCTACTACAGCTGCGGCAGGGCAGCATGACAGTGGCCCAGTACTCAGCGAGATTTACTGATTCTCGCGCTACTCCACAAATATGGTACGAGACCCGTTCTTCCGGGCCCGGACATTCGCGCAGGGACTGAGGTACGAGATCAGGGCTTCGATGATCTCCCTCAACATTCCGACTCAGGAAGGGGTGTTGGAGCGAGCCCTCTTAGTGGAGAGTTTCCTTCCTGAGCAGTCTCCAGCAGCAGGGCCCACCACTTTCCAGCATGCGGCGGAGTCTTCTGCAGTGGGCAGTAGAAAGATGACGCAGGGGTCCAAGAGGACTAGACCTACAGGTGGTCGACAACATGACTCTGGTTTGTTTGTGTGAGGCACTCGGGGTGGGCAACGACTTGCCATGAAGGGGCAGTGTTACTCCTGCGGCAGGATTGGTCACATGGCTCGTGACTGTCCGACCCGCCATACGGATGACCAGCAGATGGATGAAGGGCCCCCCCAAGTAGATGCAGAGGTTCGATCAGGGCGGGCCGCAAGGAGCAGGCGGCCATGGCAGGGGAGCTGGTCGTGCAGCTGGAGGTGGACAATGCTTCGGGGTGTTGCCACCACCACCACCAGGAGGTCCACCCCGACCGCAGAGGATAGGATGACAAGGGAGAGCTCAGCTTCAGGCAGCTGAGGCCTACGATCATGGAGCTCCGGGAGCATATGGACAGGAGCAGGACTAGCTCTAAACCCGGAGACCTTTGTTCATGTTGCTTATATTTTTGTTGATATATGTTTGTAGATGCTTTGTCTCTTTGTACTTGAGCTGCATTAATAAAAGACACCTTTTCTTGTGGCATTTACTTCCATGTCTTCTCATGTGTTGTTACTAAGAGGTTCTGGTTTAGACTGTTGACTTGACACTCACATGAGATGTACATACTTGAGGAGACCCAGTTACCACACAATGATGCTGACAGTGTGACTCAACCCTTAGAGGTGAGAGTAACGGTTGGATCTCTTGGTAGTAGCGTCAAGGCCTTACGACATCATCCTTGGTATGGGTTAGTATCATCCATGTCGGGATTGACTGTATTAGGGAAAGAACGCGGTTCATCCAGAGGATGAGACCATATTTCTCTTATCGGCAAGGAAGAAATCATAGAAGCTCTTGTGGGACAAGAGGTGGTCTAGGCCATGATAGAGAAAGTCCAAGTCATATAGGAGCGGATGAAGGCAGCTCAGATCTGACAGAAGTCTTTCGATGACAGGAGGCGGAGGCCACTAGTGTTTGAGGATGGCGACCACGTCTTCATGCGGGTCTCACCTCGATGTGGATTACAAAGATTTGGCCGAGGTGGAAAGTTGTCTCCATGCTTCATCAGACCCTTCCAGGTCCTCAGCAAGATTGGCGAGGTGGCTTACCGCCTAGCTCTACCGCCTTTGTATCCCTAGTTTGTGTTGAAGTTTTACGGGGATGTAAAGCCCTGTGGTGGGAGTAATGTAAAGACCCAAGAAATTTCAAGGAATTTTTTTTTTCATAATTGTTTTTGGAATTTTACAAGAATGCAGTTTTTGACGGTGCCTGATTCTGAGGCCCAGTGTGCCCGGAATTGATTTCCGAAGTTTGGCTCAGGTACGTTTAGTGAACGAACGAGCGGGTTTTTCTAACATTTGAACCGGTGATCGGAATCGAATTCCAAGGGCACCGATGGAATCGCATCGCCGATATTTGCTTAGAAACGCCTCTTCCAAAGTTGTGTTTTCTCGGTTGTGGTTTTTAATTTTTGGGTTTAAAGTTTAGAAATAAAAAAAAGTTGTGCAACAATTTTATTTTTATTTCACATAAAGCTTCTTGAAGACCACTTTAAGCTGCTTATGCTTAGTTGAAACAGATGGGGTGCAATCCAAAATATCCTATCAAGTCGATATGATATTTGTGGGGTGAGGCCCACACGAGCCCCACCGGTTCTTTCCGCTAAGTAACGCACCTGCAAAAACCCATATTAAATAAAAGTCAACTGGGGAGTTTTATTAAACAATTAAATGGGCTGTTTATTCTTTGAAATTAATTCTATGAATTAATTTCGTTCGTTTCTTAACACTTTTTCGTTTTGTTGGCATGTTAATAAAATAAGGCCAACACACCTTCCTTTTGAAATGTTGTGTTAATCCTTTGAAGATTCTCTAAGGATCTTCCTCTTCCTTCACGAATAACACGAAAAACGCAAAAACGACGACCTCTGACGAAAAACGCCGAACCCGCGGAGATCAGCAATGCGACGCTGTGTACCACAATGGCGAAGATTCTCCCTCGGCGACGCTTCTTCCGCGACGATCCAACCCCATGACAACCTTAGATCGACAAAGACAAGGTAGGGGATTGCGGTTCTTTAAATTCCTTTGTGGATTTTAACTCAATATGGATTTAATTATTAAAATTAAATCTGTTGTTTCTTGGACCTCTGAGTTCGTCGACGCAACGACGGATACCGCGACGACGTGACGATCCCCACCTTCCGCGATGATCAATTCCGTGAAAGAATTCACGTGCGACGACTTGACGAGGTAGGGGTTGTTGTGAAATAATCTATTTTCTCGTGAACGTTTCTTTTAAATTATAGAACCGGTTTCATAAGAACAATTTTAATTTATTAAAATTGTTGTTTGATGTATTGTTTAATCCTCCCAATTGTTATCGCCTAATGCGGAGGGTGCGTGCCAAACGAACACGGCCCGACAAGACTCCGCAGTTCTTCGATGTTGTGCGGTTTGGGAGAGCGACGACAAAACGTGACGTAAGGGAGATTTGATGATCCCACAGTGAAGAACAGAACCCGGGAGGAACAGTGGCATAGACGGGAAGGAAAACGGACCACCGGAGAAACTCCGGTGGCCCGCAAAAGCCACCGGCGGCGCGAGGCGCCGGCGGCCGGCGGCGGAGGCGCCAGCGGACCCGCAGCCGCGCGGGTCCGGCGCACACGCGGGACATGGCCTTTTCTGCGTCCGTTGACCAGGGCGGCCCCCCGCGGGGGCCGCGGTGCTGTCACGCGAGGGCAGCGAGCCCCCCGCGCTGCTCGGCCGCTCGGCCGAGCCGAGCTGGACCAGCCGGCCGAGCCGGGACGCGCCCTGGCCTGGCCGGACTGGGTCCAGCCGGGTTGGACTGGGTCGGGTCGACCCATTTCGGGTCGACCCAGGTGGGGTCGGGCCGGGTCGTACCGGGCCCAGACCCCCGTCTTCGGACCGTTTCTGTCTTTTGCCCATAACATGAGCTACGAGCCTCCAAACGACTCGCCTTCAGTGGCGATGCGATCCTTGGATCGCGGCGGTCTTTTCGATATATCACACTCAAGGTATCGGAATACTTTGGGATCGTCCGGGTTGGTTCGTACACGAAACCAACCGGGCCCTCGGAGCAGAAACGCTCATACGTTGAGCTCCGGACGTCCGATTGACGTGCCGTCGACTTTGGTGGATTCCTCTAAGTGAGACGGATCTTTTGGCATACTCCGCCCAAGGTTTGTACGTAGGTGGAGTACGGTCCAGTTGGTTTGCCTTAAAAACCAACCAGGCCCCTGGGACGAAAAAGCCAATAACTCTCAGACCGGGCATCCGATTGACGCACCTTCTACGACATTGAGTTCCTGTTGAGGATACAGAAATTTTGGATACATAAACTCTGGACTTTGAGTCAGTTGATGTATCATCCTCTCGGCTCGTGGAGCGGACCCTCCTGAATGATCTTGTTGTGTGCGGGAACCATAGAGCTGGCTGCTACTGCTGCGGTGACGGCGATGACTATACAGAGATCCTCAGTGGATTCGACTGCGACGATGATGAAAACCGTACGGGAATCCTCCGTGTTTTCGGCAGTGACCACTACGGTACATCTTGGGATACATCAACTACGAACTACATGTCAGTTGATGCATCGACCTCTTAGCTCGTGGAGTGGACCCTCCCTAAACGAGCATGCTTTGTGTGGAAACCCTAGAGCCTGTTGAGACATGATGACTGCCGATCGAACGACTCGGTGTTTTACGGATAGCCCGGCGGGGGAGAGATTTGTTGTAGCGGCACATGGGAGCGCTTGGTTGTAGTGGCAGATCCATGACAGAGGTGCACTCGGTTGTAGCGGCATAGGGGAGCGCTTGGTTGTAGCGGCAAACCCACGACAGAGGTGTGCTTGGTTGTAGCGGCACATGGGAGCGTTTGGTTGTAGCGGCAGTCCCACGATAGAGGTGCGCTTGGTTGTAGCGGCACAAGGGAGCACTTGGTTGTAGCGGCAGAACCACGACGGAGGAGCACTTGGTTGTAACGGCCCGGGGGAGCACATGGTGGTAGCAGCAGGCCCATAGTACCCGATAGGTGGAGAACTACAGCAGTCCAAGGTAAGAAGGAATCACTTGGTTGTAGCGGCATAACCACCGCACTTGATGGAGAAGGATTTTCCCAATAGCTTTGGGTTCAACTTCATGATCGAACCTGTGTGAGCTGAATCCTGTTTTCTTTCCTGTGTGGATTGTGTTGTGCTATCCTGTGTGGATTACGTTTTTCTTGCCTGTGTGGAATACGTATACTTTTCTGTGTGGACTGAGTTGTACATGTGCTCAGAGGATGGAGCGTATTGGAATTGTTGACTTAGGTATATGTATGGCGATATACCTTAGCAGTGTCGGTTGTTACTTAGTGATTGTATCTTTTCTTTTGTGGTTTATCCTTTGTGGATTTTGGGAGACCCTCGGGGGTCTCGGGGTCCCTACTGAGTAGCTTATACTCACCCCTGCACGGGCTATGCTCACACTACGTTGTGTTGGTTGCAGATGATGGACAACATTGATCATGGTTGAGGCTTGCAGAGCAGGACGATACCTAGAGGTGGACCACTGGGCGGGACGTACTCGGAGCAGACGGCGGAACCCGAGGAGCAGTGTAGCTATCTGTACCCACCCTTCAGGTGGGATTTCTAGTGGACAGCTCGGCATAGCAGCTTTTACCTATCAGTTTCTGTTTTCCCTTCTGAGTTATACTTTACTTTCAATTTGGGTTTCTATTCTGGCCCACTTACTTTCCACACTTGCAGTTATACTCTGTTTTTACTTAGTGATTACTTTTTTCCACTTGCTTACTCTAAGGTTCTTGTTTACTTTACGAAGGATATGCCTTCCCTGTTTATTGAGATTTACGCCTTGGTTCTAGTCGCCAGCCCCAGGCCTATGGAAGGTGGGCTTGGGGTAGTCACGACACGGGCCCTGAGGACGGGTCGTGAAAATATGTTTATATTTGGAACCATATAAGGTTAAGATAAATAGATAATTTTAATGTTCTAGTATATTTTAGAGTGAAATATGAGTTTGTGGTAGAAATTAGATAAAGGATAGAACTCTACTTGTCATGTTTTTTTTGTCTTCTCTTATTCTAGGAAGAAATTAATTTTTAAACATTAGTTATGGGATATTAAAACTAAAAATATGTTATCCTAATACCATATGTTTTGTTGAACCGATGATATTTTAAATCATAATAGATTGATGGATTTGAAGCCCTCAATTCTACAATTGTTTCTAATTGATGGCCTCAATTACTCCTTATTAATATTTATGTTCTTCCTCTAATTATGCATCTCTAATATCCACCAATGTTCAGTTAATCGAGATCATAATTTTCTAGAAACATTTTCATTCCCCTTTTTCTCTTATTAAGACTAAATTTTATAAACCCAATTTCCGATGAAGGTTTTCCCACAAAGGTAATTTTATTTTTAACCTTTTATTTTCGAAGAACAATTTGAAATTTCATGGATACAATTTATTGAAGGAGGGAAGAATGTAACACCCCAAGATTACATTGTACATTATTTCTTCAAAGTAATTCAACAACTTTCACTACACGCAACACCGAGTTCAAGCGCACCACGACTTACCAAACTAGCCATTCAAAAGCGATTATGAATAGTATTTACTGAATTTTGAACTTTATAGAATAATTATAATTTTAGATTCTATATTATGAGTTTCTTAGGCATAATGTAAGAACAAATTCAATTTTTTCAGATAAAAGATGTATTTTTCAGAAAATGCAATTTTACCGCCTTTTAAGGGAGAACATTTTGAAATAAAATATTTTAAACTTTTATATCTTAAATTAGATAAAATAAAATTCATCTTTAAAATCGAGACATAATAATTTATTTTCAATAAATTATTTGTTTATTTCGGATAACATTCACATTTTAATGAATAGTGAAAATTACTAAATTTTAATTAAAAACCAACTTTTTTAATCAAAATAATTAATAGTAACAAATTATGGATTTGAGTTATTTTAAAGTATGATTAGATTATATTTTTACCATTTATTCCAATGTTTTTCATAGGACATAATTACACATTTATACTGGACATAAGAAAGTGTCAATCTTTTGATATTTATTATTTGATAAAAACATTCTTTTTTTGAAAACGATGATTAATTTTAATTTTTTTTTCCACTTCTGTGTTTTGAATTTAGAAAAATAGATTCCATATTTATAATCATGAGGTATAAATTTTTTATATAGGTAACTTTTATTTCTAGTCATATTGAATATTTATTTCGGTAAATATTTTAGTTACCATGGTTAAAGGGAAAATATGGTAAATAAAGGTAAATAAATAATATTATAATAATACTTAATTACCCTAAAACGTGTCCTAACCCTATATGTTGATAAATTTCCTACCATAGCCATCATTGTGTCAATTTTCAGTCCGCATAGAGCCACTTTTAAGTGATAATGACACTTTATATTAATTATGTTAAAGTAAATACAAAAATTACATAAGCATATATATTTTAGAAAAATAATTTCTACATAGGGTAATATTTGCTCTATTTTCAACAATAATTTTTCATTGTAAAGATAAAAATATTTCCTACATAATGGGTCTTTATTTATAATTTTTAGTCATTGAATAATTAAATTTATTTATGACACAATAATGATTCAGCATTTTCCGTATTAATGAATGAATCAAATAACTTTTATTATAAATGTAATAATAAATATAATGTGAAATTTTTGATGCCATACACAACTTTTATTGATTAATATGACATGTTATGATTTATTAAATTAATTTTTTTCGAATTAATAAAGTGATTAAGAATTTATCAAAAATAAATTATTAAATAGTGTCAAAATTGACATATTTGAGTTTTTAAAAAATATATTATATTATTAACTTATATAATATTCCTAATAATATAAGGATGAGAAAAAAATCTTATATGATGATTGGTATGTCATTAATGAATCACTTGGGGTTCTCTTCATAGTTTATAGTATGTTTATTAACCAAATAATAAAAAAATACAATGAGACATGGTAAAGGTCAAACATATTAACCCAGAGTTAAATCTAAAAGATAAGGTTAATATAGTGACCCAAACCTATCTAAAACCTATTGGTTAAGTGTTTTTCAACCCATGCCCACATTAGAGTTTAAATAATATATTTTTGAGCCATTATAAACTGAATAGGAATTTATTATAAAACAATAATTTATGTTTTCCTAAAGAGCCCCTCCTCCCCTTTATAAAAGAATACCACTTCTAACTGATTATTCATACCATCAAAGCCGAAAATTTCAGCCAAACCCAGAGAAAATATCTTCTAAATTTCCCTCAATTCAACCTAGAGGACTTAGTTTGATCATAAAGCCAACATATAGAGCACTTTTGATCAGATCAAAAGGAAGAACCCAAAAAAAGAGGTAATGTTTTCACCACCCTCTTTCAAGTTCCTTCCTTCATCCACTTCTTCATTATTTGTTATTTCCATTATAAAATAATAAATCCAGTATCTTATATAAACTATGATGTTATTATAAAAGAGGCACAACCATATTCAATATTCTATCCATCCTTGGAATGACATGTCACCATACATGCGTACGTATGGCTTTCCGTCTCCACGTCGTGGTGTAATTGTTATTCAATACATTATTATTTGGATGAGTATAATATTGATGTGTAATTGATGTAAATAATGATCATAAAATGATATTTATTATGTATATATGAAATAATATCCAATTATATATTATTTTAATATCAAAAGAATGATATTATCGTTCGTGCGTACGTACGGATTGTCGTCTCCATGAACGCGATGAGTTTCATTCCCCATCGTATCCATTCAAGAATAATTTTCATTTGATGATTAAAAATAATTTTTAAAGACTTGATATAATTCTGGATTTGAATAAGATACATCCCATACATAAAAAATATGATTCACATAACAAAGAATATAAAGGAAAAGGAATCTTTTAACACCCAAAACGATGATAATACTAATATATTATTAATAGAACAATATCAAAAGATCATATATGATATCATATTAATGTATATAATTCTTTTATTATTTAATAACAATTATTTCACTGTTATACATGTGGTTAACCTACCCTCAACCAAGTTAAAGTACAAGGTAAGGGTTAATTCTACAATCTCTTTATTATCTTAGGTTGTTTATATGTAATCATCTACTGGGATATCTTTATAATCCACATTCATGTTTCTTAAAAATGTATTTCAAAAAATTTTTACTATTAACTAGATTATGTGTTAAAGTCATTTATACCCTTGTTTTAATTTTAATACAATGGTTTGAAAGGAATCTTTCCATCATTTTCAAAACATGGTCCTTTTTAACCTATTTGACAAAATTAGGGTAAGAATTTCTTTTCTAACTTATACGATGGGTGTGGTCATTTTCCACCATTATAACATCATCAAAGATTCCCTTACAAGCTTATAAGTATATTTTCAAAATAAATGTTTTCTTTATAATTATGTGACTCTTAAAGGATTTCAAAATAGAATGAGGTATTTCTATAAAAAGGGTTTTGATTTCTTCTATGTCAACATCCTTTGATGGACATTAAGTTTATTTTAAATTTCTTTATTATGATACAAAACATCCATTTTGTATTGAAGGTTTTGTGATATGTTTGACCATGGATGTGCTATTTTTATACCATTAATGGTTTATGGTTAATGTATTGACATTTCGTATGCTAGTTTTAATATGAATGTTTATGATATGTTTAAACCTTTTAATATGAGGAATGTATTGGACTTATTAGGTTACGAGTGGAGCCCCCTATAGATCCTTGATGCCTTGGTAGGTCTCAAGAGAAAACTAGACGTTGAATTGGCCAAGGCCCTTTCCCAATTTGATATGTGGTTTTGGCCGAGGCCTTAATAATTTTTAGATGTCTTGGCCGAGTCCTTGACAAAATGTTTGAGAATGTCCAAAATTATACATTCCCTCATTATGAAAATAATATTGATGGTTCATGTCTTCATTCTACTAGTAGAATAACAATGACTAAGTTTTATTATGGCATTATTTACTCATCTCATATTCCTGCCATAAAATTATTCATGTTTATTATTGGTAAAGGAATGTCGTTTCAATTGTTCACCATGCTTAATATTTACATTATCTTCCGCTGTATTTTCATACCCTTACTAAGTGTTTGAGCTCTCCTCTTTCTTATGTTTCATTTTACCTGGATGTGAATAAGTATTTTATGACTGAACTGTAGAGATAGTTTGAGGGGATATGTGTGTGGACTATGGAGACTATATTGTTATAGTTTTTAATTTTATGGTGTAATGTAAATTTTATGAATGCATCTAGTGATTCCCAGTATACTAAACTAATCGGTCTTCAGAGACTAGATCTATTGTGATCAGGCCAATGTTATGTAATAATGCACCGACTCTTGGTAACTAGGGTTAGGGCATTACAAAAACTACTCCGTGATGATCGAAAATTCCCCAAAATAAACAAACGTTCATCGTTAAAATTTTTCTAATGAATCATTCTCATATATGGAATAAAAATGATATATAATACCATTTAGTATTTTATATGATCATTAATAAAATATAATTTTAATTCTGGATAATTATTCAGATTGTGGATGATCTTTTATACATTTATATAAGGGAACCAGTCATCAAAACCAATGAAGAAAACACTATTGAATCACTAAAATGAATATTATAACTCATAAAAAATGTTATAAAGGAACATAATAAAACTATAATATATAAAACACATGTTTAATATGTTTAAAATTAGCTTATTAATCAATCTAATTTCATTATCCTTCACATTTAGTGCATTTTCAGAACACTTTCAAACATTATTTAGGGGATTCTCTTTGAACCCCAATTTTGCCTTCGTGTTACAAAATCTCTCTTTGTAACCCTATGTAATTAAAATTTATTAGTGTTTAATCCTCCTAAATTTTTTATATGTTCCTAACAAATGTACCTAGAACAAAATATTCATACTTTTATGGGGGAATACATGTTTTATAAGGTTTATTTTCAATTCCTCTCGATAAGAAATCCAAATTAAATATAGCTTCCCAATTTCGTACCCATTTTAATTAACATTACATAATATATTATAATACAACATTAATATTTTTAAAAAACATGAATAACTATCTTGGTTCATTTTTGGCTTTATTAGAAAAATTATTTTATCTTATCTTTAAGGAATATTTAATATGTTTCCCTTAAAATATAACTAAATATTCTCATTTATAAATATTAGTAAACTATCTTCTTATATGTTTGTATATCATTTGAGAATATTTTTTAATTATCTTTAACTATTTTAACTTATTAATTATTATGTATTGTTTTAATTTGTTCTTCATGAACACTTTTATGATACCCCCATTTGTTATTATCTAGGACATTATCACGATACCCATTTCATTCCAAGGATGACCATTATGATTATCCATTATGTTTGATTTATCATGATGAAGACATATTCATGAACAATTTATGATGGGAGAACCCAAATTGGGATCTAATGGATTGGGTAATGTTTAGCCTCATGTGGTTTCATGTTTGGACATGAAGTAATCCTGATTACATTATCAGAATTGGTCCTCCATATGAAATGGTCTTGGAAGTTATCCTTGACTCATTCCCCACCATGTTCAATGGTCTTGGTAGTTATACTAGACCCGTGATTATGTCATGTTGTTTTTTCTTTACATATTCCTATGATTCCATGATTTTATTAACCCACATTTTACATGTTGTTGTTCCTTATATTTATTATTCTTCGATTCCTTTTTATGGAAGCATATTATGCCATCTAACCATTGTGATATGGTTGTTTTAAATGATTAATATCAGAATATTATTTTTAGATCATCCCTTTTGTTCTTGTATTACCTAGGTTATCTTATTCATATGTATGTCCTAAAAGGGATGTTTTGAGGTCTTTATGGAGATTAAACTCAATATGATTTTATTTTTTTCCTAATTTTTCATTATTTATAAACTATTTATGAGATATTAGAATTTATGATCCTTGGACATTAATTGTTAGTTATTTATACTTAAAATCATGTACTAACATGTGTAAACAGATAGGTCCTCTATAGTTTGAATCATAATATGGTGTATTTATTTTTATAGTTTATGGCTAGGTAAAATTATTAAGAACAATTGGGATAATTCAATCACAATGGATAACCTAGATTAAAACTTAAGGAATTACATGTTAGGATATAATTTTCATTTTTATTTTTATCCTCATATATTTGGTATTTTCTTTTCATTTTATGATTATAGATTTATTTTAGCTCCCATAATTATACTTTCTGGTTCATAGTTAATGAATCAAAATTGATGAACTTTTGAGAATATTTAATTAGATATGAAATGTGATTATTGTCCTGTGGAAATTAAAAATCTGATGGGAATGAGATCTCAAAATATCATGACATTAATTTATCATTTGGAAAATGTCATGAATAATAACATGGATCTTGTGGAACCCCATACTTCTCTTAATAATGTTCACATTTTGTTCAAATACATCATGTTACAAATTCCTCCCATGTTTAATAGATATTCTAATATAATAATTGCAGAATAGTGGAATAACTATATTAAAAAGATATTATATATACACCATTGCTCTGAAGAATATAAATTTGTGTTGGATTTCTACCATTTTGATAGGGAAGAAGATTAACATTATATATTGATCCGGAAAAAAAATTATATTGAATAAAATTATTCCATTAAATGGGATGGTTTAATGAAAATATTTTTTAATAAATATTTTCCCTACCACTCTATATTAATATGGAGAGGGGTTCCTCAGAATAGGAAAAAGTGAAGATTCATCTATTAGGTCATATGAAGAAATCATCATAAGGAATTTTAGATACACCTTTGGATTTGTCATGAAAATAAAAATCAAGGTGGATCACTTATTTTTGGGACTAATGACGAGTCTATTAAACATGTTGGTGATTAAAGAGATTGATATATCTTTGGAGATTTTACATTGTTATTATATGGTTGAAATGGGGATCACAGACTCTCAATGATCTCATGAACAGAGAGTTAAAATGTTGAAAAAATGGTGCTTAATAAATGATATAAATCCCATGATGTATAGAACACCCAAAATCACATGTTTCAAATTTTTGGTACAATTTATCATGGGAACTGTCTAAAGGGAGCCATGAGAAGCTATAAATGTGGAAGAGATGTGCTTCATGAAAATAATTGTCTAAGAGATATAAATAATCCCACTAATGTGGATTAATAAAGGAATGTTAAGGTAATAACTCCTCATATGTTATAGTGTTTAAAATACATAGAATATTGTCATTATGAGAGATAATTCCCTAAGCATAGGGTTGTTGCAGGTAGTGAAAAGAAATCCTCCAATGTAGAAAATAATCAGAATATTATATCACTACTGATGAGGTAGATACTAAAAATTGTGTGGTGAAAATAACTATAGTTATTGATTAATGAATAGATAATTTGAATTTTTTTGTGGTTCTATGTATTATTTCACATTAGAAATTCTTATCAGAACTATTCAAAAACCTCCTAAAAAATATGGTGGTTATGTTATATGTGAGAATACGGAATGGGGAAATTAATACATCGAATGTCAATAACACCTCCTTGGATAATGTTTGTTGTTTGAAACTCCAAATAAATCTTGTTTTATATCCATTGGTGGAGTTTCATAGTATATTTTACATATATTGTATATCATTATAAAAATGCATAATCAAATTTTGAGAAAGGAAGATCAATTTTCACACCTGAAAGAGTCCCCCATTCATTAAAAGTGTTTGGTGGATGATTAATTTCATCCATAATCATCATGTAAATTATGTTTATTTTATCCCTATGATAAATAATATTGAACTCATATTTTTGATAAAAAGTAGATAATCATGCTTGAATACATGACCCTTGATAGGGACTACACTGATGTGTTCCCTAAAGAATTCCATTGTATTCCTCCTAATTAATATGTTGAGATCTCAACTGAAATCATACATGGAGTTATTATTATATCAAATAAATCATATATAATAGACACCACAGATCATGAATATTTGAATAAGTAGTTACAAGAGAATCTGAATACCAAATTATACACCTGAGTGATTCACCATGGGATGCACTAGTCCTCTTCATCTAGAAGAAGGATGGATCGATACCCCTCTATATTGATAATCCTAAACTGAATAAAATCATGATAAAGATCAATAATACCCTTCCACAAATATATGAATTTTAAAATAAACTACAAGGAAATATGTATTTCTATAGGGTGAACAAATGGATGGGATATCACCAACAAATAGTGATGGAGTATGTTATTCCTAGGAGTACCTTTCAAATGAGAGTTGTGCACTATGATTTCATTATGATGCCCTTCAGACTCAGTAATTCTCCATTAATTCTCATAGACCTAATGAATAGTATCTTTAGGGATTACCTTGAAAATTTGTGGTAGTATGTATAGACGATTATATAATATACTCCAATATAAAGGGGGGAATTGAGAAGCATTTGAATATTATATTGAAGACATTGCAAAGGGATAAAAATTATGTAATGTATAGTGAAATTGAGTTTTTTATGGAGGAACTATCATTCATGGGGAATGTTATCAACAAAAAAGTAATATTGTTTGAGACTTCCATGATAATGGCAATCAAAGTGTGTTCTGAGAAAACATATGAAATGGTGATATGTAATTTCATTGGTATAGATGGGTATAACTTATAACAATTTAAAAAAACTATCTAGGTGTACTAGATATGGAGTAATGTTATTCTAGACTAGTGAATTTGAAGAATGCTTCAAAGAGTTGAAAAAATCTCTAATCACTACCATATTACTCACACACTCGACAAATGGGGAACTCCTTTTGGTGTAAAATGGTTCTTATTGGTAGGTATAAGGTTGTGTGATGATTCAAAATGATAAATTAATATCCTATGACTTTAGGAAGTTTAATATTCATGCGTAAAACTATCCCACATGAGCAATGGAGTTGGTAGCTGTGTTATTTGTATTCAAAATATGGCTGAATTATCTCTTCAGGGTGATGTGTGAGATATATAGTGTTCATAAAACTATAAAATATATATATTCACCATGATAATGATTAATATTCAGTAGAAAAAATGGTTACAGATCATCAAGTACTATTACTCTTCAATACACTACAGTCCTGGTAATAAAAAAAGTTGAAGATGCTCTGCGTAGAAAGGATCATGCAAAATTATTAATGATGATAATTGAGAAGGATCCAATCATCATAGATTTGTAAAGGATGGAATGGGAATTATTATGTAAGGAATATCATCAATAATTTCTCATATGATTCCCCAACCATAACTTATAGATAAAATAAATTATTCCTAAATAAATGATGATGAAATTAAAAAATAGTTTGAATCAATTAGAAATTTGAAGTCCATAGATTTCAAAATTGATGATGAATGATTTATAATATTTTGACCACAATTATTTGTACCATAAAATAAATATATAAAGATAGGTATTATGAATGATTCAAATATCTCAAATTTATTTATTCACCTAGCAAGCAAAAAAGATGAATTAAAACCTCCTAGAGAACTATTGTTGGGAAAATATGAATAAGGGGATTACCGAATATACATCATAGTGCCTTGTGTGTCAAGAAGTGAAGGATAAAAGGAAAATATCTAAGGGTATGATAAAATTATTACAAATACTAACATAGAAGTGGGAAAACATCACCATGTTCATTTTTAGTTGACATCCAAAGACATCAACAGTAAATAATACAAAATGGTTCATTATGGAATGTCTTACAAAGGAATCTCAAATTATTCCATTGAGAGAGGACTTCACACTCAATCAATAAGAATATATATAGATCATATAAGCGATGAGAATTCTTGGAGTACAACTACTAATTATATCTGATCATGATTCGATATTTACTTCATTTTTTAGAAATGTATCCAATATATTTGAAACACTTAGCTGAAAATCCATATGTATTATCATCCTCAAACTGATGGCTAATATGTGAATACAGTTGAAACATTGGAAAAATTTATGATAGTTTGTTTTATGGACTTCATGGGAGGAGGGGACCAATGTCTACCTATGTTTGAGTTCTTTTACAACAGTAGTTTCAACTAGTTCTTCAAAATAGATGTATATTAATCCATTTAGGGAAATGATTCATAACACTATCATGATGGGATGATGTTGGTGAATTTAATCATTGAGGACGTAAAATGATCAATGAAATAGTGGAAAATATGAAAACCATTCAGTAGAAAATCAAGGTATCCCAAAGTCACAAAAAGGGTTATGGATATAGTCTTAAAAAATAACTATAGTTTTATATTGGAGACTTTGTATTCCTCCCCATATCTTTATGTAAGAGGATCATGTGGTTTTTGAATATAATTAATCTATGTTTCAGGTACATCAACCCCTTCATGATTATTGATTGTGTCATATCTGTGGAAAATCAACTATCACTTCCACAAACCAAGCATCAAGTATATGATGTATCTCACATATCCTTATTGAGGAATTTTATTCCACATCCCTCACATGTATTGAATTTAGAATAGGTACGGTAATCAAATGATCTCTCTCACAAGGATAATCCGGTTTAGATGTTGAATTATAGAGATAAACATCTACACAACAAGGCCACTAAGATGATCAATGTACTACAGTCGAACCATAATGACAATGATAAAACATGGTAACATGAGGAAGAAATGAAGAATATGTACCCTCATCAATCTTCAACTCCTTATATAAAATAAAATTTTAAAGAAGAAATTTCACAATTGTGGAAGAATATAACGACCTAAAATTTTATCAATGAAATTTCATTTCTTATAATTATTTAAAATAGTATAAATCACGTAATTTCACATTGAGAACACAAGAAAACGTTTTAAATAAATAATAAATTAAATAAGTTGTATCTGTATAAATTAATGAGCCTAAATTAATATAATAGTAATATGAAATTTGGAATATTAATATGACCATTATGGTTAGTAACCTAGAGAATAGAATAGTAAACCCACCTATAAAAGTATAAATACAATTAAAATTTTTTATAAATAAAAATATGATATATTTATATCTTGTAACAATTAATTAATGTTTATGAAATGAGAAATTATGTGTTGGAATATTTGTAAAGTATAAAATATTATTTAGTATTTTATAATTAATATAATTTGTTAAAAGAAAATCTGTTCCCACAAAATAGATTCATAAACTAATATTTTGATGCATTATAAATTTTATATATTTTTGTGACACCTTGTTAATTTTTTTAAAATTTTAAAAAATCATTTAAAATTTTAAAATCAGTATTTTTGAGTAAATTTTGATTTTAATAAAAAACATATTTTCAATATTTAAAAATTTATTTTAATAAAATGATGTTAATTTTTTATTTCTACAAGTCAAAAATCAGTAGATTGAATTTTTCTTATTTTTACTGAAATAGATGAATTTTTTGTGAATAGTAAAATACAGTAATTTATAGTATTTAATATTATAAGTAAATAAATGAATTTTTGTGTCATGTTTGAGTCATGGATGATATACATAGAAATTTTCTCTAACTAACATGATCTATTTATGGTATTTAGTCTCAATAATCCCCAATATTCATAGTCTTGGGAGAATAATAATAAGTCAGTGAAAAAACAATGATAACCACTCCACTCCTACCCTTATAAATACCACAACTTCCCATCACACCTCCAAAGACTTGATTATTGTCCAAATTCTTCCAAATTCTCTACCAATCTTCTCCAACCATTTCCATGAGCCTTTGGAAAAAAAATACCTTTCCCATATTTTCTATATAGTTTCTCAATAAGAAGATGTCCATTAGGTAAAATCCTCTTTCATTTTCTTTTTAATTTCAAAAACAATTTATTTTATTTTCTATTTGTATCCACAACATCATATACCAATGTTTAATGGGAATTCATATATTTTTTATGTAATTGAATTTTATTATTTTATTGGTATATCCTACATAATTATCTTCTCTTCCCATTTTGATTGAAATATGATAACATTGTCCATGAGCTATCGATTCACCACATTTATTGATGATGATTTTTTGTTTTCTAATACTGCCATCACGACTCATTCTAAAACCATTATAATGGATAAAAAATATTATTTTATATTATTTATAGTTGATTTAGGGTTTTCTGCCCATTATATATGTATAATAATGAATAACAAAATAAACCAGGTCTGTATTGATCAAAACCCCACTAAAAGAAACTAATGTTCATCATTAACCTTTTATTTAATGAATCGTCTTCATATCTAATAAAATATACATAAGACAACTAATTATTGTTTAATTTTTTTTAATAACTTAAAATTTCCAGTTTGGATAACTATTCCCATTATATATAATCGTGTATTCATGTATACATGTGACCCAATCATGAAATCTAAGGAAATTAATACTCCTGAATGACAAAATTGAATCATATAAATCATGAAAGAGGCATTAAATGGATATAAAAACTATAATAAATAGAATAAATTATTAAGATGTTGTTAATTAAATTATTAAGTAATCTAATTTCATTATCAGTGATATTATGTGTATGTGCAGTGTACATTCATCTATTAGGTAAGAGATTCTCTATGAACCATAATTTTTCATTCGAGGTACGCTTCATGTATATTTACCCGATTTTAATTCCTAATTATTCTTATATACTCCGAATAAATGATATTTTCATGTTCCTAATATATATAATTATCTCAATTTTTCTTTCTTTGATGGGAAAATACTTGTTTTATAAGGTTCCTTTTTCAATTCCTTCCAAAAAGTAAGCCCGATTAATAGGGTATTACCAATTTCTATCTTAATTTTTAGTAAATTACATAATCTATTTTAATCCCCCAATATTTTCCATAAATAAATCAATTTATAATGAAAACGTACCTAGTAATGATTTTGTTCTTATGAAAAAATAGTCATTTTCTATTTAAAGAGTCTCTAATATTATCCCTTAAAACCATCCTTGTGATTCTCATCTTTAAAGTTTCTTAAACAATACTTTTATATGTTTAATTTTATTTGAACATCGTTTATCATGATATATTGATATTTTATCATATTCATGACCATTTTAGTTAAAATCTATTCTTTTATGGAAAATTTTTAGGATACATGAATTTTTATGCTATATAGCATAATTACGATACCAATATTTCCATGGGTAACCATTTTGTTTAACCCATATGATTAATTCATGACGTGGATAACATATTCCTAAAAATATTATGATGGGTGTGCCAAAATTATTCGATGTTGAATTTTAAATTTTATTGTCAGACGATATGTAATTTTGTGACATTGAGTAAACCTGATTCCTTTATTAGACATGGTATGCCATGTGCAATGGTCTTGGAAGATAACCATGTGAAATGGCCATATATTTTATTATTTACTCATGATTTTTTCATATTTTATACTATTTCCACATTCCAATAATTCCATTATTAAATTATCCCATGTTTTACATGTAATGCGTCAATATGTTTATTCTTGTTCCATGAATTTTATGTCATAATTTTTTTTCCTTCTAACCCATGTTTTATGTTTTAACTCAATGTTTATTCAATTAATTGAATTTTTAAATTATTCCTTTTTTCATGTTTTCCCCAAGTTATCCACTGAAAATATATGATCTAAAATTAATGGTATGATCTCTTTGTGAATATTAAATAAAATATATTTCTAAATTTGATTAATTATTTTTAATTATGTATCTAATAATACAAATACGCTAGACTTTAAGATCCTTGGCTTGATATAATTAGTTAATTAAGTTTAAAATCATGTAAAAATGTGTGTAAAAGGACATGGCCTTTATATGTTACTGTGGTTAAAGGATCACATAAAAATACAGTCTTGGATGAAATTATGATTCCATGGCTGGACTATTAAGATAATGACCACACTCTATGGATTATGTACCATCAATGATCATATGTAATATCTCTTTACATAAACCATTTATTTAATTACTCATTTGAGTCACTTTAAGTACATTAATTATTTATGCTTTTGGGGCATCCTATAGGGTATGTATATACTCAACCCTACAATGGATCTACCTACATGTATAATGTCCTGTTTAGATGATTGGATATATGAAATAGGTCTTCGTGAACATAGATTAGGTAGTGATTATTGTTTCATACTAATATAGGTATTGAGATCATTTTTTATCTTTGGTTTTTAAGTTGAAAGATAGTACTATCAATGATCAGAATTATAGACATAATTTCTTGTTTTCAAGCCTATATTATATCATTATAACAAGGTTTTTTGATTTCATACTATGTTGAGTAATCTTATAGGCTGAAGTTATTTTTTATTCCTATTATTTCCTTTGTTTCATTATCCTGGAATGTATGGAGTTTTATGAAAATTTGTCTAGGTAAATTATTTGACTACCATTAATCATTTTGATATGTATATTTGTTCCTAGTAACCATATAAGGACACATGCATTTAACATTACATATTCATGAATCAAGTTAATGATTCACATTGAGGACATTTTTCGGTTTACCGATTCAGATAATTAGGTAAAAATATATACATAACAATTTGAATATTTCAGGTAGACACTTTTACTCATTATCTATTTATTTCAAAAAAAAATAACAACTCTTAAACACTTATGGTTTTCAATATTGTTTATGGGTAGATAGAGACACTCCAGATGCTCTCTTGTGCCGTTGAAATGGATCAAATGTCGCCAAATTCTGCTCCCCCTCCTGATCAGAGGGGGGAGTCTCTCACCTTCATCTATATGGGATGTGTATAACCTTATATGATATTGATTCCCTTATACCCTCCCTGAGCATCCATATTGTGTTGAAGGTTATGGATCTATTCCGAGTGGCACCTCAACTTTCACTTCTCACAGTGGAGCTCAACAGCGCCACAGATCTTTTCATGCCCACTATGGTGGCCCGATTGCATCTCTATCATCCTTCATTTGTAATGTTTGATTAACGTGTCTCTGATTCATGGGAGCTATAGGAGCACACGATCGTTGGTTTTCATGAACGAAGGCACAACATGATCTGCTTTGGATCAGAAGATGATTTAATCCCTGCCTAGTCTAGGGCCCCTTGAGGATGAAAAAGCTCATCATTCTTTCTTTTTCACTGGAGCGTCTACATTGATATGTGTCGTGACTATATGATGATCACGACATGGGTAAGCCTCCTGGGTATTCCTCATTCTTTTCAAAATCGTTTTATCCTATGAGCAATCAGAAATATGGTTGGAAGGTATTTCTTTTCAGATCATCGTACTATGGTAAACTGTCATTCTATTTGTCTCTGAATTTGATTTGTAGTAGATGTTACAAGGTCACTAATCTGCAACATTTGGATTATGGATGAGCAAGAGTTTTTTTTGGAAACAGGAGGTGGTTTTGGAGTTGTGGATACACTATGGAGTATCTTGTGGTCGATTTGGTCCTACGACATCATTTTGTCACAGTGGGAGGGTGAGTGGATGCACACAGGTGTTGGAGATGAGATATATTGGTAGTTGTGCTTCTACTAGTCTTGATCAGGACTTGAGAATGGTTTACAATGAATTTATTTTGACAGTGAGAATGGTTGAGGATGGGGATAATACTTTCCTTGAGGATAACAATGTATGTGTCGAGCATCGAGAAGCTGTTGAGTAGGAAATTCGGGTGGGAGAATCTCCAATTGAAAGTATAGTGGTGGAGCAGAAATTGGATTTAGTTATTGTGAAGGGGGTGAAAAGAGATGGTGTTTCATCATCTTTGGTATGCTCAACTAGAATGATGGAGATGTCGCTGTCCTCAAATATGATACATATCAAAATATTTAATAGATTGAGAAGTATTCTTGGTGTTGGGTAGAAGACCTTGCTATAATTTACTGCTTGTTTGTGTAAATCAGGTCCAGGTTCTGTGGAGATGGTTGGTTTCAAAACTTGTGTAGTAGTGGAGATTCAATTTCTCACGACATGCAACCAGTACGAATGAATGGAGGTCAAATAAGTACCCCTTATGTTTGTAGGATCTCATTTGTTTAATGATTTTCAGACTCTTTCCAGACTATCATAAGTTTTTTAGGGTGCAATAGAGATGGCGTTATTTGATGGTCATTATGCTATGTCAGACTGTAACTGTTTTTCCCCAATTAACCATAATTTACATCCTTAGATAATTCAAGGAGAGATCTTGGTTGTTGAAGATGATTTTATGGTGTGGAAAGATGATGAATAAAAGGATCTTATCTCTATGAAGAATCTTGAAAAAATTGGAAATGTTTCTAACTGTGATAAGGAAAATAGTGGAGCTATTCGGCCTTATTCCAGTAACATTAAATCGATTAGAAGAAGAATGTTATCTGAAAGTGATGGAGTTATGACTATTCCACCAAGAAGAAGACCCCAGAAGGATTATTATTATCTTCCTAAGCCAATGGCCACCAGGGTTTCATCTAGGTGGGAAAGATGGGCTACCCTAGTGTTGTGCGGGAAATACTGTGTGGAGAAGCCCTCACTAGAGAAGTTGAATCATAGAAAGAAGTACACAAATATATTGAATCAACATAAAACATCTTCAGAGTGGGAATCATCTACTGTGGAGGAAGTGTCTTTTTAAGGATATGGATAATGGTATGATTACTAAGACATGTAGTTTTCCTCTTTTGGATGGATCTAGTTGGATTTACAAAAGTTGTCCGCCTACGTCATTATTTTCTGTTTTATGTAACTTTTTCTTTGTTTAATAAATGCTCAGGGGTTTTCCTCTGACTGATCATGTTGGGTAAAAATGCTTTAAAAAATGAGTCATGTCTAGTTCCCTGTTTTAGACATCATGAATTTTCCATGATCTTATCCATGACCCTATTCATCTTTATGTCATGTGAAAAACAATTCAAAAAAATGGAATGAGAATAAAAATCTCAGTAAGGGTTATCAAATAATGAAAGTAAATATTTGTTCATCAATAAAAACAAAGCATAAGCTCTTTAACATATCTCATGAAATGATAGGATTTATGAATAACACATACTAATAACAAATTATATAGGTATCTTGTGGAATCCATAACATACATACATTGTAACTTTCACAGCTACGTAGGGATTTACGTTTCAAATACCCATCACAGTATATTCCATAAATCTCATAGGATTACCATTAATTTTTTCCACTGTCATATTACCCAATGCAATAGAGAGATATCTTTGTCTCACCTACCCTTGATTTATCACTGAACTACCCATATATGTAATCAATTCCCAAGAACCATAACATATTCATAACACATAAAACAAACATAAAGGAAAGATAACATTTCCACATTTCAATCACAATGTATCATTTAAATATATTGACATATCAAATCCATTATCAAAACTTCTTTCAATACCAAAATATTTAAAATAGTATGTGGTATTTAATTTCATTTTAAGAACATTACCACTTGTTAAGGATGCCAAAGATTAAATAATACTCATGGAGGCGGAAATATCATTGTCACCGCATACATTAAAAAGTAACATTCCTTTTTTTTGTTCAGTAAAACGCTTCATAACAAAAATTACCTTTGAATAAAATGAATATTACAAGTTTTTTATACACTATATAAATTAAATTCGTGTATAAATCAATATATTCCTCAATTAATGGAGATTGAGATGAGGTCCCTTACCTTGTTTTCAACTTCTCTCATTCGTTCTCCAATCTCCTGAATATAAAATAATGTTAATTTATACTTGTCTCATAACCTTTTTCAGGTTTATTATTCCTTTTATATCAATTATTAACATTTTATAAACATTATATAATTATTTATGTTAATAATGGTTATTTTGTCGATATTTGGTACTGAGTCAAAAATGAACTCCTAATAATTACAAGTTGTCCATGTGGTCAAAATTCAATTATCTATAGAATAATATTCATGATTTAGATATTATATATATCATATATAAATATCATATATATTTATTTATAACAGTACATAACATTTGGTGATAATAAATGAAATTCACCATTCATGGAGATGGTAAGCAGTATGTATGCATTAATGCTATTTCAGTTTCTATTTCATATTTTAACGGAATGAAAAATTAATGATATATAGTTATATTATAATAACAGTATAATATAAGTTGATATATTTGTTACATAATTTCAGTAACTCAATCCTTTATACATTCCATGTATTTTATGATCGAATCATATCACCTTGAAGGGGGCGATACTCCCTAATTCCTCAAATGAAATTTTCGGGTTTACACATATTGTAAAGAATAAAGGTATATTTTAAATAAAAATATCAGATGCAGAGAGAAAAAATAAATATAATTTATATAAAATATAAATATAGTTCCATGAAAATGGACACCATGAGAGGCGGTAGGAGATAATAGAACCGTCATCGTTTTGTGAGGCAATAGTTCGTTGTCTACAGAAATAATCTCTTCGTATCCATTATATGAAAGTGTGTGGATGTGTAGTTAGAATACTTCTCATATAAACAACCTTGTATATTTATTATACATGATTTTATATGATATAGATTAATAAATTGAGTTTAGGAGGTTGGAGAAGTAAAATTAAAGAAAATAACTTAAGAGAAGACGTAACATTTAAATTGGGTATCTCCATTTGGTTTGAACCAAATGGTTTAATTGAATTCCATAATTCCTAGAGAAAAGATTTTTTGAAGAAAATAGGTATTTATGGATCTTAATTGGGCATTTTTAGGATGAGACAAGTGTCTTGAGAGGTGTGAGTAATGAGTTAGAGGTGAGGGCTTTTCTTGGGTGGAGGAGGGGCATATTAAAAATGTTTGAATGTATTATTTTATTATAAACATATTTTTGGATTCAAAAGGTCCAAAACACATTAATGTATAATATAATCTGACTCTTGTTCGAAATAAAATCATCCAATAATATTTGGATATGTTTGGGATATTGTTTTAATTTTTATAATCTTATTTATTTATATAATTCATTAATGTGGTAAACACAACTTCAATATTGTGTTATAAGTAAAATTATTTAATTGATGTCTAAAAATTATTAATAAATACCATTATGTAGGAAACATTTTTGGATTTCAAATTTATATTTATAGTTTAAGATATAACTTATATAACCCCATGTAATATCTTATTTACTAAAAGATATATGTTTAATTCATTTATGTCTTTATTTAAATTAATTAATATAAAGTGTCATTATCACTATTTAGAGGCTCCATGGGGTCCCAAAATCCACCCAAGGATTCCGATAGATAGAAATTTAACAACCAATAATATTAGAACACATGTTACAGTAATTTAATATTAATATAATATCATTGTTACCTTTATTTACTAGATTTAACTTTTTACCATGTTAAATAAAATATTTACCGTATTAAATATTCATAAGGTCTAAAAATGAAAGTTTTCTATTTTAAAAATTTATACCACCTTGTTACAAAAATAGAATCCATTTTTACAAATTCAAATCTATGAAGCGGCAGAAATTAATTTAAAATTAATTCTCATAGTAAAAAAGTGTGTTTTTATAAAATAATAAGTACCAAAAGATTGAAACTTGTTTATGTCCAATTGCAATGTGATATTGCATTCAATGACCAAAATTGGATTAAATGGTAAAAATATAATATTATTAAACTTTAAAACTATTTAAAAATATAATATATCCATATAAATATTTTAGATAAAAAGGTAGATTAGAATTAAAATACTGTATTTTCACCATTCCTTAAAAATTAAACATTATCATAAAAATAAAAAAAATACCAAAAGTAAATATTGATGTCATGATTCTAAAGAAGAATTTTATTTTTTTAACAGAATATATAAAAGTGAATAAACGTAGATATAAAAAGGATTTTCTATCAAAAGGCGGTAATACGACTTTTAAAGAATATAAGAGTATTTCTGCTTAAAATCAGACTTATTCTTTTTTTTAATCCTCTAAAATATATTGGATAAATTTAAAAACATTTAAAAACACGTATAATCATATTTTAGTTAGTTCATTTCATTCCCTCTTATAAAAATACTATGTATTAACTACCAATTAAAATAATAATATTATTATATTATTTTTCGGTATAACACCACGTTGTCAGCAATGTAAGATTTCAAAAAACCCATTATTTTGTATCAGGTACGACATAGAACATAGAATACAATTTAAATTAAAATTTATATTTAATTTATAAATATTAATAAATATGAAAATATCACATCCTTTATTTACCTAAGATGTTACATCCATCACCCCGTTTGGAAACTGCGTCCTCGCAATTTCATTTACTTATCATATAAATGGGGTATTTATCCTTTATAGTATTTTACGATTCCCATGTTTCTTGTTCAATAATATAGTTTTTTCACAAAACCTTTACACGATGAGTTACCTTATTCTCCAACACATTCACTTTTTAGTCAAGAATCTGGACTTTTTATTCCTCATAAGGATAATTGTCTTACAACGGAACCACCTCTGAATTAAAAACATAAGATGGATCCAACATATAATCTCTCAATATTGAAACATAAAAAACATTGTGTACCTGGGATAAACATAGAGGTAAAACCACATTGTAGGAAAATGATCAAAATATCTCTAGGATTTCATAGGGTCCAAGGAACCTCAGACTGAACTTTCCTTTCTTACGATAATACATAAATCTTTTCCATAGAGAAACATTTAGAAATACATGATCACCTATCTCGAAGGAAAGGTCATTTATTTTGTTATCCACATTACGTTTCAGCCTACTCCGAGCTATTGTCAAGTGCTTCTGAATCAAGAGAAAATTTTCTGCCATCTCTCCTACCAATTCTGGTCCCATATACTTCCATTCTCCTACATCATCCAAAAAATTTGGAGTTTGACATTTCTTTCCATATAATGCTTCAAACAGATCCATCAATATTCTAGAATGAAAACTGTTATTATAAGAAAATTCATCCTAAGAAAGATTTTGGTCCCAACATACCTAGTAATTCATTGAGAAAGAATGTAACATATCATCCAATGTATTAATTCTTCATTCTTACTTCCCATCTGATGGAGGATGAAAACCTATACTAATATTTAATTCAGTACCTAACGACTTCTGAAGGCTTCTCCAAAAGTTAGAAGTAATATTCGTTTCACTATCAGATACAGGAGAGATGGGAACTCCGTGTAATATGAATATCTCATTAACAAACAACAGATAATGTTTATCTAAAGGAAAATTATCTTGAATAGGAAATAAATGAGCAGATTAAGTTAATCGATCAACAATAACCCATACAACATTATTCTCTCGAGAATTATTTGTTAATCCCACAAAGAAATACATGGACAGATTTTCCCATTTCTACTCTGGATCCAGTAAAATCTGAAGCATCCCTTTAGGTAACTACAACTCTTCTTTCATCTATTTAAAAGTCCAACAATTCATAGTAAACTCGGAAATATATTTTTTTCATTCTGTCTCACCAGTAACACTCTTGAATAACTCTATACATCATATTACTTTAGGATTAACTGAAATCGGAGAACTATGAGAATAATATAACAACTCATTCTTCAATTGCGAATCCCTAAGCACAAATAAACTCTTCCCATACAACAAAATACCATCATTATCAAGGATAAAATTATGAAACTTACCCTTCATAACCAACACTACCATTTTCTTCAACTCACTATCTTCTATCTATGCTACCTTTATTCTATCTTCTTGGGATGATTTCAATGACACATAAAACAAAACAGTGGAATTTCCTACACCAAAAACATCTATGAAAAAGTTCAACAAATTTTTAATCAAATGGTCTTATTCCAATCATAACACGAATAATGTAGAATTACTTTTTCGAATCAAAGAACCAACCACATTATTTTCCTTTCATGGATGGTAATGAATCATGGAATCATAATACCTGATTTATTCAAGTCATCTCCAATGTCTCATATTCAATTATTTCTAATTGAATATATACTATAAACATTTTTTTGTATATATTTCACATTTTACTCCTTACAGATGATGCCTTAAATTTTTTTTAAATAAAAATCATGACCGGTTAATTCCAAATCATGTGTATGGTAATTTATCTTATGAGATTTAAACTAACATAAATCATAAGAAATTACCTAGTAATTCTATATAATGTCACAACCACGTACTTTCCACAAAGCATCATTGTAGATATCAAAATCACCATTTATGGAAGGCAGTGTCAAAACTGGGGAATTCACCAATCTTCATTTCGATTCCTGAAAATAATCATCACATTATTTTGTCCAAATGAAATTTACACCTTTTCGAGTTAGCATAGTCATTGGACTAGATAACTGTGCAAAATTATAAACAAACCTCCGATTATAACCCACTAATATATGAAATATATGAATATCTATTATATATTTTTTGGTCTTGGCCATTCTTCAACAACATTCATTTTAGAAGGATCAACAGTTATGATTTTTTTTGAAATATTGATACAAAGGAATGATTTTTTTTTTGTAAAAAAACCACACGCATGCTGAATTTACAATACAAATCATTTCTATTATGCTTTTAAAAACAACCCTTTAATGAATTTCAAATTCCTATTTAGTTATAGAATAAACAAAAATATCATCAATGAACACAACCAAAAACTTATCCAATAACTCACTAAAAATTTTATTCATATGATGGTGCATTGGATAACCCAAAATGATTAAATACAAATTCATAATGGCTATATCTAGTATGAAATATTGTCTTCGAAATATCTGATTCTTTTACATTTAATGGATGGTACACTTACCTCAAGTCAATCTTCAAATAATACTAATCTTCCGGGAGATGATCAAACAAATCATCAATATGAGGAAAATGATACTTGTTCTTAATAGTGATGTTATTCAATTCACTATAATCATTGAAATGTCTCATTGAACAATCTTTCATTCTAACAAATAATATGAGAGTACCCCATGGTGATGTGTGAGGTCAAATGAAATCATTATCTAAAAACTCATGTAATTTCTTCTTTACCACTAAAAGTTCAATTCTATCAATTCAATAATGGGGGTTTGAAATTTTTATAGCCTCAAGAACTAATTTAACAGTAAATTCATTTTCCCTATTAGGTATTATAAAAAGAAACAGATCAGGAAAAAAATAAAGATTATCATTTACCCCTGGAAGATCTTTAATATAAATAGTTCTTTTGTTTTCAACAATATATGCAAGGTAACAATAATTTATACTTTTTACTAGTTACTTAGCATCTTGATAAGTTATAGAAATTAGGGGTACATGTATTTATAGAAAATAAGAAACCACTTTAGCTATACAATCAATCATAGCATGATATACAAAAATCAAATCCATATCCAAAATATCATGAAACTCTAATAGAGGAAAAATAATAAAGATTGTATGTAGATTCTTTCCCCACACAAGGATATGAAGGTTATTATAACATATTTATTTCTCAATATTTCATCTTTCTTATTTACCATAAGTTCAAGATTTATATATTGAGATGGAATTCCTAATTTACCATAAAATTCATCATAAATGAAAGAATGTGTAAACCCTAAATCAAACAACACATTGGCATAATTTTAATAAACAAACAGTGTACCTGATACTATATCATTCGATGGCCCAACATTTTCTGAAGTAGGTGAAAATGAATTAACCATACCTTTTTTGTAGTCCAGCTGCATTCCATTAGATTAGTTCTCCATTGGACACTAATTTGAATAATGACCCAATTCATCACACATAAAACATTTTACTGACTATAAATAATATTTTGTCTTTCCATTAACGTAATATTTTTATGTGCAGTTATGATCCTTATTCCCCATTATACCACATCAATATAAATTTCCATAATTCAAAATACATTCCCCAGCATGATTTTTACCACAATTTTCACCAACTATAATCTTATGTTTCCTACAAGAAGACATTTTTGAAGAGTTCATACATTTATTCTTCCTCCTAGACCACTTATTCTATTGTTCTTCAATGAACACCTAATTATCAGAAAAATCCATTCCCCCTTGTCCATACATCAGATAATTTTTTCATAACAATTAAACTGACAATAAGCTAAATCCCTTTGATACATTGGGTTTAATCCAAAGTAAAATGGTAGATTATAATATCAAGATCTCGTATGAAATTTTGAGAATACCATGTTAGTCATGTAATTTTTTCATCATAACCTGCCACTGAGTCATCCTCCAGCCTCAATTCTAAGAATTTGTTTTCTATATTATGATGAACCACATTCGGAAAATATTTCTCAAGAAAAATACCATGAAATTCATCCCAATAAATAGAATCAATATCTTCGTTATCCTTGATATTTTTCACCATCGACCACCACTAATATTCTTCAACGTTAAAATGAAAAACAACAAAACTGTACTTTTGATCTTTTGAACACCCCATGACATCAAAAAAAATTACAGTCCTTAATACACCCTTTAGCTTGAACTCGGTCAGAGGATCCTATGAATGACTGGGGATGCTACCTCATGAAATAATCCACTGCTGATTTGTTCCACTATGGTTGATCTTGCTAATCTCGTGCATGGATAGCACCCCCATTTATAGCCTGAGTCAAACATGCCATCACTACAAAAAACTTGTTCAGTTCTGATTCCAACCATCTCAATTATCTGGTTGGTAATGTTTTCTTCCTCCTGAGGTCGTCTCTTCATAGCTACCATGTTTCCTCTACGAAAACCCATTCTGAACACAAAAATATCATCGGAAAATCAACATGGTAATCTATAAATGATATATCCTTTGAATCATATCATAAATTAATTTATGGACATTAAATTTACAATATTGTATCTCTTATTGTTGTCTAAACCGACCATTGATTCCAATTAAAGTCCCCATTCCTTAAAAATTACATAATCTTAAGTTAATCTAATAATTCACATTGAGAATGTTTTCAGTTTTATAGGTTTAGCGAATTAGGTCATAATATATATATAACAATTTTAATATTACATGTTAACACTTCCACTCATTATCCATTTTTTTTCAGAAAATAAAAACTCTTGAAAAAAAGATTTATGTCTAGTTCCACATTATAGACAACTTTAATTTTCCATGATCAGATAATTGACCCTGTCAACCATTACGTCTAGTGAAAAATATTTCAAAAACATGGGATGAGCACAAAAATCTCATTAGGGGTTATTAAATAAAGAATGAAAATATTATTTTGTCAATACATTAAATGAATAAGCTCTTTAACATATCTCATGGAATCATAATATTTTTGAATAACAAATAGTAATAAAAAATCCTAAAGGTAACTTGTGGAATCAATTAATTACTTACGTTGTAGCTTTCACAACTACCTAGGGAGTTACGTTTGGAATACCCATCATAATATATTTTTAAAATATCTTAAAAGAAACACTAATGTTTACCTCCATCATGTTACCCAATGAATTGGAGAGTTATCTCAGGTTTACCCACCCTATGTTTATCTTGGAACCACCCATATATGTAAACAATTCCCATGAACCATAACATATTCATATAAATAAAACCAAAATAAAGGAAAGATTACCTTTCCAAATTTCAAACACAATACATCATTTAAATATATTGACATAAATAATCCATTATAAAAACCATTTCCAATACCAAAATACATAAAATATTATATGATATTTATTATTCATTTCAAAACATTACAACAGGTTAAGGAATCCAAAGATTAAATTATACTCGTAGCGGCGGAAAGTTAATTGTCACCTCTTGCATTAAAAAGAATCAATCATTTTTTTCATTTAGTAAAAAAATTCATATAAAAAAAATCCCTTTTAATGAAAGAAAAATTCATTGGGGATTATAAACCATAAAAAGACTTTTTTGTATAAATCAAAACAATCCTCAATGAAAGAAGATTGAGACGAAGTCCCTTTCCTCGTGTCCGACTTGAACTGTTTGTTCTTTAATCTTCTGAATAATAATATAAAGTTAATTTCTACTTATTTAATTACCATTTTCAGGATTTTTATTGATTTTATGTAACTTATTACCATGTTATAAGCATTATATAATCATTAATACAAATAAAATTCATTTTGTCAATATTTGGTTCTTGAGTCAAAAATAAATCCCTTAAAATTACATATTATCCATATGGTCAAAAGTCCATTATATCCAGAATGATATTCATTTTTTAGATATCATATATATCATATATATCTAGAATATTTATGTATTTATAATAGTACATAACACTTTGGGAAAAAAATTCACCATTCATGGAGACGGTAAGTGGTACATATGCATGAACACTACATTCATTTCTATTTAGTAGTTTAATGGAATGAAAACATAATGATACACATCTATATTACAATTCTAGTATAATATCTTATGATATATATGTTACATAATTTCATTAAATCCAACCTTTATATGTTCCATGTATGTCATGAACGAATCATATCACTTTGAGGGGGCGGTAGTCCACACATCCTCAATTGAAATAATCTTGTTTACATATATTAAAAATCATAAAGGAGTGTTTGTAAAGAAAAATAAAAGAAGTATAGATACAATATAAATATAATATATATCACATATAATTACAGTTCCATCTTAATGTCCACCATGAGAGTTGGTAGGAGATAATCGAACAATCTTCATTTCGCGAGTCATTAATTCACCATCCACAGAAACAGTATGTTCGTATCCATTAGATGGAGGTGGGTGGAAGCGTAGATCAAATATTTCTCATAAAAAACATGTACATATAGGATAGTGGTGTTTCTATAAAATAAATTGATAATGATAGTTTAGGGTGTTGGATATGTAAAATAAAAGAAATGAACTTAAGAGATGTCATTACCTTTAAATTCGGTATATGCCTTTGGTTTAAACCAAAAGTTTTACATTAACTGCCTCTTAATATGGGAATGATTCTAAGAGGAAGAGAGAGATTTAGGGATCTTAATTGGGCAGTGGTTGGATGAGCCAAATGGCTTGAGAGGTGTGAGTAATGGGTTAGAGGTGAAGGATTTTTATAAGGGGGAGGAGGGTCTCTTTAGGAATGTTTGAAAATATTATTTTATTATAAACTTATTTTCAGTTTGAAAAGGTCCAAAACTCATTAAAGTAGAATATATTATGACTATTTTTTAAGATAAAATCATTTAATAAGAACTTTATAGGTTATGGATATTTTTATATATTTTATAATCTTATTTATTTAAATCATTCATTAATGAGTTAACACTTCATCATTATTATTTCATAAATAAAATTATTTATTTGATTTCTAAAAATTATAAAAAAATACCAAGATGTCAGATATAGTTTTATTTTTCTAATTAATATTTATAGTTGAAGAGATAACTTAAATAACCCCATGTAAAAATTTATTTACTAAAAGATATATGTTTAAGTAGTTTTTTGTCGTTAATTTAAATTAATTAATATAATGTCTCATTATCACTCTTATGTAGCTTTATGGGGTCCCAAAATCGACCCAAGGATGAGCAGGGTTAGAAATGTACTAACGAACAGGAATATGACACATGTTAGGATAATTTAAAATTATTTTTATAGAATTTTTACCATTATTTAACAGATTTACCCATTTACCATGGAAAATAAAATATTTACCCTAGTGAATATTCATAATGAATAAAAATAAATTACACCTATTTACACAATTTGGAAATATATATTCAAAATAAGGAATTCTATTTTCCATATTCGAAACACATAAGTTATAGCACCCCAAACACTTCGTTGTATATTTCTATTAAATACATTCAAGTTATAGCATATATTTCATGAATCACTTAGCCACTATGGAACAATACATGGATACTTATACGAGATATCCATAACATAGCCATTAAACATAAATTTTCCAACTCTTTGATTTGAATTTTAAAAATATGACATACAAGGTTGTGTTCAATATCATATTTATAGTCTGATAGGATTGACTTAATTTTCGATGAATAGTAACATACCCTTATGAATGGTAACCAACCCTTATAAATAATCACATACCCTTATGAATAGTTTTATGACTCTAATGATTGGTATCCATACCATTGAGTGTATAAATGAATTTACACATTTTAAAAATGAAGATGAAAATTTTAGGTGTTTATATTTTTCGATTAAATAATGATTTAATTAAATATTTAATTAATTATATATAGGAATTTTTTTTGAAAAATGGACTTCATTTTTTGATTTTACACATTGAAAAATGGTTTGGGTGAATTTTTGGGGTTTTTCTGAAATAGTTGGTTTTTTGATGAATGGTATAATCCGATAATTCACAATAAATGATAAATAATTGATTAATTGAGTCATCGACGATGATCTGAGGATGTAAGCCCTGTTGAATCGTATTCACATGATATAATTACTATTATTTGTCAAGTAAGACTCATCATTCCTTATCATGTGAATAAATAATAAATTAATGAATTTTATATTGAGAAATCAATTATCCCCTCCAATATATAAACCCCCCTTCACTCCCTCTTCTAATCATTCATCTAAACCCTAGTTCCTTGACAAAAATCTGTCCTAATCTCTCCCCATGATCCTCCCCCACGTCCAAAATCTCCTAGACTCTTCAAAATACCAAAACCACTCCCCTTAAGAGGTTCTCAAAGGAGGAAGTTTCGAGGTAAATTCCTCTTTTCAATTCCTTCATTTCTTTTTAAGTTCTTATTTTTTTGTTTCATTCCTAACACAACTTCAGCCAAATAGTATGATAACTCCATTATAATACATGTAATGGAGTGTTTCTTTGCTAATGATATATTTCATTATCTTTTCTTCTTTCCCCACCCTTCATTTGGATGAAATGAAAGTACCGTTTTAGATGTGCTAATTTAACACATTTAAGGACAACGATTATTCGATTTCTATTATAATATTTAATTATGGTCATGAAACCATTTGTCTTATGGTTTAACAAGATTATTGTATATGTAATACTTCCTATTTTTAGTTCTTTAATCCCTTTGTTAAAATGTTATTAGGTTATAAATAAAAACATGTTCATTGTAATCAAACCCACCAATTAACATAAACAGTTGTCACTAAGGTTATATATATAATAATATGACCTCACACAAAGTTAAAAAAATAAATTTAAAACCATTTAATATCCTGTATTTTCACTAATTTAATATACCTTCATTTTTGGACTACCACTTCCATCTATCATATTAATTTGAACTTGATTATAAGAGAACTGATCTTTTAAAACCATGTGATCAAACGAGCCCAAACAGTGAAATTGAACCTTCTGACTAATCAAGAAGGATTTGAATGAACTAAAAAGTGTTATAATAAAAAAATTATATATATAAGAGGTTATGTAATTATTAATTAATAAGCCTAATTTTTTTATTCATTTCTTTAATAACAAGTCAAGAACACATGCGATCATAAGGTAAGGGATTGCTTAACTCTATTTTCATTCTTTGAGTAAAACATCTATTTTATTGGTTACATTTTTCCAAAAATACATGATAATGACCTATGATTGATTTATAATGTATATCAACTTATATTTTGTGGATTTGTATTTGTCACAGATAAATATTTAATTGATTTATCGATACTCTAATGACGCAATCTTTGTAAGGGATTACTTAACTATATTTTTATTATTTGAGTTAAACATCTATTTAATTGGTTACATTGGTCCAAGAATATGCGTGAATTACCTATTATTGTTTTATACTATATATCATCTTCTATTTTATGGATTTTTTGTCACACATAAATATTTCATTGATTTATCATCACTCTAATGACACAATATTTGTAAGGGATCCTCTCTCTCACTTTTGTTCAAGAATCTTCCCTATGTTCTTCCATTTTATTTTTAATTCCTAAATATGAGGTATGTTTTCACACCTCCCCCATCCATCCCTTTTGAAATATAAATAATTTAATAACCCTTTACATCTCATTATGCCCTCACAATAACAAGCATTACCATTCCAAAATGTTTGTAAGGGGTTTCTCATCTCGCTTTTCTTTCTGTGAGATTTACATTTTTTCCACATATTTCATGTATGTGGTATATGTTTACTGAAATTTGATATATAATAACATGATTTTATTTATATTCATGTTATTAAATGATTCATTTGAGGGTTATTTAGTACTGTTCTTATGATTCAACCGATTACATTGTGGTAAGATACTTTGTCTCAACTACTATATTGTTGTGACTAACCTTTTATTGTCCACCTAATATTCTTTATGTGATGTACCTAATTCCCATTTGAGATCAATTTTCATTTGAAATTATATATATATTAAATATATATAATCTCATATCAAGGATATTTTTTTTTTCTAAACCATATACCATTTTACATATGGTGTTTTTTTAAAAGTTATTATGGAAATATTGATGAGTCTATATACTCAACTCTATATGGATTTTGAAAAGGCACACTGATCTTGTATTTAATCAATGTATAAAGAATTATTTGGACATGAAGTGGTAGGTGGGTCCTGGTATATCCCCTTGATTCATCAGTTGGTCTCATGAGACAAATCAGTTTGCCGACAAGCCCTTCGAGTTTGTTTCAAAAGAATCAAACTGATTTCTACCCATAGAACTAAAACATTTTAACGGTATCATGGTTTCATGTGTCAGATACATGACGTCCAATTACTAATAATTCCCTCTATTCATTATCAATTATTATTATTATCCACGAGGTTTTCACTATGACAAAATCTATGGATTCAGTTTCATTCCCAGTTTATTAATGGCATTAGTTATTCATTTATTCACTATACCATATTGATTATGTCAGATTGATTGTGATTCACTTATTATTGTACTCATGATTCAGCAATTTTTAACCCATGCTGAGTGTTTGAGCTCACCCCTTTCATTGTTTACTTTAAACAGGTGACAAAGAGGAGATAATTTATTGAGTTCTTGTAGATGTAGTCTCTATGTTTTCATTACGTATTATTTTTTGTAATCATTTCCAATGTAATTTGAGTAACATATATGTATCTAGATTCTTCAAAACTATTAAAACTAATAATTCCTTTTGGATTTTCATTTATTCTAACCATGCCAATATCACAAGTAATGCACTAGCTCTAGCCTAGAGGGGTTGGGTTGTTACAGTTGGTATCTGAGGATGTTTAGTAGTTAACATGGAATCTATAATAGGAAATGTATAGTAGGGAACAATGGCCTATGGTAGTATTTTTGGATAAAAATACAATAACATACTGGTATTTTGGTAAAGAATAGATTATGTGGATCTTTTATTAAATACATCCTTCTCTAGATACGAGTAGGTAGAGGTGGCTCTGGCACAGATGTATCTAGGGGTAAAACCTGAATACTCCGCTTTGAGAAAAACTTGAAGAGGAACCGGTTCACGAGAATGGGTCTTGTTGCACTCTTGGTTACGACACTCCCAGGTGGGATTCTTAAGATAATTCAGATTTTCTTAACAAGCCATTATGAAGGAGTTTAATGTAAATTTTTTCCATAGAGAAACCATGTTTATAAGATTAGCTATGGATATAATTTCAATCTATGTTGATTTCATTTCTATATGGGATTCATAAACATATATAATGTATCCCATTTTTTAGGAATGGCTTCTAATAACAGAAGAGGAATCAATACTTGTGGGAGAGGTAGGAATCTCTCTACTGAGCAAGTCAACAAAGTTAATGTTGGAGAAGATCAGATCATGACCATATAGGGAAAATATACTCCGGTCGTAATGAATAACCATTCCATACTTGAATTGAATCGTTTTATATGGTAGAAGCCCCCATTTTTTAGAGGAACTATTATCCCGGTGGTTGTTGAGCAATGGATCATGTCACTTGAAAAGATATTCATGGAATTAAGATGCAATGAAAATGAAAAGGTAGTACTAGCAGTATATTGTATCAAGGGTGACACTAATCAATGGTGGTGTTTGATTCAGAATACCATGGAGGAAGGAGAAATAGAAGATATGTAATGGAGGACATTTAAGGAATTATTCATCAAAAAATATTTACCTCATGAGAAACGAACTGAAATGAAGAGGAGATTTCTTAGCATAAAACAAAGGGAGAAGGCAGTGTTACAGAGTATGAGGTTACCTTCACAAGGTTTTCCAAGTATGCCATAGATTACGTACATGAATCGGCATTCAATATTGATCATTTATTTGAATGTATTAAGCCATGTATTTGATGGGAACTGACTATATAATCATTTTTATCATATGATGAAATTGTATCATCTGACATCAAAATAGAGAGGGAATTTTCAAGGTCAACTATTTTCAAAGGAAACCATGATAAGAAACGATACTCTGATAACAATGGAAAAGGAGAAGCACCAAAGAAGTGGAAAAGAACAATGTTATTCCCTTTATGATAGATCTTTAGAACGAATCATCTCGGGAAATTATTGAAAGGCATGGGTGTCAGCTATAACTACAAAGAAAAGTGTCATCATTCAGATGAATTCAAGAGGAAGAAACAATTTAATTATATTCAATGCTACAATTGCATAGATATGGGACACTATAAAAATGAGTGTCCTAAGTTCCAGGGAAACATCCCTCAAAAAAATCCAGGAGAACAAGGGAGAGCCTATTCGATTACAACCGTGGAGGCTAAAGTACCTAATGACCTGGTGGCAGGTACTTTAATTGTTTCCTCAAACAAATCAAACACTTTATTTGATTTTGTATCATCACATTCATTTATATCATCCCAGTTTTCGAAGAAAATTAGATATGCCCAATTTGATTTAATAATGGAGTTGTCAACAAATACTCCCAGGGGATGTGTCATGGAGACAAAGGCATGTAGACTAGTCCCCCTCCAGACACCAAAATGTGCTTTAGTGTTTAACCATGTCCTCAGACCAATGACTGAATTTGATATAATTCTTGGTATGGATTGGCTGTCAAATTATGATGATAAGATTTATTATAAGAAGAAATATGTTACAATTTTCGAAAATGGTGTAGAATCCATTGTCTTTAGGGAAGAAAATTCGCCACCTAATTCTTATCTAGAACCACCTACAGTAGATCTATTGAATGAAATACTTAGAGAGGAAGATAAACCAATATCTATGGGCGAGGAAATAAATATTCAAATTTATTATGTAAACATTTTGAAAGAATACATTCATGTATATCCAGAGGATTTACCTGGACAACCTCTAGATTGGGATGTTCAGTTCTCTATTGACTTAATTCCTAATGTGAGACTAATATCAGAGACTCCCTTTAGAATGTATATTGTGTAATTAGTAGAGCTAAAGAAATAAATATATTATTTTAGTGAAGAATAATTCTGTTGTCCTAGTGTTTCTCCATGGGGATCCCCTGTCCTCTTTGTCAAGATGAAAGATGGATCCATGAGGCATTGCATTGATTACAGGGAAATCAATGATATTACAATAACGAATAACTATCCTATGCCCCGTATTGATAATTAATTTTATCAACTTCATGGAGATCAATACATTTCAAAGATTTAACATTGATACAGATATCATCAGTTGTGTGTGAGGAGGGAAGATATTCCTAAGACAGAATTTCAGACCATGTATGGGCATTTTGAGTTTATAGTGATGCCTTTTGGACTGAAAAATGAACCCTATATTTTCATGGGTTTAATGAATAGAATTTTCAAGGAATATCATGATAAATTTGTTGTTGTATTCATTGATGATATCCTCATATACTCAAAAATATTTAAGGACCATGAGAATCACATGAGGGTTATTCTGAGAACAGTTAGAAGAAATAAATTATATAGGATTTTTACCAAGTGTAAATTATGGCATCAATCAGTTTCTTTTCTATTCCATATTGTCTCTAAGGATGGAATCCTAGTTGATTCTGTGAAGACAATGACAATCCATCACTGGCCCATTAAAAAAAACATAACTGAGGTGCGCATTTTTATTTGTCTTAGAAGGTTACTATCAGAATTTTGTTCAGAATTTTTCCCAACTAGATAACCCTCTAACCAAGCTCACCATAAAGGAGTTAAGTTTTTGTGGACAAAATAATTTACATAATGTTTCGAAGAATTGAAAATCAGATTGGTCAATGCTCTAATTTGGACTCTCCAATCATGAAGTGATGGATTTGTAATATACATTGATGCATCAAAGAATGGAATAGGATGCATCCTCGTGAAAAATGATAAAGTTGTTGCCTATGAATCAAGATAGTTGAAGACTCATGAGAAAAAGTATCCAACTCATGATCTTGAGTTAGCAGCCATAATATTTGATTTGAAAATATGGAGGCATTATCTCGACATAGAGAGATGTGTGATTTATACTCACCACAAATATTTGAAATACATTTTCATACAAAAAGTACTCAACATGAGGTAGGGAAGATGGCTTGAGTAACTCAAATATTATGACGGTTCAATACACTACCACCCAGGAAATGTTAATATGGTGGAATATGCATTAAGCAGGAAATATGATGGCATTCTGAGTCAAATGAGGGTTGAAAAATATCCTATAATCAGGGATCTATTGAAGATGGATATGGGAATTATTATGGAAGGGGAACCATCACTCCACTTTCAAATGATTTCTAAACCATCTTTATTAGAGAAGATAAAATGCTCTCTATCTAATAATGAGAATCTACACAAGAAAATTAATGCAGTTAAGGATGGGAGATTGGCTGACTTCAGGTATGAAGAATGAGTTCTGAAATTTGGGAAGAGGTTATGTGTTCCATCAGTACCTGAGCTAAAAACAGAAATATTAGACGATTATCATAGCTCAAATTTATCTATACAACCAGGTATCACCAAGATGTATAGATAACTGAATAAATATTTCTGGTGGGATAATATGAAGTGGGAAATCGCACACTATGTGTCAAGATGTCTAGTTTGTCAACAAGTGAAGGTAGGGAGACAAAATTTCAAAGTAGTGATGCAACCTATACTTATTCCTATGTGGAAGTGGGATAATATTACGATAGATTTTGTCACTGGACTAAAATGGACACCTAAAAGGAAAGATGAAATATGGGTAATTGTTTATTGGCTCAAAAAATCAGCACATTTCTTTCCTATAATAGAGGAATTTCCACTTGAGTTCTTGATAAGAATTTATATTAATTAAGTTATAAGAATTCATGGTGAACCTCTATAGATTATGTATAATCGAGATCCCCAATTTACATAAAAATTATGGAAAAGTATCCACAAGGATTTGAATACTGAGCTTCGTATGAGTACTGCTTATCACCCCCAAACTGATGGACAGTCTGAAAAGACTTTTCAAACTCTAGAAGAAATGCTGAGGTCATGCTCTCTTGACTTCAAAGGTATGTGGGATCAATACATTCCTTTTCTATAATTGACCAACTATAATAGTTTCTATTCTAGCATTCAAATGGATCCATATGAAGAATAATAAGGAAAGAGATGTCGAACTCCAACTTGTTGTGACGAAGTTGGTGAGAGGAAACATATAGGCCCAGTAATTTTTGAATATTCCATGAGAAAGGTAAAGAATATACAAGCCCATATTAAAGTAGCCCAAAGTAGGCAGAAGAGTTATGCTAACAATAGGAGAAAGGATTTGGAATTCCAAGAAGTAGATCATGTATTTATGAAAATATCTCTATGGAAGGGTGTCTTAAGGTTCGGTAAGAAAGTGGAACTGAGTGGTAGGTATATCAGACCATTTAAGATTCTGGAAAGAATTGGACTATTATCTTACCATTTAGAAATTCCACCAAATCTCTCCAAAGTATATGTTGTGTTTCATATGTCATTGTTGAAGAAATACATGGAAGGCACAATGAATGTACTCACCTATGAAGAAATTGAACTGGAACATGATTTTTCATACTGTGAAAAGACTATTGGGATTCTTGACAAAATGGAGAAAGTATTGAGAATCAGATAACACATCTAGTAAAGGTTATTTGAAGGAATTGGAATATGAAGGAAGCAACATGGGAACCATAAGATTTTATGATAAAGAACCACACACATATTTTTGGCATGCTTCCTACATAGAATTTTGAGGATGAAATTTCTGAAGGTCGGAATAATATAGCAGAGCAAACACATCGGGGTATGTTTCTCCTAAATGAATATTTTTTATAGCCTATATTTCATGAATACTTGAGCTATTATGGAATAGAACATGGTTTCTTATAGGATATATCCATAACCTTGCTATAAAACATAAATTTTCCAACTCTGTGATTTGAATTTTAAGAATCTAACATAAACGATTGTGTTCAAGATGTTATTTAGAGTCTAATTAGATTAACTTAAATTTCTCTGAATAGTAACCTACCCTTATGAATAGTATCCTACCCTTATGAATAGTAACATAACCATATGAATTGTAATATGACTCTTATTAATGGTATCCATACCATTGAGTGTAGAAATGAATTTATGTACTTTAAAAATGAAGATGAAAATTTTAGGCGTTTATATTTTCAGATTGAATAATTATTTTAATTAAATATTTAATTAATCATATTGAGGAAATTATTTTGGAAAAATGGACGTCATTTTTGGATTATACACGTCGAAAAATTGTTAGGGTATGTTTTTGGTATTTTTCTGAAATACTTGAATTTTTTAAGAATATTAAATCTGATAATTCACAATAAATGCTAAGTAATGGATTAATTGAGTTATCGATGATGATTTGATGATATAAGACGAATTTATTTGAATTCACATGATGAAATTAATATTATAGGTCATGAAAGACTCACTATTACTTATCTTTTGAATAAATAATAAATTAATGAATTTTATATTGAGAAATCCCCTCTCCCCTCCACTATAGAAACCCCCCTTCACTCCCCTTCTACTCAATCTTCTCAAGCCTTGTGACATGCCAATATTCTGCCCAAATCTATCCCTAAGATCCTCCCCCACTTCAAAACTCTCTTAGACTATTCAAAATACCAAAACCACTCCCCATAAGATGTTCTAAAAGTTTCAAGTTTCATGGTAACATCTTCTTTTCAATTACTTCATTTCTTTTAAGTTCTTTTCTTTTTTGTTTCTTACCTAACCTCCCTTCACCCAAATATTATGATAACTCAAGTAACATACATATACTGTAATTTTTTTTCTAATGGGATATTTCATTATCTTCTCTCCTTTCCCCACCCTTTATTGGGATGAAATGAAAGTACCGTTTGAGATGTGATAATTTAGCACATTCAAGGACAACAGTTCATCGATTTCTATTATAATATCTAATAATGGTCATGAAACCATTTGTGTTATGGTTGAGCCAGTTTATTATATATGTAATACATCCTAATTGTTTTCTGAAATCCTTTTGTTAAAAGTTTATTAGGTTATATAGGAAAACATGTTCATTGTAATCAAACCTGCCGATTAACCAAAACGATTGTCACTAAGGTTATATATTGAATAATCCGACCTCACTCTATGTAACCAAATTAAATTTAAAACCATTATATCACATGGATGTTCACTAATAGAATATACCATAATTTCTGGACAATCACTTACATCTTTCATATTTATCTTAACTTTAATATATGTGAACCGTTCTTTTAAGACAAAGTGACCAAACGTGCCCGAACAATATAATTGAACCTTATAAATAATAAAAAATCCATTGAATGAACTAAAGTGTTATAATAAATCATTTAAATATATAAGAGGTTAGGGAATTATCAATTGATAAGACTAATTTGTTTATTCAGGTCATTAATAAAAAGTCAAGAACACCTTCAAGCATAAGGTAAGGGATTGCTTAACTCAATATTCATTCATTGAGTTAAACATCTATTTCACTGGTTACATTGTTCCCAGAATATTTGTGAATGACATATGATTGTTTTATAATGTATATCCACTTATATTTTTTGGATTTTTATTTGTCACACATAAATATTTCATTGATTTATCGTCACTCTAACGACATAATCTTTGTAAGGGATTGTTTAACTCGGTTTTCATTCTCTTTGTTAAGCATCTACTTCATTGGTTACATTTCTCCAAGAATAAGTGTGAATGATCTATTATTGTTTTATACTGTGTATCCACTTATATTTTGAGGATTTTTTTTCCCCACATAAATAATTATTTGATGTATCATCACTCTAATGACAAAATCATTGTAAGGTATCCTCTCTCTCACTTTTGGTCAAGAATCTCCCCGATGTTGCACTTTTTTGTTTTTAATTCCAAATGATTGGGTATGTTTTCAAACCTCCACCATACTACCCTTGTAACATATAAATATTGGAATACACCTTTACCTCTCATTAATCCCTTGCAATAACACTCGTTACCATGCAAAAATTTGCGTCATGCGTTTCACATCTTACTTCCCCTTCTGTGATATTTTCATTGTTTGCCACTTATTTCCTGTATGTGGTATATGTGTACTACTATTTGATATATAATAACATGATTCTTTTTATATTCATTTTATTAAATGATTCATTTTAGATTTATTTAGTTTTATTCATATGATTTGACCGATTACATTGTGGTAAGAGACTTTGACTCAAATACTATTTCGCTGTGACTGACCTTGTATTGTGCACCTAATAATCCTAATGTGGTGTACATACAGCCCATTTGAGATCGCTTTTCATTTGAAATTATATTTATATTAAATATCCATAATCTCATATCATAGGTATATTTTTTGTCTAAAATGTATACCATTTTACATATGGTGTTTATTTATGATAGTTTTTATGGAAATATTGATGAGTCTGTATATTCTACTCTATATGAATATTGAAAAGGAATATTGATGTTGTGTTGAATAAATTTATAAAGAATGATTTGGACATGAAGTGGCATGCGGAGCCCGCAATAGCCACTCAATTCATCAGTAGGTCCCATGAGACAAAGTTGTTTGGCGACAGACCCTTCGAGTTTGTTTCTAAAGAATAAAATGGGTTTCTACCTATAAAACCAATAAGTTTTAATAGTATTATGGTTTCATGTGCCCATTACATGACGTCCAACTAATATGAATTCAATTTATTCATTATCAGTTATTATTGTTATCCATGAGGTTTTCACTATGACAAAATGTAACAACCCGAGATTTTATAAGATATATTCTTTTTAATATCTTTCATATCTACAACTGTATGCTACACCAAGATAATCTTGCGCTATACGTGACACCATATTATCTTGCAGTATATGCAGCACTAATCATGGATGGTGTTCCACACAATTTCAAGTTTGATTGATAGTAGTTATTCTATGCAACATTGAGTACATATATATATATATTTAATGTATTAATGAAATATTTTTTTATTTTATTATATGCAACAACAAAGGAGTCATGCCCTAAACACAACCCTGACTTGGCTTGCATTACACACAATCACGACCTTCCTCGATAGCGTGTGTCGTACGCAATATCGGGTTTTACTAAACAAAGATATATTGTTATAATATTATTATGAACTAGCCGTTATAAATAGTATTAACTATAATTTGAATTTTAAAACATTATTATTCATATTACACATTTTCTAGAAAATTTTATAAGAACAACATAAATTTTTCGGGTAAAATACGTTTTTCTCAAAAAATGTTGTTTTGTCGCCTTTTGATGGCGCACCCACTTTAAATCTAGTTTTGGACATGTTTATAAGTTCGATTTGAAAAAATAAAATTCGTCTTTGTAATAAAGAAATAAAAATTTACTTTGGATAAATATTTCATATTATTCTGGTAACTTTCATATTTTGATGAATAGTAAAAACACGCTATAAATTAATTAAAAACAAATTATTTCATCGCAATAATTTAAATGGTTAAATAATAATATTGAATGGTTTTAATGTATAAATAGAATATATTTTTACCATTTAATATAATTTATGTCATTAACATTAATTTTACATTGAATTCCTAGGTAAAAACATTTCAATCTTTTGCAATGTTATAACTTTTAAAACACATTTTCTTAACAACGAGATTAATTTTAAATTAATTTCTGCAACTTTTATGTATTGAATTTAGAAAAATTGATTCCATATTTGGAATCAGTGGGTCCAATTTTTGTTAATAAGCAACTTTTTATTTTTGGGCATTATGAAGAGTAATTATGTTAAATTTTATTTACCATAGTAAAAGATAAATCGGCTAATTAAGGGTAAATATAAAATTATAAAATTACCTTAACACTTGTCTTAACATAATTGAATTGTTATATTTTGTCCTAATGCATATCTAGGTTTAAATTGAATCCATTGGAACCCACTTGGAGGTGCTTAAGACCTTTAGTTTATTTTATTTAATGGAACGTGAAATATGTCTCACTCAACTTTAATAATTAAACTATTTTTAATATAAATTTATACAAAATATAAATTTAGATATAAATACTCATTTGAAATATAATTTGTTTTTATTTATAATGGTAATTTATTTGTAATTTTTAAGAGTTATTTAATTATTTGTTTATATTATACATTAATGATGCATAAATTATTTATTTAGTGAAAAATCAATAATATATTTTTTATTGAAATAGTAATACATATTAAAAGGCCCCAAAATCTGCACAAAACTTATTATTAATGTATACATAAACCCTAATTATCTACTAGCAGAAATTTTGACCATTTGGATCCCTATTAAGGTGATTATGACACGTATAATATTTTATTTTAAATGATTCTAAAGTTTTCACTTTCATAATTTAGTAAAGATAACAATTTACATGTTGTTATTTTAAGATGATAAATTCTAGTAATATAATTATTATAAAATCTTTGAAATTTATCCTAATAAAAGGATTTTATTTTTAACTTTTATGCAACAAATAAGTATATTAAAAAATTATACAAAAATGTTGTACTAATTATTTTGTTAAGAGATATACCAAATAAATGGTTTTAAAAATATTAAAATAAATATTATATGAACTGTTTAATGTGATCCACTAATTTTATAGACAAATTTGTCATGTTAGGAATCTATTAAATATTTTAGTTTGAATATATCCTTTGTGTAGATTTTATTTAAATTCAAATAAATGAATAGTGTCAAAATTGACACTATTGTTATTTTATAGAAATAACATATTATTAAATTGTTTTAAAATGACAAAAATATTTAAATATTATAAATTTAAGTTTATATAGTAGAAAATGGCATTAATTATCCAATTATGGAATATTAACAACACAAAAGTGATTATTTATAACCATTTAAAATTTATATTTTTATTACCACAAATAAACATAAATAGCTTAAATAAGGGTAAATCAAAATGATAACGTTTAAAATAAGATCAAAACATGTATAAATTTGATTGGTTGATGATATTACAACCCTATATCATCTAATATTTTAATTAAGTCATTTTTGTGGTTTTTATGTGGGTTCTGAATTTATATTAAACTAATATTTTTGAGGATTCCAAAGGTGCCCCTCTCCTCCTTTTTAAAGAGCACCTCCTCCCTCTACTCCTTACACCACATTGAGCCTTCAAGGTCGGCCAAACCCTACCCATTTTACTTCCCCACTTCCTTATAAACCTACTAGAGGTACTGGTCTTCTCAAAAGACCTACTATAGTGCCCTATGAGAAAGATTAAAGGAGGCACTTCGAGAAAGAGGTAATACCTTCTACCGTTTTATTCAAGTTCCATTCTTCTTCTACTCCCTCTTATTTAGTGTTTTCATTATTATGTAATAACATCAGTATCCCTCATATACAAATATTTCATTATAATGACGAAACATGAAGAGGATATGATCACATACATTCAGAGGGCACTTCTAAATGATTAAAAATAGATTATGAAGATCTTGGGAACACCATAGGTGGGATATAAAGATGGCTACGGGGATGAAATTTATACTAAATGGATTTTTAATGAGGATGAGTGGTAGGATGGGTGGGTATTTATAGATAAAGGGAGTGGACCCTATTTCACCTTTTATCCATCCTACGAAAAACAAAATCACCGCTCGTGGGTACGTACGGAATACCATCTCCACATCGTGGTGTAATCTGTTTTTCCACCAACACCTTACATGGATGGTTATAATGGTGTAACGAATAACTATATATGGTTATTATAACATCATACTGATTCTGATATATTATACCATCCACTCCAATTCTATTCAATAATTATGGGAACGATATCATCAATCGTGCGTACGTACAGACTACCATCTCCACGTTGCGATGAGATTCATTCTCCATGTTAACCATACATGAATGATAAAAATGTTTATATAATTAATAATAATGAAATATATGAAATAATAATGTTACTTTATTTATGTATATATATATTTATGTCATCCATTTAGTTTCATTCAATTCAATAAGGAAACAAAAACAACGTTCATGCGTACGTACGACCTACCCTCTCCATGAACGGTGTATTTGATTCCTTTTATAGATCTATAATATATATATATATATATGATAAATATATATTATATATAAATCATGTTTTAAATTCTGGAATTATTTAAATCAGGATATAAGTAATAATATCAAGAACGACAAGTCAAAACACATACGATAAATGAAATAATATTACCCAAAATGTTGCTTTAACATTGAATTTACAAAAGAACGGGTAATATAAAGTCACAAGTGAAACATATATGATATCATAACAATGAATATGATTCTGTAATAAGTCAATGAAATTATTTAAATCATTATACAGAAGGTTTGGATACGTACAAAGCATATCAGACCTAAGGTAAGGGATAACTTTTTCAATCTCGTTCTTATCCGAGATTGTTATTCGTAAGTATTTACTGGGATTATATTAACTTCCATGTCCCTGTTTTATAAAAATGGTTTCATGTATGTTTAAAGTCCTTTTTACCCATTTTTACTTTTACTACATGGTATGTATGGAATCATTCTTTTACAAGGTACTTTTTGACTTTTTCGGAAAAATTTCGAGAAGAATGTTTTTTTAACTTATACGGCATGAAAGGATTTTTTTACGGTTTTATAAAGCCTTATTTTAATGATGCTTCCTCCAAAAGATTTCATGACTATTTGAAACAAAAAAAATTCTTTTAAAATTTCATGACGTTTTGTGAAAAGAAATTTATTTTGAAGAAGAAAATATATTTACCTCAAGAATTAATTTCAAGTGTTTTTCATCTAAGATGACATTATTTTATATATGTATGTTTCAAGTATCATGTCTCTATGATTTACATGGTTTCACGTTTCTTATTATGAAATGATATCCATTTCTTTTATATGTATTATGTGATGACGAGATGATGTTTATGAAACCCATTTTATTTATTGGGTTATTATGAATGATGTATGTTTATTTTGTGGCACAAGTAAGAATGATTTCATTATGAGATAGGTGGGACCTATATCTCCCTCTAATGCATTGGGTAACTATTTATATCTCATGAGATAGACATGGCTGGAATGGTAGGTTAATCCGGTTCAGTGTTACAGGACTGAAATGAGGAGTGAACTCAATTCAAAAAGGGACTTTGTCCACTAAGATGGTCTTGGAAGCAATGCCTTGGCTACTATGGAAATAAAAACAAGTGCTGAATGGTTACCACAATTACATGATTTATTCCCATGCTATTTTATCAAGATTAATGTTTCTTTATGATATATGCCTTACGTACTTCCATGATTTATGTCCTTGCTCAATATTTTTATGTTTAGATTTGATTTTCAAGCTTTTGCATTCAAATTTTTATGGTTTGTTTTCTGTTCCCTATGCTTACCCTTACTAAGAATTTGAGCTCACCCTTTTTATGTTTACTTTTCCACAGGATATAAAGAAATGTTCTATGTAAGAAAACAAAAGGGGAAGATCTTTATGGGAGAAGTTGAAGATCTTTCAGTGCAATTAGAAGATTACGTTACAAGTTTCCAAAGACACTAAACTATTACGGTCCTTCTGTGTCTGTTTTTGTTATGTACTATGTATTCCACAGAAGTAACGTAATGTCCATGTACGTCAAGCTTCAGGTCTCTATATTTGGTATCAGTGGAAAGGTTTAGTCAAACTTTGGAATCTAGGATGCGAAAACGTTAGTGAGATGCCTAGAGATATTTCTAAGGTATGTCTTGGGATGTCCGTAAGGATAAGTATACGTATAGTATATAGTCCTAGAACTACAGTAAAGAACATAGAATTTAACCTAAGATGTTAGATATTGAGGGTACTCCCCCTTTACTATGTTGTTTTCCCTAGCATGATTTTTGCCTCTCACACTATTCTTTTTGGGTTTTAGAAAATGGTTGTAAATAGGAAGATTCACGATAATGTAGGATATGAGAGACAATGGAATGATATTCTTCATGAGAAACCAAATGGAACAAGATTTGGAAGTCCATACATCGTTATTATGCCTAATTAGTAATCTCATCATATGATCAATAATCTCAACATTGGTAAGTTTCCTGCCTTAGATAATAAGAGAATGATGGAGTTTCGTGATGATCATATAGGAAAGAATGTTCAATTTCCCTCATGTAAATCATGTGGGAAGAGGCATTGGGGAGATTATTTCAAAAGAACTAGAAGATGCTTTGGGTGTGGAAAAGAAGGACACAAAGCCAGTAAGTGCAAAGGAAAAGGTTCAGTTAACACCATGGACAAGGATAATGGTATTGCAATGACATAAAAAATGATTATATGTTTTAAATGTGGAATGTATGGGCATTATGCAAACCAATTCCCTAAGGGAAAATATCATTATGAGAATCAGCATGGTCATATGAGTAGTATTTATGTGGATGATGATGAAGACACTACAAATGAAATATGAGATGAAATAAATGTTGAAGCTCAGTCACTGGTTTAATAAGTTAGTGTAATGATTGTATGTTTATAAAGAATAATGTATGGTACTATGGAACAAAGAATCATCGAAGGATTGTTACAATATTGTTTTTTCTAAAGTATTTGAATGTATATGTTTAATGGTACCAGTAACCATGGAAGGTTATTCATATATTTTTGCAACGTGGATGATATGTGCAAAATGATGGGATAAGAAGATAATGAGATGTTTGATTGTATTCATGATCTCATGACTGATATAGGGACTAAGTGATATTATGGTTTGATTATATATATTTTTTTGGATTTTTGTATGTGGAAAGAGTTACCTTTTGAGAGTATTCATGTTTTCATGAAGGTTTTATGGTAATTTATGTTTCAAGCGAATATATGACTAAGGTATTCATGCGTTTGGAATACAACCAACAAGATATATCTTATGATATATGTGGTATAAATAATTTTATTCACATTCTTGGTAGATAACCTTTCTAGTAATTGTTTTGATTATACTATGAGCTTGGACCGAAGTATTTTAGATAAGCCTAATGATTCGAATGGATTATGTTAGACATAAGTTTGTATTGTTTATGGATAGAACTTTTTTCCATTTTATTGATGGGATGTTATAGTAATGTAGTTTTAGAAAAAGGACATCCTACAGGACGGGCGACATCCCATCGCGTCGAACAAGGCTGTGGGAATCGAACCCACAACTAAAGTGTGACTAGCCTTTATCACATACCTATGGCCTATAGGAAGTCCCTGGTTAGTATAAACTAGTTTTATTTTTTTAAGCGGTAGGATAGATGAAGTATAAGTTCATTTTTGGAATCATATATGATTAACCTCACCATAGATGGAATTATGTATATTTGATATCTGTTGCTATCCTTTTGTTTGAAACAAATGAAATGACCCTTCATTCTGTCACATGATCTGTTAACACTTCATGAATAACAAATTCAACTTCATTTCATTAAGAGATGAAGTGTAAATTGTTCAAACCACAAAAACAGTGAGATTGTACCAAAATCAAGTAAGTATTTCTTCAAATTCAAAATTTTCAACTTTAGGGAAATGATATTGAAAACCAAAAATGTTGTCCTAGTGCTCTTATATCTGATGAATCAAATAGTACCCTAGATCATCACAAATTTACGGCTTTTTGATTGATGGATTTTTCATATCCATGTTCTCTACGACTCTCCATCAAAACATGATGGCTAGATTTTTCTTCCATATCCATATTTTAACCTATGTTCTCTTATATAGAAACCCAGTGATGAATAAATTTGGGTAATCATTACGTTTCAGAATTTATTTTTTAAAATTATGTTTTTGAATTCCTTTTTGCGATGTGGGTTTCTATGAATAGTAAATGATTTATAACCCCGACGAATTTCGAGGGAGAAATTCAATTTAATGGGGGTAGAATGTAACAACCCGATATTTTATAAGATATATTCTTTTTAATCTCTTTCATATCTTCTACTATACGCTACACCAAGATTATCTTGCGCAATACGCGACACGATATTAGCTTGCAGTATAAGTAACACTAATCATGGATTGTGTTACACACAATTTCATGTTTGTTTGATAGTAGTTATTCTACACAACATTTAGTATATATATATTCAATGTATTAATGAAATATTGTTTCATTTTGTTATATTAAACAATAAAGGAGTCGTCCACTAAACACAACCCTGACTTGGTTTGCATTACACGCAATCGTGACCTTCCTCGACAGCGTGTGTTGTACGCAATACCGGGTTTTACTAAACAACGATATATTGTTATAATATTATTATCAAATAGCCTTTATAAATATTATTAACTATATTTTTAATTTTATAAAATTATTATTCATCTTACATATTTTCTAGAATATGGTATAAGAACAAAATAATTTTTTTGGATAAAATAATAATTTTTTTAAAATGCAGTTTTGTCGCCATTTGATTGCGCAACCACTTTAAATCAAGTTTTTGACATGTTTATAAGTTCAATTTGACAAAATAAAATTCTTATTTGGAATAAATAAATAAAAATTTACTTTGGATAAAATTTTCATATTATTCTGGTAACTTTCATATTTTGATGAATAGTAAAAACACTCTATATTTTAATTAAAAACACCTTTTTTCATTGCAATAATTTATATGGTTAAATTATAATATTTAATGATTTTAAATTATAAATAGAATATATTTTTATAATTTAATATAATTTATGTACTTAACTTTAATTCTACATTTAATTAATAGGTAAAATCATTTCAATCATTTGCAATGTTATAACTTTTAAAACACGTTTTCTTAACAACGGGATTAATTTTAAATTAATTTATGCAAAATTTGTGTATTTAATTTAAAAAAATGTATTCCATATTTGGAATCAGGGGGTCCAAATTGTGTTAATAAGATACTTTTTATTTTTCGGCATTATGAATATTAGCTAAGGTAAATTTTATTTACCATAGTAAAAGATAAATCGGGTAATTTAGGGTAAATATAATATTATAAAATTATCCTAGCACTTGTCTTAATAAAATTGGATGCTTATATTTTGTTCTAAGGCATATTTTTTCCAAAATGGAATCCATTGGAACCCACATGGAGGTGATTAAGACCTTTAGTTTATTTTATTTAATGGAAAGTTAAATATGTCTCACTCAACTTTAATAATTAAAGTATTTTTAATATAACTTTCTACAGAATATAAATTCGTTTCTAAATACTCATTTGAAAGATAAAAGGTTTTTATTTATCATGGTAATTTATTTGTAATTTTCAAGAGTTATTTAGTTATTTTATTATCTTATACATTAATGATGCATAAATTATCTATTTAGTGAAAAATCAATAATATAGTTTTTATTGAAATAGTAATACATATTAAAAGGCCCAAAAATCTGCAAAAAGCTTATTTTTAGTGTATATATAAACCCCAATCATCTATTGGAAGAATTTTGGACCATTTGGATCCTTATTAAGGCGATTGTGACACTTATAATATTTTATTTTAAATGATTCCAAAGTTTTTACTTTCATAATTAAGTAAAGATAACAATTTACGTGTTGTTATTTTAAGATGATAAATTCAAGTAAAATTATTATTATAAAATCATTGATATTTATCTTAATCAAATGATTTTATTTTTAATTTTTATACATCAAATAAGTATATTAAATAATTATACAAAAATGTTGTACTAATTATTTTATTAAGAGATATACCAAATAAATGGTTATAAAAATATTAAAATAAATATTATATGAACTGTTTAATGTGATCCACGAATATTCTAGACAAATTTGACATGTTATGAATCTATTAAATATTTTAGTTCGAATAGATCCTCTGTATAGATTTTATTTAATTTCAAATAAATTAATAGTGTCAAAATTGACACTATTGTTATTTTATAAAAATAACATATTATTAAATTGTTTAAAAATCACAAAAATATTTAAAAATTATAAATTGAAATTTATATAGTCTAAATTGAAATAAATTATCCAATTATGGAATATTAACAACACATAAGTGATTATTTATAACAATTTAAAATTTAGAATTTTATTACCATAAATAAACATAAATAGATTAAATAAGGCTAAATCAAAATGATAAGGAATAAATTAAGCTAAAAACATGTTTAAATTTGATTGGTTGATGAGATTACAAATCTATCTCATCTAATTTTCTAATTGAGTCATTTTTGGAGGTGTTTATGTGGGGATTGAATTTATATTAAACTAATATTTTTTAAGATTCCAAAGGTGCCTCTCTCATCCCTTATAAAAGGGCACCTCATCTCTCGCCTCCTTGTACCACTTTGATCCTTCAAGTTCGGCCAAACCCTGACCATTTCACTTCCACACTTCCTTAGAAACCTACTAGAGGTATTGGTCTTCTCAAAAGACTAACTCTAGTGTCATAAGAGAAAGTACAAAGGAGGCACTTTGAGAAAGAGGTAATACCTTCTACCGTTTTCTTCATGTTCCATTCTTCTTATTCTCCCCCTTCTTTAGTTGTTTCATTATGAAGTAATAACATCAGTACCCCTCATATACTAATATGTTATTACAAATATGAAACAAACCTATTTCACCTTCTATCTATCCTACGAAAAACAAAATCACCGTGCATGAGTACGTACGGAATACCGTCTCCACGCTGTGGTGTAATCTGTTTTTCCACCAACACCTTAAATGGATGGGTATAATAGTGTAATGAATAACTATATATGGTTATTATAACATCATACTGATTCTGATATATTATACCGTCCACTCCAATTCTATTCAATAATTATGGGAACGATATCATCGGTCGTGCATACGTAAAGACTACCGTCTCCACGGTGTGATGAGATTAATTCTCCATGTTAACCATACATGAATGATCATAATGTTTATATAATGAATAATAATTAAATATATGAAATAATAATTCTACTGTATTTATGTATATATATATTTATGTGATACATTTAGTTTCATTCAATTCAATTGGGAAACGAAAACAGCGTTCATGCGTACGTACGGCCTACCGTCTCCATGAACGGTGTATTTCATTCCTTTTATCTATCTATAATATATATATATATATATATATATATATTATGAATATATATTATATATAAATCATTTTATACATCCTGGAATTATGTAAATCAGGATATAAGTAATAATATCAAGAACAACAAGTCGAAACACATAGGACAAATGAAATGATTTTACCCAAAATACTGCTTTAACATGGAATTTACAAAAGAACGGGTAATATAAAGTCATAAGTGAAACATATATGATATCATAAAAATGAATATGATTATGTAATAATTCAATGAAATCATTTAAATAATTATATAGGAGGTTTTGATACGTACGAAACATATCGTACCTATGGTAAGGGGTAACTTTTCCAATCTCGTTCTTATCCATGATTGGTATTCGTAAGTATTTACTGGGTTTATATTTATCTTCCAAGTCCCTGTTTTCTAAAAATGGTTTCATGTATGTTTAAAGTTCTTTTTACCCATTTTTTACTTTTACTACATGGTTTGTATGGAATCTTGCATTTATGATAAACTTTTTGACTTTTCCCGCAAAAGTACGAGAAGAATGCTTTTTTTAACTTATACGACATGAAATGATTTTTGTACTATTTTATAAAGAGTTATTTTCATGAAGGTTCCTCCATAAAATTTCATGAATATTTTTTTAAAAAAAATGTTCTTTTAAAATTGTATGACGTTTTGGGAAAAGAAATTGATTTTGAAGAAGACATGATATTTTTCTCAAGAATTCATTTCAAGTGTTTTTCATCTAAGATGACATTATTTCATATGTGTATGTTTAAAGTATAATGTCTCTATGGTTTACATGGTTTCACTTTTCTTATTATTAAATTATATCCATTTCTTTTATATGGACTATGTGATGATGGGATGATGTTTATGAAACCCATTTTATTTATTGTGTTATTATGAATGATGTATGTTTATTTTGTGGCACAAGTAAGAATGATTTCATTATGAGATGGGTTGGACCTAAATCTCCCTCCAATGAATTGGGTAATGATTTATATCTCATGAGGTGGACATGGATGGATCTGTAAGTTAGTCTGGTTTAGTGTTACAGGACTGAAACGAGGAGTGAACTCGGTTCACAAAGGGTCTTTTTCCACTAAGATGGTCTTGGAAGCAATGCCTTGGCTACTATGGAAATCATAACAAGTGCTGAATTGTTGCCACAATTACATGATTTATTCCATGATATTTTATCAATATTGATGTTCCTTTATGATATATTCCTTACGTGCTTCCATGATTTTTGTCCTTGCTCAAAATTTTGAAGTTTAGATTTTATTTTCACGCTTTTTCATTCAAATGTTTATGGATTGTTTTATGTTTTATATGCTTACCCTTATTGAGCATTTGATCTCACCCTTTTTATGTTTAATTTTCCCCAGGATATAAAGAATGTTTTTAGGAAATAAAAAAAGGGGAAGATCATTGTGGGAGAAGTTGAAGATCTTTCACTACAGTTAGAATTTTACGTTCCATGTTTCCAAAGACACTAAACTATTACGGTCCTTGTGTGTCTGTTTTTTATTATGTAATAAGTATTTCTCAAAAGTAATGTAATGTCCATGTACTTCAATCTTAGGGTCTCTAAAAATAATCTATGGACATAGTTTAATTCTCAGTTTATTCATGGGATTAGTTTTTCATTTATTAACTATGCCATTTCGATTATGTCAGATTGATTGAGATGCATATATTATTGTACTCACGATTCTGCTATTTGTAACCCTTAATGAGCATTTGAGCTCTCCTCTTTCATTGTTTAATTTCAATAGGTGATAAAGAGGATATAATTTATTGACTTCATGTTGATGCAGTTTCTATGTTTTCGTTATGTATTTTATTTTGTAAATTTTCCAATGTAATTTGAGTAATATCTATGTATGTAGGTTCTTCAATTCTACTAAACTTATCTTTACTTCAGGATTTTAATTCATTATAAACATAATAATATTACAATTAATTCACTATGTCTATCCTAGAGGGGTCGGGGTGTCACAAAAGTGGCAGAAATTAATTTAAAATTTATACTCGTTGTTAAAAAAAGTGTCTGTTTATGAAATAATAACTATCAAAAGATTGACATTTTTTATGTCCAATTTCAAAGTAAAATTCCTTATAATGAAAAAAATTGGATTAAATGGTAAAAATATAATCTATATATACTTTCAAACCAATTAAAATGTTAATCCAACCATATAAATAAATTAGATTAAAAGGTAGTTTTAAATTAAAATACAATATTTTTCACTATTCATTTAAAAAATGAACATTATCAGAAAAAAAAAAAATTTATCCAAAGTAAATTTTGATGTCTCTATTATAGAGAAGAATTTTATTTACTTAATTAGAGTATATAAAAGTAAAAAGAAATATTTAATAAGGGTTCTTAATCAAAATCCGGTAAAAAAATTTTTTAAAAAATATTAAAGTATTTATGCTTAAAATAAGATTCCTTCTTATTTTAAGCATATAATTTTTTAAGATAAATGTAAAAACATTTAATAAAAACATATAATCATATTTTAGTTAGTTCTATTCATTCCCACAAATACAATAGCTATGATTTAACTACTATTTAAAATAATTATATTATCATATTATTTTTCGGTATAACTCAACGTTGTGTGCAACATAATATTTCAAAAAACACATTGTTGTTTATCAGTTATTCCATCAAAAATTGAATCCTATTTAATGTAAAATTAATATTTAATTCACAAATATTAATAAATATGAAAATATCATATCCTTTACTTACCCAGGATGATACAAACCAGGCATCATCCTTTTAAAGGTAGCATTGGGGTGGAAAACTAATCATACCACTTGCTTGGCTAACCACAATGGGTTAGTTAATGTAATGTGCAGTTCACATTTCTAATTTTTTAATGTGAGGAACATGTCAACATGGAACATTTATAACTTTTTGTATTTGAAATTGATATTTTATGATATTTATTGCTAAAAATGAATATTAATAGACTAAAAAATATTATTGACACTGATAAAGAGTTTTTGTGAAGATCTCATTGATATTTTAATTCTTAAAATAAATATTGGATTAATTTATATATATCAATATGTATAAAAAACCTTCACTAATTGTTTATTTTTTTGGGTGAAATAATTTTTACCAAAAATATGTATAAATGAGTAAGTATTTTTCTTCCCAAATGTGAATATACTTCAAGTTGATGATGATTTAAGAGATGAAAGTTTTTTGAAATTAACAGTCTCATACATTTTGGTTTCAATCATTCCATATAAAGAACCATATTATCAGGGAATTTAGAATATTTTCTAATAGATGAATCTGGAGTGGTCTCAACTCATGTGATACATAGATTGATGTTTTCTTTTACTGAAAATGGTTGGAGAGATGATCCAACAAAAAATAAAAGGATTATTTCAATACTAATTTATTTTATGGTGTTTATACCAGTAATTTATAATAATTATACTATATTTTTCAAATTCCAAATATATCACAAGGAGTCATATCATACAATGGTGAAAAATAACATACATTATATTTAGGTAAAGAATTTTTTTTTGTATGGATATATCACTAATTATTTTATTAATTTAAATTTCAATGTAAATTATGTACGATGTATTTCATTAATATTGTATTTTTTTCATCCAACGAATAAAAATTATGATATATATTTTTTTTCTTGTGAAATATCATAAAAAAATCATTATACATTTCATTAATAAAAACACAACTTTAATTAATTAACCATTCGACTTAAAGTTAAAAATAATGTTAACCACTTTGTGATATTTTATAGAAATAAAAATAAATGTTACTTTTAAAATTAAATTAGTAACTAATAATATCATTGTATAATTGAAAATGAAATTTTCTAAAATATTAATATTTAGGTGAAATCAAATTGTGTCTTTATAAACTAAAAAAAGAACAGTTTAACATATTATTAAAAATAATAATGGATTAAAACAAATTTAGTTAATAATTCATAGGAAATAATTACCCCAGAATCTGACCACTATCAATCCATTTTCATATTAAAACAATTTTAAATAATATTTTATATTTTATCTCTACATTTAAATTCTTAAATTATAGAAATTAAATTTTATGAAATTAAATTCATTTTTGATTTATAATGCCAATATTATCTTATAATGAAATCATTATATTTATCTTACAATAATTCTATTTATTTAAATTGAATTAACTATTATATGTTTAGTAATATCATAGGTTTTATGAAATTACCATAAAATATGTATAAAAATAAAACATATAAAACATTATTCATGAAGAAAAACAATGTTAATGAGTAAAATGATTATTTAAATAAAAATAAATTTTATTTTAAGAAATAAATGATTAACATTTTTAAACATAAGTAAAATTTATTTTAATAATAAATATGTTTTATATATTTATTTTAATTACACATTCTCAAATTAGAATTTATAACTGTATTTTTTTTAAAAAATTCAATATACTCTTAGTTTTTAAAATAATCGACCAAATAATTTCGTGGAAATTGAAATAATAGTTAATTTTATCTTAACCATTTTTCTGCCTAATAATATACATTTATTAAAAAAATTATATGTTATAGGAAATATCATTATAATTAATTTTTATCACTCTTAAAATATTTATTTTTTATAATTTTCTTATTTTATATATTTATGTGCAAATTATGTAATATCTCCAATTTTATTTTTAATCATTGAAATTAAATTATTTAATTAAAAATTAGTTACCATGATACAAAATAAAAATTCTAAGATGGAAAATAATTTGATAAAAATATTAAAAAACATGTAAAAAAGATTTTAAATATATTTTTGGAGATTTATAAATGTTAACCCTTCCCCCAAATTTTTTTTCCATTATTGAATATACTTATCTATTTAATAGTGACTTATTCATTTATATTTTTGATCAAATTCCACTCTTCTCTCTTATAAAATTATACATCACCACCATACTTCAATTCATTCTTAAAGCCAATTTTATTTGAAAAAAAAATGTTCAAATAACTCTACAAATGTATATACACTACATTGAGGTTATGTTAGTATTAAAATATAACCCCTAAAATCCTTTATCCATCTTACAAAGGATATATTTTAAGGAGTATGTTGACATTATAAATTACCTCTTGTTTATATAATTTTCAATTCATTATTCTTCTACCACATATTTATCTAATCTACGCAATTTGAAATTAATATGTGAGTATCATAATTATTTTAAAAAGTTTTTATATTAAATTTTACCTTCCAATAATTCAAAAAGTGAAATGTTTCTTCTGTTATAAGCATACAACCACCTCTATTAACGATTTGATATATTTATTAAAACCACCATACATGGATAGATAAAATGGTGTATATATGGAATAAATATTACGTTTATAACATTTTTAGTACTCATAAAATATAAACATATTCCTACATTATTAATTCTGTATGACAGATGTAACGATACATATTTTTACAAAATAAGACATCTTCTAGAAGGAAACAACTTTCATTTTTCATCATGCCCTTTATTCATCATAGAAATCACAATAAAAATGATTCATTAAATTAATAAAAAATAAATAATATAATTATTAACCAATATTAACCATATTTTTTAATATTATTTAATTTCTCAACCATATAACCCCATTGGTTGTATAATTTTCTTTTTTGGTTTGCTTAACTTTATAAATTAAAAATGATGTAAATATATATCTCAAAGAACTACTAGAAAATAACTGGTAATATTATTATATTCAATTTGAAAATAATTTATTAATGTTTATTGGAATTATATATATTAAAATTTATTAAATTATAAGTATAAAATAATTTGTTCATAAAACATTATAAAGAAAAAATCATTCATTCTATATTCATGAATCATGAATGTAATTTTACTTTATTGAAATTATAGAATAATAAATCATTATAAATCATATGATATATTAATAATGATAATAATATAATCATTAACATTATATAAATGAATCAGAAACAAGATCCATATAATAATGCAAATGTGAAAGAATCAAAATTTTTAACATATGATGATAAAAACAATAACTAACTAATAAATGGATAAAAATGATGTTAAATTAATATTTTAAAAGATATTATATATGAATATGGTTCTAAAAAAGGTGATTAATATTTTTAATTTTATAAAATATAATATTAAATGGATGTCAGGGTTGTGGAGTGTAAAGGTAAAGGAATTTCAAGTAAACTTATTTTCCTAAGACATATGTCATTCTATGAGTCTAATTTAATCTAAATATTTAAAATATAGACTATTGGATATATAATATAAGTAATTATACTTTATTTATATAGTTTCATGTTCAATTTCAATCCATCACATTTAAGGGATTTCTATTAAAAAGTTTTTTAAGAAGTAATATGTTTTTTTATTTCAAAAATTGTTTATTGTTACATAATTAATAATCGTGGACATTGGTTATTATATATTATTTTAATATAATCTATTATTTTATTATTATTACTTTTAAAATCATTTTGTATGGATATATATTTATTTCATTCACTCTTCGTAAAATTTCATGATTTTAATAATAATTCTTATTTTCTCTATGAGATATATTTCTATTAGAAATCTATAATCAGTTATCACACTACTATTTATGTTGTTATTTTGAAAACAAATAATTATTTATTTAGGATTATATTTTATCTTTTATTATCCAATTTTCATAATTTTTATTTTCTACACTTTTTTATGTTTTTGTATTCAATAAATGATTTTTTTAAAATATTAAAAAGGAATTTCCTAACATGATGTATTTTTATCTTCAATGCCAGATTTCATTTATAAAACCAATATTTTTATGTTAATGTTATTTTAATTTCTCTCAAAGGATTATATTTAAAAAAATTCACATTTTGAAAAACTAATTTTGAATGTTATAAATAAATTCATCAATTTTCTATAATGTAATAAATTTTCTTCTTAAATATATTTTTCAAAGATTCAAATCAATTATCCTATTAAAATAATATAAATCATATAGGTTGTTTTTATAAATAACCACATAATAAATTGTATGAATTAATATTATTGGGGGATTTGAAGTTTTTATAAATTAGTTTAATCTCCCTATTCAGTTTTTTTATTCCATTTTAGAGGATGATGAATCCCATATTTCACTCCATGAGTTCTTTATGATATGATAAAATATTGATAAAATGTGGAACACATATTTATAAATGATTGATTTCATTTGTTAGGATTTTACATCTCATGACACATTTTTTAGAGGTTTTAGTTTAGTTTTCCAACCAATTAGTTAGTGTGAGAAGCCACTCACAAAGGTGTATATGTGGGTAGTGACATAAGAAAAAGATAAGAACCACTTTCTATGTGTTTTCCAAACTCTGTTGACATGTAATTTTTCAATGGAATGTAATATTTTAATACAATATTTATATGATTATCTTACTAGGATCATATTTTTTATATCATTATTTAGTATACTTGTTATGTTGTTTATTTTTTTCATGTAGATTACTTGTCCTTATATCATGACTTATAGAAATCTATTTTTACTCTATGTTATTTTAGATTATAAATTTATTCCCTATTGATGTTTTCCATATAAATAGCATATTCCCAATTATATAATGATAATAATTTTTCTGTTACTAAGAATTCAAGATCACCAAATTCTCATTTTCTTATTCCACATTTTATAAAGATGAGTAAAACTTATGACAAGTCAATAAATTAGTCTATTGATTCAAAATTATGGAGATATTTTTTGAAGTTTTGTAAAAGAATGTTATTGTGTAGCTTGTTCACAAAGATAGAAAACATTTTGTTCATTTAATATTGTGTATTTTCTATAATGTGATTTTTCATATATGGAAATTATATTAAATAATTATAAATTTAACTTCTATAATCTCACATGTTGTCAAATCCTATGATTAACATATGTGTTTTTAGCAGCATATATGGGAGTATAGATCTACAGAACATATCATGGAATCAAAGAATGGTTTGTCTATTATTTAGAAATTATTTAGTTATTATTACTTATTAGGACTAGATATATTTGTTGAACCCTATAAGGTTATTTCAATGTATAGTACATAGTCTATATAAGTATTGAAAAAAAAATTCATGTTAGATTCTGAGACATCAAATTATATTTAAGATACTACAAGTGTTTTCGTGCAATGGATAAATTATACCTCAGGGTACTGACCCTGATAGATATATATTTGTTATTAATAAAATAATCACCTTAGGAAGGAAAATGAGATATAACTACACACTTGGTTTGAAAAACACTAAGGATATTATTTTTTTAATTCACTTTATATTTGGGAACCATTTTAAAGTATTTGATAATTTTTTATAGTATACATAGAGAACCCTTTATGAAAAATAAATAAATTACCAAAAATTAAGGCAAGAAAACATAAATTTAATGTGTATGTTTCATTGATGTACTATCATTTTTTGTATGAAAAAATCATATTTTAGACTAATTATAATAATACATATCAAATATTATTTAATTAAATTACTGTATAATGGAGATATTAGGATTATAATTGGTGTGATGGGAAATGGGATGACTGAACCAATGAAAAACAAAATAGGATTGGTGTAGGAGTCTAAAATTTTGGGGAAACTATAACTCAATTATCCAATTATATGAGTAATAATTCAAATTATATTTACCTACAAAACACACCATGTAAGTATTATCTTTTACTTGAGACATTTGTGAGACAATATCCTCAAACCTTTACTAGAGCACTCAATCCAATCAATGTTGAGAAATGAATAAATGTAATGGAAGAGATGTTTTTTGTTATCATGAGCTCCGAATAAGAAAATATTGTTCTAGAAATTAATCTTTTATAATGTGTCATAGAATAATTGTGTAATATATGTATGATTACATTAAAAAATTAGGAAGTATAATATATGGAATCGGAGTAATTTTATATTATATTATATTCTTTGTATTTTTATATACTCATCACATAGAGTTCATGAGATTAATTTCAATGTTATTATAAAATGCAGATAAATAAATTTTAACAAAAAAATCATAGGTAATGGAATATATTATTTCGGTTTATCTCTAATAATAAGAGTAAAAATATATTTAGTTCCTTAAAAACATTTCATCGAAATTAATTTCCCATGAAGACAATAAAAACACTTAGGATATTGTTTGATCAAATTTGAATGTAAAGATAAAAATGAAAGACTACCATTATTTTATTTAGTGAAAAAATAGTGTTTCATATAATATTCTATAATTATTTACATGGGGAAAATTTTTAAAATCTCTACATGTCAAAAACGTTCGATAAAAAATTGATAATTTTTATAGGGTATTTTTAATGTGTTTTATGTGTAATAAGGAATGACACAAATTTTACCACAATTGAAGTAACACTTTATTACCAACTAACATAGTATAGGATAAAATGGATAAACTAATTCACCACTCATAATTAATTACCTAAAATAAAATAATTTTGTTCTTTAAAAAAATAAATTCACAATCTTTTGAGGTAATAGTAAAAATAGGCCCCAACGACCCCTTAAAACAGGGGTGAAAGGAAGATTTTATGTTGTCCCCAGCACTGATTAACATCTTCTTAATGATGTTATAAAAGGTATAGTAAATCACTACTATGTATATATGAATGTAATATTTTATTTTAGTTTGATTCATTTTTTCATATCATGATAAGTTTCATTGAATATTAAATCACATGATCATTTGTTGAGTATTGAAAAATTTGGGAAAACATATAGGGGAATGATGGCCATATATAAAATATATAACTCTTCTAAAATAGAATATTGTTATAATATAATTCTTACGAATCAATAAAATCTTCCAGTGGATGAATTTGACTTCATATTGGGTATGGATTGGGGTTCTTGAGATAAAGTTCCTAAAAAAGATGGGATAGTGAAATATGATTTTGAATCTAAGAATTAATATAGAACTCAATTACCAATAAAACATATTCCTTAAAACCCATTGGATTATGATTAAAAAATATGGGTCATGATACTCATCAATGAGGGTCAATTTTCTAAAAAAAGTCAGGGACTTAGTCAACACTCGCAATATTCAAATTATGTGAGAACATAAATATGTATTCCCAGAAGACCTATCCAGTCTTACCCTAGTTAATGAGATTTAATATTAAATATATTTAATACCAAAATCAATTCAGATATCAAATAATATATATACATATATATATAATATCTCCAATTAAATTGGATGAATTAATAATTGAATTTCAGGATAATTTGGATATGTTGTTTGTAGAACCAACTACTTCCCTATAGGATGAACCAATCCTCTATCAAAAATAAGGATTGATCAGTGATTTAATTTATTTCTAATCATGGCCTAAATAAAATCATCATTAAGAATAATTATTATTTTTACACTATAAATTATTTATTTCATTATCTTGGTGGATCACAATTCTTCATAAAAATTGACCTTTTATCTAATCATTATTAATTGATGGTTAAAATGAAAGATATATGTTGGAAAATTTTCAAGATAATTTTATTGAGTTATGATTTTATAGTGGATCCATTTGGTTTTGAAAATTCTTCTACCATATTATAAGATCAAATGATTATAGTCTTTAGATACTATGTGGACCAATATTAGATTGTCTTTATTTGAAATATTATAATATATTCATCAATCATGTAAGAGCATAATGACAATTTGAGGATACTTTTGAATACATTAATAAAGGATCAACTATATTCCACTTTTATCAAGTGTAAATTATAGATATTTAATGTATCGATATAGATTATTATAATCACATACAAGTGATTATATAAAGATCCTTAATTAGAAGAAATTATTGAACAGTGTCTGAAAACCAACAACAATAAGTGAGACCCATATTTTTCACATGATTAATGGATACTACGAAATATTTTTGAGAAATTTAACATGGAAATAAAATCCACTAAAAAAAGGGTTAATGGTTTATTATATATTGTGATTCTTTAATAAAGGGGTTTCAATGTATCTGCATAAAAATTGATAAGGTCACTTTTTATAAATGAGTCCAATTCGAAACTGGTATGGAATATTACATAATGAATTCATTGGATCTTGAAGTTGTGATCTTTTCATTAATGAATTTTTTTTCATTATCTATATGGTGAAGAGTATGATATATATAATAAAAATAAGATATTGAAATATTTATTCGCACACACACAAATATATACATATATATATATATGTGTGTGTGTGTGTGTGTGTGTGTGTGTAAATTTTTGGTAGTAACTGATCAAACACTATGACTGGTCATCATGTTACCACTCAGTTAATTAAAACAATCCTCCCAATGCTCTGGAAAAGGAATATCACACAACCTCATAGGTGATAAAGTATTAAAAATACGTAATACTCATGGATATGAAAAGTATGAGTCTTTATATCATAATGGATAGATGGAGATCGTATTTTTATGAAACAAATACACAAACATCCATATAAATAACAATCAAAGAGTCATAGACTAATGATATAATTCTACAGAAAAATGTAGAAAATTTTAAATAGTTCAAAATTGATAAAGGAATAGTTTTAAGGTATTGAATACAGATTTATGTCAAATCAAAACTACAACTAAAGTGGGAATTTTTTTATGATTCAGAGAACTCATCGTTCCCTATTCATCTAGGAAGAATGAAGATGTATAATGATATAAATCATAATTTCTTGTTGAGGAACATCAAGAGGGATATAATTGAATTAATATCTTGATGCGTGGTATGTTATTAAGTTATTTATAAATCATATATTTCTAAGGTGATAATGTTACCCTTACCAATATAATGAACTAAATTGGAAAAAACACCATGGTTTTATTGATAGGTATTCCTAGAACATGTAAATTCTATAATACCATTTTTATTATATGAAATCACCTTAAAATGTTAACATATTTTATTAATTTCAAGTAAGATTTCTAAATTTTCCCATTTGTGATGATATTCATAAGTGAGGTGGTAACGATTAATTGAGTATCACTCCCTCTTTTTTTAGATATAGATATGAAATTTACCTTATGATTCTATAAATTTATTCATTAAGAAATATATACTAGTTATAGTTTCAACACTATTAATCACCCTTAGATACATGGTCAGTCTTAGAGAAAATTTGAAATTGCAGATGATATATAGAGATCATATTTAATTGATTTTTATTGACATTGGGATAAAAATATTCCCCTAGTAAAATTTTAATATAAAAAGGTTTCTAATATACAATTCATAAGGAATCATATAAGAATTTTGATTCTGGGATTATGTCAGATATAGATATGTGATAGGATAAGACCCTGGCCTGGAAATTACATAGATGTTTTAAACTATTTAGTAGCATATGAATACATAAAAATATAGATAGAAGTGTTATTTGGATATTAATCGATGATAGCATGAATTGGTAGGTTGTGACAAGGTTCTATTCTATATTTCAACTTGAAAGAAAGTTATATATATTGGACGTTTTTAAATATGATCCCTAGGGGTATTAGTCCCTTTAGATTACTTTCCATATTCGAGTTATTACTTATCTCATAGAAATCCCTCCATACCTATCTGAAGGACGTGTTGTGTTTCATATAGAAAAAAATTAGTAAGTTCATACTGGACCCTTAATATGTAATGAACATTTAATATACTCAACATGAAAATGATCTCTCATAAGAGGAACCATTGGTGAAAATTCTCGATCAATGAGATAATTTTTTGTTTAACATGACCGATTATATATTCTGTGTTTTGTGATTAAATTATAATTTTGAAGATGCTGCATGCGAACCTACAGATGTAATAGACCAAAAAATCACCACCTATTTTCATCCTAGTAAATATTATATTCTAAGGATGAAATTATTTATAATGGTGGAAAAATTTAACACCCCAAACATCCACTGTTAATTTCATCCCTAAAATAAATATTTTTATAAATATCTTGTTTTACAAACAACAGTAAAAAAAATAAATGGAGGTATATTTTAATAATATAAATATTATTTTAATTAACTTGTAATTGAATTATACTGTATAAGTTGGGGTAAATTATTTAATAAATACACGTATATATTAAAATAATGGAAATTTTAATTTTTAATTTTTAACTAGTAAGATCATTTTATGATTAAAATAATTTTTTTCCCTCAAAAATTGATATTCTGTTGAGATGTAATTTTATTTTAAGAAACAAAATATAAAATATTATGATATATTTTTTACATTACCAATACATTAACATAAATTTATATATTAATTTATACTATATAAGAATATGAAGAGATAAAATATGAAATTCCAATTACAAATTAAGAATTTTTTTAGTTATATTTTAAATTTCCATTTAATTTATCAATTCCGAAAATATAAAATTTTTATATGAAAAAATTACTTCATTTTCCCATAAAAAAATTCAATCTAATATTGAGATTAATTTTTTAATATTTTCTGAAAAGATTTCTTATTAGGTTTATAATTTAACAAAATGTTGTTTAATATACTATAGTTTTTGTCAAATTACCATAAAATAATTATTCCCTCAAAAAATATGAAAAAATATATTTATGGAGTAAAATAAATCATTTTAATAAGCACAAATTTAAATTTAGAAGACTCATGTTTAATATTTTTAAATGTAAGTAATATTTTATTATAATACTTATTTGTAGTATATTTCTTCAAATTATCTTTTACATTATTTTAATTTAGTTATATATTTCCTATAATTCTATAATACTATTTTTTTGAGATAATACACAATTAAATTTTGTGTAAATAAAAATATTTGATAATTCTATCAAAAATATTATGTTTATGCTTAAAAATACACTTATCTAAAAAATGGTTTATACACATTATGTGTGCTAATTATAAAATTATTTTTTACAAATATTATTTATTTTTTTCCAAAAATAGATTCAATATTTTTAATATTTAGATCCTAGAAATTTAGTAAGGTAATTAATTTATAAATTAAATGTATATTTCTAAGGTAAAACTAGCTACTAAGGTAAAAATAAAAGTTGTAAATGTTAATTCACTATGGGTAAAATAAATAATAAATATTGTAAAATATATTTTAAAATTAATAACTAAATAATTAAAATAATTATATGTTCCCTAAATAAATTATTTTAAATTATTAGATCCAAATGATCTTGGATTTGTAAATATTTCTTATATTATAATATAGAATACTATAATAGTCTCTTGTAAAATGAGGCATCGCTACCACACTTATCCTTACACCCAGGCCACTTGTATTCAATAAATAACTTCAATAATTACTCAAAAATACTCTTATATGCTTCATATATGTCATTTATATCTAAAAATACAACCTCATAATGAACAAATGCATTTTTTAAAAGATCTCTTCCAAAGAGTAATGTTAGATTCTAAATTACATATTTTTCTTTCATTTTATATTCTAAATTATTATAAATTATATATATATCTAATATACCAATTATGATAAAACTTCATCAATTTTATAATTATAATTACATTTTATCTTTTTATGGGATACCGAATTCAAATGTTCATCCAAACTATTAAAAAGTAAAAAATTGTCTTCTGTTTTGTGTGGGCTACAACATCCATAAATGACATGGACTATGTTTTATGACTACCTTAAATAAATGTCTAAGATAAACTAAAAAATGGAAAAAATGGTTTTTAAACAATTTTCATAATTTAATAATAGTAAAAAATACCCACCTTCTTCTGATTATATAAAAAATTGTCACATGTTGGTATGTGTGAACTACTATATCCATGTAGAATGTTTTTTGATATTCATATACTCTATAAAAACTAATAAAACCATCTGAAAATATCATTAATAACTATATAAATTATATATAATACAATTATATATCATTAATAATGATATCCCAGCGAAAGATCTTTATAAACCATACTCACCCATAGATTATAGTATCTTCATGATTGGACCAATTTGAGCACCTACGTGAACAATGTTATATCATTATATCATAGATAAATATATAAAGATAAATATCAATATAATTATATGTAAATGATAATATTATAATTATTTTATGTAATGGTTAATGTTTTGTTAATATTTAATACATTATTAATATCTTAACTTCTTTTCATTAAACAAATATCAAAAGAATCTCATTATTGATTCTATCTTCTCGAGTCATTAATAAAATTATTGTTGAAAGATATTGATTAATTAAAAAAACTTATAAAATATATATATTAGTACTATATGAATTCTAATAATGAAGATATCGTTATCAATGATCATGAATCAACATCAACACATTATGTCATTTATAAAACATTCAAAATCACAAACATCTGGTGATAAAAATACACTATAAAAAAATAAATATATAATAAATGATTATAAATGAATAGTAAAAATATCAATATATATGAATATTTTTAACAACTATGGGATTGAAATTGTTATTTATACAACATATAAGTGTAAATGGTTTTCACAAAATCCAAAATTTAATGTATGGGTGTTTCATCATAATTTTTCTTTATTCATGTCTTGTTATATAAACATAATTTCATTTAGATACTACATATTATTATTATTGATTATGTAACATTATTGAAAATAATATATTATGTGTATATTAAGTTAAAATTCAGTCCATATCTTTCAATGGTAATTTATTAAAATGTTTCAAAACCAGTAAGGGTTTTTTCCTAACTCTATATCTTTTTAATGAGTCATGGTGATTCCACATTGACTATGGTTTTAAAAGATAGTTTACTTATGTTAATGGATGACATTATAATTTCTTTAATAACTCTATTTTGGTATATAAAAATTCTGTATGTTATTTATCATAATATTTGATGATGATAAGAATAAATCCCAACCTCTCCAATAAACTATTTTTCATCTATAATGATATATATACATACTTCCATTTTTAGCCTAATTTTTTTTTCAAATACAAATATATTTTATTTTTTATGATATAAAAAATTTTCTGTATATATTTTCTATGTGATTATATATAAATACTTTTTTGATGTGGATATATATAAACATATTTTTAAGATTCTATAATGGATTTCCCATTCATGTTCATGTTTTTGTCTTCCACTCCAGATTTACATAGGAACAAGATTATGTACATCTTTATAACACAATAATTTCTATTTATTTTAAATTTTTTTAGAAGATACTGATAACTAATTGAAAGTAATTTATATTTCCTATATATTTATAACAATGTTACGAATTGTAATCTAAATTTTTTTTTTTCATAGTTTAAGATCAATTTTATTTTTAAAAAATATCTTTCCCAATTGGAGTTATAATTTATGATTAAATAAACAAATGAATCCATAAAATACTCCAATGTATTATTTAATGTTAGAGTCAATTTGTACAATATTCAACATCATATTATGTGGTACTATATTTGTAGCATATAAAACATATTTCTCTTTTGATTGGTTTTTTTATTATAAGATGAATGATTGATATAATTTGGAACTAATAAATAGGTTTTACTATTGGGAGGTATAATATATCACCCTAAAATGAATTGGTTATTGTTTTATATCTCATGGTACATTTATCAAAAGGTTCAATGAAAATGTGGCACCAAGCATGAGTAAAGGTAGTTAATCATGAAGGAGTTGGTGAGCATAGTGACTCATAAATATTATGATATCCTCTTTTTTTCTTTGAACCAAATTTATTTTTATTCTACATTACATGATTATGTTACATTTCCATGTCATACTCCTATGATTATCCTCCTCGTATCATGTTTATTATATCGTGATTAGACACCCTTTTTTGTGTTATATGTTTATTCACATGAGATATCACATTATTATATCTTGATATATATAAAGATCATATTATTCCATGTTTTTTAATAACATATGCATAACATACTCATGATTTTTAATACCATTATCATCTATCACTTTATGACATGTTGATAAATTTTAATTTATTTCTAAGTTGGTCTCCATATTTCTTTTTTTTTAATTCACTTTTTTAAGAATAAAATAAAATATAATAACTTTATAATGGAGATGATAGTGTATCCAATATAAATAAATGTTTAAAGGGTTTTAAATTACGTTTTTATCTATATATTTATCAAATAAACTAAATATTTGGTTCATGGGATTGTTAATTTTTTATTAGATTTAATTTTCTACATATATAAATGATATAAAATAATGATATTTTTAATTGGGTTCACCTCACGTATTATTAAGACCAATATGTAATGTTTCTATTTTTTGGACTGGATTAATGATTTTCTAACTAGAAATCCTGATATGATATTTTGACTATCAAAATTTTACCTATATAGGTGTCTCATTACTCAAAGGTAGATTTACTTATTAACACAATAATAAGAAAATGTCTATCACATAGGACAAAATAGATGATGGACATGTAGTGTAATCTTAGGAAATAAACCTAATGAATTTCATTATATTTCATATCAAAGGCATGATGTGAATGTTTTGTATCCATGTATTATTGAGTATAATAATAAAGTATATTCATGTTTTTAAAGCACCTACATTAGTATTTTTGGTCAAAGCATATTAACAACAAGTGAGACTTTTTAAAACAGATAGTGGAATATTATATGGTTTAATTTGAGCATGTTTCAATAATGTATCATATTTATGATATAATGAAAAATCCCTAAATTATGTATCCATTCTGCCAATTGAGAATATTTTTTGAATTAAGTTCTATCTACAAATACATTTAATATGGATAGTTTATTTTCCATTTTCCCTGCCTTTATATTTATTGATATGTGAGGAAAATAGAAAACAACATTCTTAATAAGTGGGAGTTTATCACGTTTTATTTATGATTCATGTTCGTGGGGGAGTAATATTGTGGTTAATGGGAATGTGGATTTGGTACCTGATTCATTGAGATGACCTCTTGTGTTCTTTCATATGTTCCAAATAAATCTAAAGGGGGGACTGTAGAGTTGTTAATTATTGGGTCGACAACAATTTTGAGGGGCTGATGTTTTATAATTATTTGAATTGATAATATAAGTGTATGGAGATGTTATTTATTGAGATATAGATAATATAAAACTGATCTAATACTTACTCTTGTATAACTCTCAAAAACAATATTTTATCATATGGTTTATTTTTAGATTACCATAAAAATACAGACATGATATGAATTGTTTTAAAATATAATTTATTCATATTTTTTTAGTGTTTTTTGATTTATTGATAACTATTAGGTCCATAATCTTTAATAGTGGAGATATCGTTAAAAATAGTTAATGTGTGCACGAATATAATAACCCAATATTAAAAATTACATAAAATACTATCATTGGAGTATAATTTCCTATATTACATTTCGTGTTATATTTTAGGTTTACTATTGTACTAAATTAGGTTATAATAATTTCATAAAAAATAATATCCTAAAATGTATAAAATTATACTCTATATCCATTTTTCCTACTATATAATTTTTTATGATGCGAAAAATGTTTCATTTTAATTAATAATATTCTTGACATTCCACTAGAAATATTCTTTTTTCTTAACCATTATTAACCCCTACTAAAATAAATTTAAAAATGAGGGATGAACACAAAATCATAGTAATAAGATAATAGAAACCCATTAGTCAATTTTAATTGCATGAAATCAAAAAATGTTTTTTCCTTTAAGAAGATAATAATTAAACTGAAAAATAATTTTTTTTACATACATATTAAATCATCATTTCTACTCAAAGACTTTCTATAAATCACTTTGTATTAAATAGTAATGTAAAAATCACAATAATAAGGATTTCATTAAAAACTAGGGAATCCTTGAAGACGTTCTAAAAAACATATCATTTTACACTAAAAGGGAATAATCCTTCTTTTAAAAAAACATTAGCTAAATTTTGACATCAATTGATTTCCATTAAACTCATTGGTAACCATTAAAAATTTATTTATGTGATTTTTGACATAATCTTCAATAAATACATACAACCACCCTTACAATTAGAATAACCATGTTTTTTTACTTCCAAAATAAATTTCTGGGGAACATAATCATTACTGATTCATTAGGGATTAAAATTGGTCTCACCTTCCACCATGAGTTATGTCAAACTCCACATTCATCATGATCTATATTATTATAACCCATCATCATGATATATATTAATCTCCCACATTATAATAAGAAATTAAGATATACAATATCATGAATAAAATATATAAATCTATCACCTTTTCTTTAAAAAGTCCTTGAAGTTTTTTAAATTCCAATTCAATAAAATTAAGATATCAAAATACCATTCCTTTTTAATTTATTATTTCAAAACAAAAATATAAAATAAATATGGAATTAGTGATTTTATTTGACTAAAAAATAAAAATTTATAGTCTATGATAAATATCCAATAATTGTTGTGGTGGTAGGGAAAGTCATTGACATCATATATGTTATAATAAAACATTTATATTTTCTTTTGTAATTAATTAGAAAACATTCAATAAAAATATTACTTTTAAAAAAAATTATGAAATATAAAATGCCTCCAAATATAAGTAATTTATTCTCTTGTAAATATATGTCATAATAATTTATTATAATGTGGAAATGGAAGAGAATTATTTAGAAAATAAATCACTAAAATATTGATAAAAGAAAGAGTATCGATTACCATAGGTCTGAATCATCATGTATGTTGATTATCTACATGAAATATAAATACAAGATAGATTTTTAACATTAATATTTTTTTCCAATTTATGTTGTCTGTTTCAAAATATATGATCAATTTTAAAATTAATTTATTTCACATCAGACGTTTTAACAAATCATAGTTCATATAGTGAAAATGACTTCGGTAGGTTGACTATAGTAAAATTGGTAATCATTATATCAACTAAATAATAAAAATAAATAAATAATTATCATTTTCTTACAGTAATAATTATTTGAAAACTAATCATGAAATATAGATATGAAATATTAACTATTCCATAGTCATAGAGATGGTATGCCATCCGTACACATGTATAAAGTTTCTAGTTTTTAATGATATCTAAATAATAATGGTATGTTTTTTTCATATTTATATAATTAAAAATATTTATAAATATGATATTAATTATTTATACACATTTATTAATACCAGTAACATGTTTTGATAAAAATCACACCGCTTAGTGGAGGTGGTAAACCATATGTACAAACAAATAATAAATTCATTTTTAAATAAAATGAAAGGAAATAAAATTTATTATATATTAATTTCATATAACGAAAAAACATTCATGTATATTATATGTATAGATTAAATCAATCATTATAAATATTCCTGAGAGGCATTGATGGAATAAAAATTATATTGGTTTGTGTAGTAGTAGTATTCCGTACAAATGAACGATGGATTTGTCTACAATTTAATTTAATAAGATATTAATATAGGTTATTATAAAGACATAAAACATCTAAATATATATATAATATGAGATTTAATATAGTTTACTTCAAGAATAATGTTTCAATCAGGTAAAAAAAGAAATAAATTGAGAACTATTAGTTAAGAACTATAACTCTTTTTTGAAAACTTTTTACGGTCAACACAAAACGCAATACTATGTAAAATTTTTGATAAAAAATATTTAGAACATGGGAATGGATATATGGAATGGATTCAGGTAGTTCTTGTTAAGAATAATTTTTTTAAGTGTTTCAGAAGTAGGGGAGAGGAAACCCATTTATAAGATACTAGAAGCTCCCTCAAATAATTTCATTGTTTATTAAATTAAATTAAATTATTTTTTATCAATAAATGGTACCCAAAAAACATATTTCGAATATAGGATTAATATTAGTCTAAAAACAATAATCAAATAACATTTGGATATTTATAGGATAATTTAATAAATGTATCTTTTTATTTTACCTTTTTGTTATCCTCTTTCACTTTAATGGTGAAAAAAGTGTTTTAACTTTTTTGCCTCATGATAGTCACTATAAAAATAAAATTAGAAATTTATTAAAAAATATATTATACTTTAATCCATTTAATAATCACATGGCTTGTTTTACAATTTTAATTAGTTTTAAATCATTTAATGATATTTTATTTATTGTAAAATATCATTAATGTAATTTTTGGAACTATTCACGAGATATGATTTTAGAAAAATCAAGAAAATGTTAAAATTATAATATATACCATTAAAACAACCCAAATATGTTATAAATATATTAAAATTTGAAATGACCCAAGATTTCATTAATGGAAACCCATTTTGATCTAATTAAATGTCTATTTATGTAAAATGTTTATATAAAATGTCAACATATTTGGTTTTATGTTATGAATTGTGACCGTTTCTAATATAGTTGTTGAAAAGTGATAACATGATTAGTATAAATATAGGGCTTTAACAAATCCAATTTACTCAGACAAAGGAACTGATGGTCTCATCCAGTAGACGTGCCCCATACGAAGCCCATTTGTCAGAACTCAAAAAGGAGGTGGCGTCATTGGGCATCACTATTGAACAATCCCAATCCTATATCAAATATGTTAAGCTTGAGTGGGACCACCTATGAGAGAAATGAAAGTTGTTAGAGACTACCTTCCAAGAAATGTTATTCGAGCCACCCCAAGAGTCTATCACCATCACTCACCTTACTTTTCGGCCTTATGCGAGTGTTCTAAGGGGTTATGTAACAAGACCTTAGCACATTGGTTATGTAAATTATATTTGTATTTAATAATGAATATACTTTCATATTACTATTTTTACCTTGTAAATAGTTTCTAAAGATCAAATAGTATTTTTTAGTTAATTTTCAACTAAGAAATATATTTTGATGATTTAATATATATTTTAATTACATAATATTTTAATAAAATTATAATATTATTATTAAATGAATTTTTCTTAAATGTTAATTATTGTATAATTTTATGATTACAATTGAAATTTTTCTTATGGTTTGAAAGCCAATTTTTTCAAAACTCGTGATTTATAGATAAATGTATGTTTTTATTTTAAAAGTGAAAATTAATATATTTTTAAAATTATTTAGATAAAATAAATTTTATTTCTAGAATCAGGACGTCGAAATTATCCAATGGTGAATTTTTCATAATTTCCTGAGACAGTCAAATTTTTGGGTAAAAATTAAATACCAATTAAATATATAATGTGTCTTATGAAATTATAATGACCTAATAGTGATGTAATGAAATACTATATGATTTATTTTAGGCCAATATATGTTTTAACATTAAAATAATGTGGTTTTGGGTTTGTTTTAATTATTTTACAAAGCTTCAATGGACCCTTCAAGACTTATTAAACATCGTGTATTTTTAAATTGTTTTCCTTGGGAGTGTGACTCACCTCCAGAAAAGAAAACCCATTATTTTAAGATGTTATAAATTTGGTATAATAAAATATTGTATTGTAGTTCCCTTTTTAAAAAACCATGGGCATGAACTAGGGGTTGTTTTGTGTTTTGGATCATTTTAATGTGAGGTGTCCCAAACCTAAATAAAAAAGAATTCCCTCACATTTCATATATAAACCCAGCCAATATCTACCTTCACCCTCACTAAAAGCCTTTTTAGTTCATCCAAACTCTTCCCAAATCACTCTATAATCATACAATGTTCCCCAAACTCTCATGAAGCCTCTCTAGAGCCTCTCTCATGCCTTTGGAAGAACACTTCCATGTAAAGGGTTTTCTTTCATTCTCATTTTTTACAATATTATTAAAATTGTTATTCCCTTTTAATTTAAATTATAATTGTTAGGGTATGGTTTCTCACCTCTTCCATAATAACTTCTTTATGTTTTAATGATGGGAGACCCCTTTATATCTCTTTAAATTCCTCCCATGTACACCCATTTCTATGCAGAAATTCTGAAAGTAATTTCTCTCTCCTCATTTACATTCAAGAAATTATTTTGTATCATGAATATAAATTCCATTACATTTGATTGGACATATATCTAAATGACCCACCATAAATTCCATGTAACATAAATATTATCAGACACCCCTTTCTCTCTCATCAACCCTTTTTATGATTTCTTATGTCACACTGTTATGCTGCTGAAACTGCACTGCGTTTTTCCAATCCAAAGTCATTGTGTAGTGAATACCATGCCCATTTCTCTATCAAGGGTATTCACATTTATTCACATTTACATATAGTTTAAAGAGTTTCATGTATTAATTCTACATTTTCTTATTATGGATTAAATTATTATGTTGAATGATTCAATGTTTTATGATCCATGTGGCACACTTATGCATAAAATGAAATGTTTAAGAAGTTTGTGCCCTTATAGAACCCCAATTCATTGGGTAAGGTATAGTACCATGATACGTCATGTGAAATGGGTGTTTATTCATGCTAATTAATGTTCTACATTTAACTCCATGACCCTAGTTACCTAGAGTCGGTGCATTATTACATAACATTGGCATGATCACCAAAGATCAAGTCTTGAAAGACAGATTAGTTTAGTAGCCTTGGAAACACTAGAAGCATTCATACGTCTTACATTAAATGATTAAGTGAAAAAACAACATACTCTTTATAGTAAAAACTCATATCCCCTTAGACTATCTAGGCAGGCCAGTCCAAAAATAATTCTTCACTTCTTGGGAAAAATAAAACATAGAAAGGTGTGAGCTTAGATGTTCAATAAAGATAACAATATAGCAAAAACTTTCATAAATAATCATAAAAATTTATGGAAATGTATAACTAAAAAAAAATCCTTTTAAAGATGAACTTCAGCATAATATGTCAAAAATGAGATGAAATAATGCCATTTACATATTCACATGGATATTCTACTAGTCAAATAATCACATGCAATATCAATAACCAATTTCATAATGAGGGAATGCATAATTCCAGTCTATCATAACAACATAGTCAAGGCATTGTTCCAATACTAAAAATAATATTTTTTCAAGTCTTTGTGCCAAGACACTAGTTTTTCTCATGAGACCAACCGATACATCGAGGAGCAATAGTGGGATCCACCTGTCACTTACTATGTCCAATGCATTCCTTATATAAACAGGATTAAACATAACATAAAAATTCGTATTAAAACATTCTTACGAATTTAAATAATTTCTCCATAAACCATGAATGGTATAAAAATAACACATCCACAATCAATCATATCCCAAAACCTAAAATACTTTATAGATGTTTTGTATCATAAAAAATAAACTTCAAATAAGCTTAAAACCCATCCAATGATGTTGACATAGATAAAATCAAAACTATTTAATAGAAATTTATCTTTTATTAAATCATTAAAAAGTCACATAATTGTAAAAGAAAAAATTTACATTGAAAATATTTTTATAAGCATATAAGGGAAGCTTATACGATTTTATAATGTCAGAAAATAGCCACACCCTCCGTATAAGTTAAAAAGACATTCTTACCTTAATTTTGTCGAAAAGGTTAAAATGTACCTTGTTTGGAAAACAACGAAAAGATTCCTATCAAACCATTTTAGAAAAATTAAAACAAGGGTATAAATGACTTGAACCCATAGTCTAGTAAATAGTAAAAAATATTGAAATACATTTTTAGGAAACATGGATGTGGATGATAAAGAGGTCCCAGTAGATACTTACGTAAAAAAAACATCGGATAATAAAGAGATTGTGAAATTAACCCTTACATTGAACATTTCATTGGTATAGGTTAGGTTAACATAATGTATAATGGTGAAATAATTGTTATTAAATTATAAAAGATTCATATACATTAATATGATATCATATATAATCTTTTATTATTGCATTGTTTATAATATCTTAGTATTATCATTGTTTAAGGTGTTAACAGATTCATTTTCCTTAATATTCTTTGTTATGTGAGTCATATTTTTATGGATGGGATGTATCTTATTTATATCTATAATTATATCAAGTCTTAAAACATTATTTTTTATCATCTAATGAAAATTAGTCTTGAATGGATACGATGGGAAATGAATCTCATTGTGTTCGTGGAGACGGTAATCCGTACGTACGCACGAGCTATAATATAATTTTTTTGATATTATAATAATATATAATTGTATGTTATAACATATATATATAATCATTATCATGTTATATTTATTATTTACATCAATTTCACATCATTATTATATCCATCAAAATAATAATGTATTAAATAAGAGTTACACCACGACATTGAGACGGTAAGTCGTACGTACGCACGTATGGTGACATGTAATTCAAAGGATGGATAGAATAATGAATTTGGTTTTAAAATATTTATAATAAAATCACAGTATATAGATGATACTGGAGTTATTATTTTATAATGGAAACAACAATGAAAAAGTAATTGGAAGAAGAAATGATCTTTAAATAGGTGAAGAAATATTTACCTCTTCTTTAGGTTCTTCCTTTTGATTTTATCAAAAGGACTCCATAGAATGGATTTATGACAAAACGAAGGCTTCTACGATTAAGGTAGGACAGTAGATAGGGTATTTGGGTGAAGTTTGGCCAAGCCAAATAGCTTTGAAGGTGTGAATTAGAGAGAAGGGGGAGTGCCCTTTTATAAGAGGGGTGAGGGGTCCTTAGGAAAAGCTAGAAATATTATTTAATAATAAATTAATTTTAAGTTTCTAAAGGAAAAAAATGTATTATTTAAAGGATAATGTGGGGATGAGTTGTTAACTACTAAACCAGTAGGTTTTAGATACTTTTGGGTCACTATATTAACATTCTCTTTTAGATTCAACTATTAGTTTAGTAGTTTGACATTTACCATGTCCCTTTTTATTTTTATATTATATGGTTAATAAACATTATATACACTACAAAGAGAACCAAAAGTGGTTAATTAATTATACAACCATTATTATATAAGTTCTTTTCCTGGTCCATTGATTTTTAGGAATAGAATATCAATTAATAATATAATATTTCTTTTAAAAACTCTTTTATTCAATTGTGACACTATTTCGTATTTTGTTTTTTCTAAATTCATAGAACCATTATTACTTAGAATAAAATTAATCTAACCAATCCTAATATGTCATATTAACCTATAAAATTATTTTAATTTATATAAATTCTCAAATTATATTTATTTGGATATTTATAATGTAAATTATTTTAATATTTCATTAATTAGGTAATTATTGTATTTTCATTGTGTCACAAATAAATTATATTATTTAATGTCTAAAAAATATAAATAATATACAACTATGTAGGAAATAATTATAACTTTTTATTGAAAATTTATGGTCAAATTAATATTATGTATAACCCCATATTAAAAATGTTTTAGTTATTAAACATTGATTTTTTCTCTTTTCACTTTTCTTTAAATAAAATATTAATAAGTGTCCTAATCTAATCCATG